>JANUYF010000004.1:24171111-24308611 GCA_026167975.1 Phrynosoma blainvillii | reverse complement strand
ACATGACAGACATTCACTGGAGACTCTGAATTCATTCCCACAACCATCTGGATATATTTTGAATGTGGGGTGAGCATACATTGCACTACTTTGGCAGGTCAATCTAAATTTCTCAATAAAAGCAAAGTAACCCAACATTGGTTGAATAGTGTGTGTGTGTGATCACTATTGATTGAAAAGTTCTTACACTGAAACAACTAGCAAATAAACAAACAAACCTACCACAGGACAATTTGGCTTTGTCATGTCTTTTTCAACACCTAGTTAAGTTTTCTCTCTTAAAATCTCTTTAAGCTCTTTTATTTATCCTTTTTTTGGTAGGTGAAGGGGGACTGAAATCCTCAATTTCATCTAAATGGATAATCTATTATGAGTTGCCCACCAACATTTCAAATTAAATTACTTTCTGATAAATCTCTCTATGATGTAAGGTCAAGCATACCATCCAGCAAACATCATCTCCCCTTTAGTTTCAGTGAAAGACACAAGTGCATGCGTGGCTCTCAAAGGCTTAAACTTAAGTGTGCTTAACTCTAGCTCCACTGTACTTAAAACACTTAAAGGCAGTATATAGCCTGTCCATCTCTTGGTTATTTTATAACACTGATTGCTGCATGTACCTATATGTTGCTTTAAGCAGGAGGTTAGACATAACCCACTAATGTTACAGTTGACTTCGAGTGTACTAAGGGAATAGACAGCTACTCACCTGAGGTGAAAGGCATGGGTGGGAGGACCCAACAATTGTTCCACAAACTGTGAATGGAGACCATGTAAGGTGGTGTTGTGTCATGCCTTATCTACAAATTAGATCAAGGGTAGGCAACCTTTTTGAGCCAGGGGCCGGTTCGCTGTCCCTCAGACAATTGGGGGGCCGAAGCACCATAAATAAATAAATAAATAAATAAATATTTAAAAAATAAAAATAAAAAATAAAAAAAAATATGCATGCACACCCTCTCAGCCCCAGAAAAGCCATGGCAACCCCCCTCTGGAGATTTGCCAAGAAAACTCCAAGAACAAATAATAATAACAATAATCAATATAATCATGGCGGGGGGTGGCAGGGGGCGGCGGCGGTGCCGGCAGGACTGGCCTGGGGCCGGTCCAAAGGCCTCAGGGGCCGCATCCGGCCCCCAGGCCTTAGGTTGCCTACCGCTGAATTAGATTGTACCAGAATTAAAAAAAAAGCCTCCCTCCCTCGCCCAAATACAACATCCAGAAGCGATGAGGCAGCATGATGAGAAGACTATCAACCACTCTCACCATCACATCTGCCCACTTCAAAATCATAATCAACTCTTGCAATCCAGATGCCACATGCGGACATTCAGTCTGAACAGGGTATAATGCTCTGGGACATGGGGTTGCATACCCAGGTGCTTCCCCCTGCACCCCAATATTTTCTGTCCTGGACCCTGATACCTAATTGTGATATATTGTGTATCAAGGTCTGAATAAGAATTCTCCACCCAAAGAGTTCTCCTCACATTCCAGCAAAAGCAAATGAAATCTCAATAGCTAGTCAACATAGAGCCGGAACAGACTGGCATAAAAAGCTGGCTTCCTGGCAGCTTGGGGTATGCCCACACAATGCACGCTCCTAAGCTGCTGGGAAGCCAGCATCACACCGATCGACCACAGTGGAGCAGCTTTGAGGTGCTCCAGTGGTGCGGCATTTAGATGCTACACACTGGAGCACCACAAAGCCACAGCAGCAGTGAAAAAGATAGCTTTTTTATTGACTCAAAAAGGAGCAGCAATTTGCCACTTCTTTTTGTGCCGGCAAAAAGCCAGATTGGGGCTATGGCGTGCGGTTGCCACAGCCTCAACCCGGTGTTCAAAGGGATGGCATGAAGCCACCCGTTCCGGGTGGTCTGTCCACCCTATAGTTAAGGTTGGGACTGAAAGGGCAGGACTATCACCCATAGGCAGGTAGCATGTCAGGCACGTGTTTGTTATGAAAATTACATAATAAGAATGAATTGGTCTACTCTGGAACCAAGAACTGGATTTTAGCCTTTTTTATCCTTAATTCAATATTTTTTGTCCTTAATCCACCATTATAGATACTGTCTGAGAGAATTGATTCAATCTCTGATTCATAAGAGAACACAATGGATTCCCTTTCCCTGAGGCCAAGGGTTGCACCCTATTTATCACTTCTTTTTTGATACCAAATTTTAGTGTAGTTACATGATGATAGGGTTGCCAGATCTGAATGAGCATGGGGTTTATACCTTAATAGATTTTTGAGCAGCTTGATGCTGGATGAAGTAACCTACCATCCCTCACCTTCCAAATTCCAGCTTTCAGCTGTATCCATCTTCTCCCCACATGACTTTGCTTGCTGATGGACAGCGGAGTGGGGTTGAATGGAGGAATGCCCAGCTCTGCTCTTATTTTACCCATTCTTCTGTGCATCAGGGAACAATAACAGAGCTAACTACTCTCCCTTTCCTACTATATGCCACCACTAAGGCAATAGCACTGACGAGAGAAGATGGATATGGCTGAAATGGATATTCATGGATAGATATTGACCTTCTTGACAAAGCTTCATGGTACCTTGTCCTGTTCCAAAATCTGTTAATGATTAAAGTTACAAGCACCCTGTCCTATCTTGCATCCAATCTGGCAATAAAAGATGCCTCTTCCTTTATACTCAATAATCTGCCACCTGGAAAAGCTTCATTTTCATCGACAGGGTACACAAAAATTATGTATATTGTTTTCGATTTTAAAAGGTGGCTTCCCCCAGGTCACAGCCAAATTTCAGCAGCATGATGGGGATTTTGGTGTTGGTGGGGAGGGTTTCAACAAAAAGGGCAACAAAAAGAACAGGGGAGATCACGTGAACCTCACAGGACACTGGTTGCCAACACTTCTTCTATATTAGTTATATAACCCAAATATCATATGCTGATTGAAAGGCATTACAGTTGTCCCTCCCAATTCATGGGGGAATCAGTTCCGGATTCCCCCCCCCCCCCCCGCAAATTGGAAAAATCGCAAATATCCAAGTCTCATTGGATATAATGGCCATGCAGCCCCGTGCCATGGGTGTGCACGCCATTCTGTCCCTCCTGGCTTCCTGTCTGTGGAAATTCAAGACCGCGAATGGGACGTCTGTGAATTAGGAGGGGTGACTGTATATTTCTCATCATTAATAACATGTCAAAGCAATGGTATAAATCACACACTATAAGGTGGAAAATTCAAGCATTCTGGATGTACTATTTCACACTGCAGACACATTTTCCTACCTTCTACCTCTTCCATTTGTACTTCCCAAATAAAAATAAAAATGCTTCCCCATGAGATAAACTAAAACACCAAGAAGAAGTGTTTAGTGTACCTGTCTCACAGTAACATAAAAAAAAAATGTAATCTGCCTGCCTGCATCTGAAATGGAACAGTCTAGAATAAATCTGTCACCTAACTTTAGCACTTCGTTTGGCAGAACTTGTTTCCACTTGTAGCATAAAGAGGTTAGAATACAAAAGCACTAGACTGGTGTATTACGGTAATGGAACCGTGGTGGAAAATGCCACCTTTTAATATTCCACCATGGAAAAATCTCACTATAATTAACTGCAATCACCACAGCATACACCATGATCTATACTGAGCAGGATGATCTTGTAGCACCTTTGAGATTAAAGAAAGAAGTTGGCAGCATGAGCTTTTGTAGACTTAAGTCTACTTTCTCAGATGCATCAGGGCTAGTTTTCTATTTGCAAGATATGTTTTATGTTCAGGGCTGAGATCCTGCATCACTATGTTCTATGTATTGTCTCCCAATCTTACCTACCCTTAACTCACCTTAAAATCCAGGCACTCATACCAAGAAACCGAGTGCTGCAACACTGGCCTCCCAATAGAGAGCTGCAGTGTAATGGATGGGAGTCCTCACTATAGATGCCTAGATTTTAAGGTGGGTTTTCAGGATATTTGCTGGCGTGGCCACGGTGCCATGACTGTAAATGTGAATAACAACAGAGGTCATAAGCCTACCTGTCCAACAAGATGCTGGTTGTGGTCTTTTACCTGAAGTGATAGTACCATTTTTATACACTACCATAGGAAAAAAATGTAGCTGGAATTCTATTACATACATAGACTACACTTTGTAGAATAGTTGTAAATCCAAAAAGATAAACTGCACAAAGTACAACTACCTATGTTAGGTGAGCATTTTAAAAAATGTTTCATTGTTGGTTTATATTATCTAGCGGACATATGAAAAGTCAAATAATATCATGGTCTAGCTTTCAAAGGTTTCTCAGGAGGCCATGCTTTTCCTTACTTAAACTGCTTTCCTTTGGAAGGTTTCCCCCAATTTTATTGGCTTTTATGTAGAATTTGCTCCACTGTGTATAAGTTGTTTTGACATGTTTAATTCCACAAGGGAACACTAGCCACTTGGTCTTTCATCAGCCTTTACAGCTATAATATCTTGTTTGATGACTTCATCTTTTTTTTTAACAAGACTTCTAACTGCAAATGTGATTTTATTTTATGAACACATGATGATAAACTAATCACAGTTACTGTTGTATAGATGTAAATAAACAAGAGGAATTAGCGTTCTCAGTGCCTTTTAGTTCCATTCTAGTGTTCTAATAAAATTTCTGTTGAAACATAGATGTAAGAAGCTTGCTGAATGGTTTGGAATGGTTAGATTTTATACTTAGCATTAATAGAATTTTTCAGTGGACTATACAGACTAAAAACTCTGCAAGGACACAGTTTAGATTAGTCTCCTAGAAAATGGGAGTATGAAATGTAAGAGTGAAATGCATCAGCAGTTTGAAATAGTGTTAGCCAAACAGTAAAAAACTTGATTAAATCACAGTAAAAACCAAAACAATATAAGGTGGAATATAGATAAAACAGCTTTGGTTACTTTTCTGGAACATCCTGGACAGGTGAAACAAAATGAAGCAACTCAAAAGACTTACACTTTAACTATGCAAAGCAAGATTACCAAAAGGAAGACAACATAGCTCTTAGTATAATACAGTCACTTCTATTTTAATTCAGGAAATGTAATTTTCTTACAAGTCTTAACCAATGTATTCCAATTTCAAAACTAATGCTTACAGAACAACTTTTGCAACAGACCTTAGAACTTCTAGTGGATACTCTTGGACAATAAAAGATTAGAGGGTGATAATTTACATTTTGGCTGCCACGCTTTCCTATGCTAAAAGCAAAAAACCTAAAAGCAAATAAAGATTTTGAAAAACATTATATAAGGAAAACACTGTACCAAGTGTGGAAAAAATATAAAAGATACTTCTGTCTGAGACTACCAAGATGGACATCTGTACATGAAGCTTTCCATAAAAAAGAAAATCTCTTTAAGGGGAGCTGGATTAAATATGAAGACATCCTGAATAAAACATTTTTGAAGGATATAGGATTAAAACAAAACAAGAATTGCTTGAAGAAGGTTTACACAAACACTGTTTTTTATCTTGCCAGCTGACAGAAAATTTCAAAAAAGACATAAAAATCAATGCAATAGAAAACAAGCGAAATAGATAAAATATTCTGGGCAGAAGGAAAAAAAACATGATTACAAAACTTTATAAACTCCGGCTAGATTATGATTTGAAAGAAGAAACAATCAAAACAAATGTGGTCAAATGGATGCAAAATATAGGTAGGCAAATTCCATTGTCAAATTAGGAAAGAGTGTGGAAAAAAAAATCTTAAATTCACCAAAGCTAACAAACTAAAAGAGAACTATTACAAAATGTGCATCATATGGTATATGACACCAACTAAACTGGCCAAGATAAAGAGAATAATAATAAGATATGCTGGAAATGTGTGTGTGTGTGTGTGGGGGGGAACCAGGGACATTATACCATATGTGGTGGCACTGTAAAGTGATAAAGGAATACTGGAAAAGTATATATAAAATTATTAAGGAAACAATACACAAAAACATCCCATTAAGACCCAAACTTTTTTTCTATTAAACATCACAGGTGATCTACAGGTCAAGCTAAATCACGACAAAACAAACGTGTTATTGTATATGGACCACAGTGAGAACGACCTATACAAAGTATTGGAACAGCAAAATTGTGCCAACCACAGAAGAGTGGTTAATAAGACTAAACAAGATGATTACAATAGACAGACTAACAATGTATATCAGTGGAAAAACTGTACAACAATATGAAAAGAAATGGGAAAATATACCTAGATTATGGGAGAAGTACAAAGAATTAAATTAAGACACTGATTCAGTTGATTGCAAGATCAGCAGGTTGGCAGTTTGAGGCCCAGGTGCTGCATGATGGGGTGAGCTCCCATCACTAGTCCCAGCTTCTGCGAACCTAGCAGTTCTAAAGCATGCAAATGCAAGTAGATAAATAGGTACCCTTTGGTAGGAAGGTAAACAGCGTTCTGTGCATTCATGCTGGCCACATGATCAGAGTAGTCTCTGACAATGCTAGTTCTTTGACTTAGGAAAGGAGATGAGCATCACCCCCTATGGTCAGACCCAACTTGACAACCTTGTCAATGGGGAATACCTTTACCTACCTTTAGAAAGAATTAAATTCAAAAGAACAAGGAAAAGGTAAAGAATGAGGAAGATTAAGGAAATAGACCCTTCCAAAGAGTGGTTAGTGCTGTTAGGAAGTCAATAGGGAATGTGGAACGAATGTTAAAAGAAATAAGGTTTTTTTTAGAGGGTATGTAGGGAATGAATGGGTGACCATATGATTTTGTTTGTTAATAGTTTAAAATTTTATTATGTGGAATAATTAAAAATTATTAATAAAAAACCTTCTATTGTCATTGTGTTCGCACCAAATATTTCAGGTAGATCACTGTTATTGCCATTTCACAAAACAGAACTGATGCTCAGAGGTTAGAATGCACATGAAAGATTAAAATGAACACCACATTTACATAATGTTATGTTTATCTACATATGTCTCTTTAACCATGCGTAAATATGATGAAAAGAAGCAGTACAACATTTCAGGATAGGTATCGAGTGTACATACCATTAGACAAACACACTGTAGCCAGTGTACACATAACTTTATAAAGCATGAAATAACTTGGGAATGCATGTTGAAAATGAAAATGAAATCAGATTTTGTGGATCTAAAGGACAAACCTCCGCTGAACAAGCTTTGTGAAGAAAACCCTGTGATAGGTCCACCTTAGGTTTTCCATAAGTCAGAAATGAGTTGAATGCAAACAACAACAACAACAACAACAGCAACAACATATCTACTGGATTGTATCCAAAGAGGAGTCAGTGTAATATTTGCCATGCTAGTGACAGTGTAGAGCCATTATCATGGAGATTGGGATAGTAAATATCATGCAGTTACATCTAATAGATCCACTACGCGACAGGAAATCCAATATGGATTTCCAGTTGCTTCAGGTTTAACAGGAGCTCTGCCAGTGCCAAACCAGGGTCCTGGTTTCCCAAGCAATTCAGAACAGCTGTAGGAGGAGTGATCCACAGTGAAATTACAGCCAGCACTGGCAGATTTATTGGCTTCCTTTGAAAATGTAGCATATTTTGACAGAAGAGGTCACTATTACCTGGCCTAATATGAAACAGCAACAGGAGGGTCTGGTCAACATAAGCCAGTATCTATGGGAATTCTGGCTATGAGTGGCAGGCTGGTGCATGCTGCCCAAATGGGTTGTGGAAGTGGTGTGTGCCAAGTTTATTGCACCATCTGAATATGGGACCTTTCCCTTCTATGATTTATTTCTGTCCAAACAAACAAGAGAAATAATATATAGTTTGATTTTAGTTTGTTCCTTTGCTTTATTAGCAGATAAAAAAACCAGACAAGGGAAAGCACCCATGCAGGGATGTAGCTAAAGGGATGAGGCAAAATGAGGGCATTGCCTTCCAACAAGAATTCTGCCCCCACATTAATTTTTCTTTCAGACCCCAGATTTCTAGCATTGGAGAGTGTTAGACACGGAAATATGTTTACACTTTGAAATCTTATATTTGCTCTGTTTTCATTCCCCTGGTAAGTTTGTGTGCCTCATCTGAACTCGAATTCTATATATTCTACTAAATTTTTTATTTTAAATTTTAAGTATATCAACTCCTGCATTTTTTTTTGGGGGGGGGGAACAGAATAAATAAATCAACGAGCGACATTAAGCTTGGTAGTTTTTTCACCATGTGGCTCACCTATATTCTTTCCAGAAGGGAACACTAGCCAGTTGGTCTTTCACCAGCCTTTACATGTATATAATACAGGGGTAGGCAACCTTTCCCCTTTAAGGGCCAAGGGACTTCAGCTCCCAGAAGCCTCAGCCATGTTTGCCAATAGCTCCTGGGATTCTGGGAGCTGAAGTCCCTCGGCCCTTAAAGGGGAAAGGTTGCCTACTCCTGATATAATATCTTGTTTAATGACTTCAAATGTTTTTCTTAATCAGACTTCCAACTACAAATGTGATATTTTTTAAAAAAATTAGGATATGATCATGAACTAATCACAGTTACTGTAAAAAAACTATTTTAAAAAACAGATGTAAAAAACAACAATATGGGGGTTCATATGTAATCATTGTCAGTCTGCTTCAGAACACTCTCAAGACTGGTCATGCTAGTGGTCATCAATCATATAGTGGCAAATGGAAACCAATGATTTGAATTGACTATGGTTCAATCTACATTGCAGAAATAATGCAATTTGACACCACTTTAATTGTCATGGCTCAATGGTATGGATTTCTGGGATTTGTTGTTCTTTGAGATATTTAGGCTTCTTTAGGCTTCTTTGTCAGAGAGCTCTGTGGCCAAACAAACTACAAACCTCCAGATTCATAGGATGAAACCATGATAGTTATAGTATTTTCAAACTATATTGACTCTGAAGCTCAGATTTAGCTTGTAACAGTTTGTGAATGTTTCAACTTCCTAAGAATTGGGATATCATCAACTGGACAAACAGTTTGACCAAGGAGCAGCACTACATCTCCCCAGGAGGGAGACAGAAGTTTATTTATACAGGTTGAGTATTTCTTATTTAAAATGCATGGGATCAGAAGTGTTTTGGACTTCAGAGTTTTTTGGATTTTGTAATATTTGCATAAACATAATGAGAAGTCTAAACATGAAATTAATTTATGTTTCATATACACCTTATATACACATAACCTGATGATAATTTTATACACACTATTTTTAACAATTTTGTGCATGAAACCAAATTTGTTTACACTGAACCATCAGAAAGCAAAGGTATCACTATTTCAGTCACCCATGTGGACAATTTTGAATTTTGGAATTCTGGATAATGGAGACTCAATCTATAGGAATTAAATGCAATGATAATTATACTGTGTAACAATATTTAAACAGGTAAGTGTTTCAAAGACTATGCATGAAATACAAGATTGCTTACATCCATCACAATTACTTACATTCATCAAATGTAAGAAATCCTTTTTTTCTTTACAGTCAGACAATTTGAAATACAAAAGATATAACTACATAGGTTTTCTTGTCTTCCCTTTTCAGTCTTAAAACTTTCTTATATAAAATGTATGCAATTAAATATTTGGTTGATGTTCTGATTCTTTTGAAGAGCAACACTTTATGAGATCCTTGTATACTATATCCAAGCAATTAAAACACTTTTAGAGAAAAAGAGAGAGGGAGGGAGAGAATGAAATAAAGAGAAGCCCATAATAGTTTTAAGTACTACTGAAATAAGATACTTCATACACCTGTGAATTCTACTTAACTTTCCTAATACACTTGTGTCCACTTGCAGAACTACAAGAGCAAACTAGACTAAGCAGACATGTCAAGTGCAGATGGCCAGGCTACTGATAAGTTGGGAGTTGAGAAGTGAGGCCAAAGCTGAAGGCCAACTCTACAAAGTTAAAGCCAGCTCTACATTCAGCATATTTAGCATTGTCTCCCAGTTTTAGAAGAGTGCATGCCTTTCAAGAATTGCCACCAATTGCTTGAGCTTGTGTTAGATACTCTATTTCAGGGACCGGCAACCTAAGGCCCGGGCCCCGGACTTACCGGCCCAGGCCGAAGGTTGCCGTCGCTGCCACTGCGCGCCGCCATCGGGGCGTGTTTTCAGCCGCGCTTGTCGCGCCCGCCATTTTCGAAGTCGAAACGGCGGCCGCGACATGTTTGCGCATGCGCAGTACTCTCGCGCATGCGCGAATGCGTCACGGCTGCCATTTCGACTTCCAAAATGACGCCGTGCCATGCGCCATGGCGGCTGCGCCATGCGCGCTACAGCGGCGGCTGCGGTAGCGGCTGTGGCGGCCGTGTGCGCAGGGGGATCACGCGCGGCAAAGGAGGGTGCGCGCGTGCACGCCACCATTTCACCCCCCCTCGGCCCAGCCGAGAGGCAACACTTTTGAGACCGGCCCAGGTCTCAAAAAGGTTGCCTGTCCCTGCTCTATTTCCTTGGCCATCTATTTCCATCATCATTTTGCTTCAGAAACATGCACAAGCATTTTGACATCCAGATGCTGATTTCTGCCTTTCCTTCGAACACATACAAAAACAAAAACTTAGAACTGGAAGTAAACTGGACATTTTGCTTGTGCCACTGCAATGGAGTCATCCATATCAGAAATCAAAATTGGTGAATGAACTTTCATCCATATGTTATATGGAACTGTGTAAATAAGATAGAGGCTGCACTCTCATTGGGCTTAGATGGGAGAATGTGCCACTGAATTTGATGAGGTTTAGTTCAGAGTTGGCACATGCAGCATTACAGAAGTGTACTGTTTGTGTTTCTATGAATAGCTATTTCTCCCCCAGTGACACTGCATTGGTACCAAATATATCTAGTTCACAGAAATAAAAAAAGAATAAGCCTAGGTAGAACCATTAGGTTGCTTTTGGCTACCCTCAAGTCAGAGCTGGCTGATGAGGCATACTCACAGTTTCTGCAAAAAACAGACACCCCACATCATCATCATCATCATCATCATCATCTCATGTATATTTAAATTAAAAATGTTTTTAAAAAACATACATACTAAAAGACAAAAAAGTAAAAACACACACAGAAAAACAACAAAATATCTCCTCATTCTTCATCCCTTTCAGTAATAGTCAATAATAAAAATAATGTGAGATGTGTTTGCTTATTTATTTCATGTCCTGACTTTCTCCCAGGGCTGGGATACAAGGCAATTTCCAACACAATTAAAACTGGTATGATAAAAATACATGCATTAGAAAGTAGCATTGTTGACATGTTGCAAATTTCTCCTCCACTTCCCAACAAATGGCACTTAACACCAAAGTGGGTCAAAGGTAAGGAAACTTCTATGCGATTCTGTCCCACCACAAATTTAATGTTAGAAGACATCTCAAAGGAGGGAAAAGGAGAGATGCAGGGATCACTGCTTTTGCTGGTAGAAATGTGAAATCATTGAGTTTGGTCTCATGATGCCAACTTAGGGCCTTTGCAGACTGCTAGAAATAGTGCAAATTGAGTCCACTATAACTGCCCTGGCTCAGTGCTGGGAATCATGGGAACTGTAGTTTTTTTCTGAGACATTGAGGCTTCTCTTTCAGAGAGCTCTGGTGCCACAATAAACTACAGTTCCCATCATTCCCTAGCACTGAGTCAGGGCAGTTAAAGTGGACTCAATTTGCACTATTTCTGGCAGTCTGCAAAGGCTCTTAGTCCTGCTAATAAACTAGGTCAAATGTTCTACAACCTGGTTAATCTGTGGCTGGTAGCAGATCAGGCTAAAATGAACTATTCTTTTTTTCTTTTCTTTTTTTAAAGTTCAGGGAAATTCTGAGAAAACCTGATTGCCTCAAGACCATTCGGAATCAAATGGCATTCCTGATGGAGTAGCTCATTAGTCCGGCTCTTTCTACAAGTACAAATCATTTTCAGTAACACTGTATGTGTTTTTAAAGGGTTACGTTTGAAAAATTAGCATTATAAATGTCACGTTTACTTTCAGCTGGAAGTGCGCAACAATGTGTGACAATACTTTATA
Organism: Phrynosoma blainvillii; assembly: GCA_026167975.1. Classification (NCBI taxonomy): domain Eukaryota; kingdom Metazoa; phylum Chordata; class Lepidosauria; order Squamata; family Phrynosomatidae; genus Phrynosoma; species Phrynosoma blainvillii. The sequence goes on along the minus strand of JANUYF010000004.1, from coordinate 24,296,596 downwards.
AAATGTCGAAACACGTTTTCCTTTTGTTTTAGTTTAACTCATTTTTGTAATACAACCCTGGTTACTGGAAAATGCCTTACAGCTTTATTCAAAACACATGTTCAAAAAATAATAATAATAAAAATCTGAATGAAAAGAGAGAGAAAGAATGAGATATAAACTTCTTGAATCTTTCTTAAACATCTAACTAATATATCATTGTGTATCTTACATTTTTTTCTTCTTGTCAAGAACACTTTTATGCCTTTAAGATTTATTTAAACTGGTTTATTATATAATGAAGCTTGTCAGATCATAAGAACAAAGTCAAACAATATGTTCTGTATCAAAGTGCAAGATTTAACATAGAGGTTCAAGTACACATATCAAATGCAATGCAATCAAGAAAAGTTTAATTGAAAAATGCAAATGGTTCAGATTATTAGAGCCACATCTGTCCTTTGAAGCAACATTTGGGATGTTTATCAAAAGATACAGGTAATTACATTATTCCCTCCCACCTCATATATTTTAGCCACAGATTTCTTGGCCTCAACGTCGTTTTGATTTAACCCTGTGGTCTTATTGCAGAAGCAAAATAAATAACTTAATTTCTATCTTGCCCTGCAGCTTCTTATGGTTCCCAAGGGTGTCTTTATATTACTGTAATAACACAATAACAAAAACACATGTGAGAAGAATAAGCAATTTTTGACAAATAAAACAAAATGCTTAATTAAAAATTTAAAAGGAGAGTGCCTCAGTTTGCATTTGTATTCTGGAGTTGTCAGTTTCCCAAATGCTGCACCCCACAAATAGCAGTTTACTGCCACCCAATTAAAAGGTTACAAGTATGTATAACAATAGTGTTAATGTGAATATCAGACTTGGATTTTCATCAAAGCATAATGGAGGAAGTTTTCTCTTCTTTTTTTTTGCCCAGAAATAGTCTTCTAAATTCCATCTAAATTCCTGTTCCTTTGATGGAAAGACTACTATGATTTGTTCTACTCCCTACCAAGTATATGTACACAGGGGGAAACTCACATCCCCTATCTTGCATTTGTAAATCAAATCATTTTAGCTGCACGATCTATCTACAATTGCAAATGAATGCTCAATCTCAGCTTAAAAATAATTACACGCTATCAGTGGGAATATGTAATTTACAGGCACATCCAACACCAGTATGTAGGCTAATACCTTTTATTACACTCACTAGAGCTGAATGAAACACTCTGCTATTGGATTCATTAAAAATTCATTCTTTTGCCAAAAAAAAAGTGGGGGTGGGGGGTGGGAAAAGGGAGGTCTTTTATGAGTTCCTGGAAGTGTGTGTGTTATATTTAGTTCTTCAGAGTGTAATAAAAGGCAATATACTGTGAAATTGACATTCATTACAGCAGAATTTCAAAAGTTATAATACCATGTTAAATATCAAGGGGAAAGATGCTAACCAAATGTAGCTGTAGAAATAGTTTTAAAAGCTACATAGCAAAAGATACAATTAGTTATACATGGCTTAGGCTGCAATCCTAAACACACTTTCCTGAGAATAGGTTGCATGGAATAAAGTGGGACTTAACTTTTTGAGGAAACATCTGAAGCAGGAATTGGGACCATGTAGCATTCCAGATGTTGTACTGAAACCCTCTCACCATCTTTCACCACTGCTAATACTAGTTAGAGATGACAGGAGCTGGAATACAACAACATCTGGAGAACCACACATTCCCATTCCTATAGTCTCACACTTGCTGGAAGCTTAATAGTCTTTGCATCTGGTAGTTGGTGCCCTCAGAATGGCTCTCTTCTCCTCCCCATTCCTTCCCTACTTCTTATAGCTGCTTCAGAAACTGAGGATTTATCACTTAAAACAGCTATTTCCGTCTGCAGGGTGGAGAAGAGAATTTCCTGTGATCAGCTACTGAAGCTTCATTTATCCCAGTAATGAGTCGTTTCTGGTTTCTCTGCCCTCTTTACTTGCTTAAATCCATCTTTAAAATTCACCTTTTCCATGGCTTCTAGGTGGGTAACTAAACCCTGATTTTGTCAAGCCTTTTAACCCATTTTAAATTCATCATTGATGAATGGATTTGTGTTTGTCTCTGTTCTAATAGCCTTTGTTTTCAGCTTTTGTATTTTAGGAATTTCACATTGTGAGCTACCCTGGGGACATTGTGAAGAAAAGATAAGATACAGATGTTATAACCAGTGTAAAAATCATGTAATTGCATTTCTTCACTTTCACTTCTTGCTATCCAGATTTCTCCCTCTTTCCCAATTATCTCATCTTGAAAATTCTTTGTGGCCGAGGGCCTATTTTTTGTTTCTGAAATGCTGTAGGTAGCTAAATCATATACTGCCCTACTATATAAACAACAAGGTGACTGCTTGAAGACAGACCCACCTGCAATTACACAACTGGCTTGGGACTGTAATATTCTAGCCAATCAAAACAAGCAGTGAGATGGTAATTATAAATGAAGAAACTCAGCTATGAATAAATTCTTTTCAATCCGTGTGCACAAATACATATTATCAGGTCCCAACATGAAGCAATACAGATAGAATTATAATCAATCCATCAATGTCAGGATTGAAAAGAAAAATGAATTGTTGAAGTATACCATCCCATTTTGCATTTAACATGCCGCATTGCATGTAGCATACTACTCATAGCCCTGTGATATGTGATAAAAGTGTCCACATATAGTAAGAAATGGAAATAGTAAGAAAAAAATAGATTTACACATGATTAACAGCAATTTTGTGTGTGTTATCAATTGTAAATTATATCAAATGTACTACTTTGCAGATATATAAATTCCAAATTGTTTCAAAGGTCACCACATCTTCTGGATCACATACAGATTGTTGTTGTTTTTAAATCAGGTTCTTCCATTTCCTGACATGGTATTTCTGGGACCAAATATTATGCTTCTACTCTGATAGAGTCAATTAAATCATCTTGCTTTTCTTACTGGTTATAGGGCTTCTCCATTCAGTTTTGCACATAAAGAGTTTAAGAGCACTTTTTAAAAAATCCACTCCATCCTTCTGTTTCTTGAATCTACTTCCAACAGTCTCTTTTGTACAAGAATTATCAGGTTTCTCTTAGAGGTATTCATCTAATCCTGCACCAGTAGATGGAGTATAACTGCAATGCCAGACAGCACCACAAAACTGGATGATAGGTGGCGTCTTAAGATTGCTCACTCCTTTCCTGACAGAGACTTCTGTATCTTTAAGAGATTTTGACGGGAAAGATTTTCCAGTCATTACAGCCCATGATAAAATAACTGCGTTTATTGAGACATTTTTCTATGACTCAGCTGTCAAGACATAAAAGCCTCTGTAAGGGAAAGTGTTGGAACCATAAACATGGTTCCAATAATAGTATTTTAGTTAACTTTGGTTGTAGAGGATGCTATTCCTATTAGTTGGCTAGCTAAATATAAAGGTGACATGGATGGTTTTCTACACCCACGTCTTCCGTTTCAAATACTGAATTTTATGAAATAACCATACAAAACCAATGCATGCTTTTAAAGCTTAAAATCCTGAATACCAAAAGCTTCTTTTTCTCAATTGTTCCTATTATGTCTGTCAATGTTATCACTAATTCTTGTAGCCGAGAGCTCTATAAAACTTTTCTGTACCCACATCAGTCCTGCATGGTTGTTACAGAACTTTAAAAACTGCAACCTTGGATTTCTCATTTCTCTCTTTTCTTCTCACTCCCCCCCCCCTTTTATTATTTTTTGGTCTTGATTTTTAGATTTTAAACCAGAGGGAATATATGCTATTATCTAAGATCAACAGTTCTGGCACTCATTTTGGCTAAATCAAAAAACAAAAGAGAAACAATCAGAGAGAATTTAAAGCTTTATCATTAATCCTGCATTTCACAGCAGCTCTGTGACATAGAAGATGAGAAGCCACTCTGGCCAATGCTAATACCATTATACATAGTTTACAGGGTAAAGGTGTACCCACATTACACAGTATGATACTAGATACTACCATGGTTCATCCTACAGAATCCTGGAATTTGTAGTCTGGTGTGGTACTTGGAATATTCGATGCTCCCCTGAGCATCAGAGCTCTCTGGCAGAGAATACCTCCCAAACTACAAATCCCAGTATTCCACAGAATGGACCTATGGTAGTAGAAACAGAATCAAAGTACTATCGTTGTATATATCTTCTTTTAGTGCCCAAATGAAGCAAGGATATAATTTTGTATATTCCTTGAATATTTTGGACCACAAAGTCTGCTGCCATTTAAGGGAAGTCCTTATTGAATCTATTAGAAATTACAATGCAAATCATATACCAGGGACTGAGATTGAAAAATGGTAACTTTCACATAAGAGTCAGTGTTCCTATGAGTAGGCTGTATCTGAAACTTATGTTTGGGCAAACCTTTTTGAATCTCAATTTGAGTGGAATATTGGCTTTTCAAAATGAAAAACCTTGGCTGGCTCTGTGAGAATTAGATCTCTTTGAGTGTTAGGGTGAGTTGACATGTGCATATTAGTCACAATGAATAGCAATAGCAAGTACATTTCTATACTGCTTATCAGTGTACTTAATTGCCCCCAACAATCTAGGTACTCATTTTAGCAACCTCGGAAGGATGCAAGCCTGAGTCAAGCCTGAGCCCCTGCCTGGTATTGAACTTGCAACCTTATGGTTTGCAAGTGAGTGCCTGCAGTACAGGCATTTAACCACTGTGCCACCAGGGCTCTAACAGAACAGAGACGTCTCGACCATTAGACAAGTGAGGTAGCTGTCTTAGGCACTAGATGCTACAGGATGTTTAGTGGTAGTAAGGTTCTGGATGATGGCCAAAACCACTTAGGCTAAATGTCCTATGTAGGTAGCTACATTCAGGAGAAGTGAAGCATGACGTCCCATGTGTGCTCATCAGCCTTGTGTGTGTGAAGGGGTCCATCTTATAAACTCAGGAAGCAATATGTTTGGAGCCAGTCCTTATGATCTGAATATGTGAATGAGTTACGAAAGGTCAAACACTCCACAGCAATTTCAACACTACATGGATCCTCCTGAAGTGTAAACACACCTCCACTATTTTTCAGTGGAAAATGTACACATAATCAGTTCTCAATGATCAGGTGCTGAGCAGACTACTGATGAATGTAAATATATAGAACATCTTTTAGATAAATTTCCCTACCCAATAATGACCATACTGGTCCTTTTTAATCAGAGGATTATGAATGTTCAATGGCGACACAATCTACACAAAACAAAAGTATTTATTTTGTTGGTGAGAATGCCCTACGCTTTCTATTAGGTCATTTATCACCACTGATTAGTAACTGCACCATTAACAAACTGGATTCATAGTGTGTTATTCACCATTTTCACATTGGCAATTTTGCCTATTACCACCAAATACAAGAGGGTGGCATTTTGCTGAAGAAAATGTCTCATGCATGACTCATATAAATTCAAATATTGTGTAAGGTTTGTGTAGTTCAGAAGAGCTCAATGGAATATTTTTAAAAACCAATGGCTGTAAAACACACACACACACTCGCTCTCTCCTCAGGATAATAAAAGCCATTCCATACAACATTTTCAGAAAATCCTAGTTGGTAAATAATTGCAGTAACTGAAATCACGCTAAATAGTTGGAGACATACATGACATGAGCCATGGCAAATACTCCCTAGAAGAATTAGCCCACTTCTCAATGGATCAGTAGAAAGGACAGTTATCATGTGCCAATCTGTCTCTCACTGGTAGACAAGTCAGGATTTCCTGTTTAACAGCAAGGTCACAGAACCTCTTCAGACACTAGCCCTGCTCCCTCCATTTTCACTCTCCTTGTGTGACTAGTGACAACCTAAAGAGGAGAGCCTCTTTTATATGCATAGGCTCTCTTCTTCAGACTGTCATTCTTCACATACAGGCAGTGACAGCCAAGGGGATGCAGGTAGCATGCTTGCTCCCTCACATGTTGATTTTAATTATATTCTGACCACCTGAATTAATTCTAGTTCATAAGAGCTAAGATGCCACATGCATTTCATTTAAGTGAAACAGAAGGCTGTATGAATCGATACTGAAAGTCAGGATCTGATCCAGTTTGTGGCAGCCCTGGAAAAAGCACCCTTTATTGGTCCATCACTACATCCTAGTGGGTTCACCTGATCCTAACAACAGGTTGTGCTGGCTAGTAGCAATGTGCCAAACATCTCTAGAGGTGCAATTTTAAAGCCCAATAATGATACAGTGGCACTCAGGATATGGTGATAAATTAAAATGATACCTAGACTCACATGCTGTCTGGTATTTTTCTCTCTCTTTAAAGTGGACTCAGGGTGGGTGAAAGTGCTTCTGAAACCTTAAGTATGCTTGGGGAATACTAGATCCTCATACCAGGCCTGCAGTGAAATCTTAAAAAAGACAGCCCCCCGACTTGTCGGGAGGGGCTTCTTGTTGCGCTGGCCATTTTAGGACAAGGGACTGGTTGGCTAAGTGCACATGAATTCCTGCCTTAATTCCTGCGCGCTTGACCAATCAGGTACTATGTATGTGGTTTCAAGGCACACTGAGAAATCTCGTGAGGCATAAGCCCTGTGCTGCCACGTGGCGGCAGCCATTTTAGAGCTGCAGCTGAGCGACCCAACCCACCCACCCTAATTTTAGGGTTTGGTGTTAGGTTACTCTCAGGCGCAGGCTGGTCGCCTTCGGGGGCCGGGAGGGAATTTTTTCAGGTGCTCCCCTGGGTTTTTCGCCCTCCCTGAGAATATTTTGTTATTAGTTTGTTGGGTATGGGTCATGTTCTGAAGGTACTTTTATTCTTATTATACTTGACAAGTTTTGTCATTTTGTGAAAGTTATTAAATTATATCTTTCAATGGTAGCTTTGTCAAACTTGGGGATTTAAGGTCTAAATCAGAAATTATGGTATTAATTGTAGTGGGGTGGGTAACGACTCCCTCCCCACAGGGAAATAATTGTCTAATTAAATTTAATTTGGGTTAATTAGGCTAAAACTGAATTGGGGGAAGTGACGTATGCTGTTATGTGCATGACGTCATTAAATTAGTTACGTAATATGGTGAAATATGGCATCATTTCCGGTTGGGAGGGGTAAAATTTGTTTGTTGTTATTTATTTACATGCTTTCTCACATGATGTGAAGGACCACCCACTTGGGTTGGTTACACCTTCACATACACGTGTGACAAAGTATTGTGTGTTTAATTGTGAAATGTTTGTAAATAGACCCTGTACAGCAAATAAAAGTTGTGGCCTGTTTATACCCAAAAGAGGCATCTCTTGTCCTTTGTGCTGGTGCAATGAAGACTCAACATTATTTCATTGTTCTTTCACCCTCAAAAGAATCATTAGTTGGGGGAAATTAATTAGCTGTCAAGATGGATCTCTTCCAGCAGGCCTTTCCTGACTAGATTCCTGGCCTCAGGAGTTAGCCCATCTTCTCTTTTCCAACTTCTGCTTCAGTTGCTGCTATTGTCTGTTATTGTTGCTCCGGCAAGATTTTAAAAAATGTTTTAATGTATATTTTGTTTAATACTGTTTTAAGGGGCGGGTGGGTTTCGGGATTTTGGCTGTGTCTACATTGTATTGTAATTTATCTGTATGGAATTTTAATGTTGTAAGCCACTCTGTTTGCTCAGCAGAGGGTGGGATATAAATAAATTTATTATTATTATTATTATTATTATTATTATTATTATTATTATTAAAATGGATTTCTATTTATTTTCATATTGATTAGTGCATATCAGCTTTCTGATAACTTAGGGGCATTTTTTCATGAATTAAAAGGCACACTTTATACTCAAACCTGAAAAGGTTTTATTGTAAAATGTGTGAGAAGATGGCCAGACAACATCAGCATGTAGCCAACATGGCAAAAGTTAATAATGGGGGAAAACCCACAAGAGAGGATGCAGGAGTTTGGTTTTGCCATACTCTAGTTGGAGTCAAAATTCTGTTTTCTTCTCCCTGAAACTGAGTTAAATGAGTGCAAAATATTTTTGCTCTTTGAATTCAGCTTGTAGCAACAGAAGTAAGCTGAGAAAAAAGAAAGAAAGTGGGAGGAAAAGAGAGAAACTGGGATATTTTAAAAACAGCTGATTAATTGGGACGGTCTCTGCCAAATCAGAGTCTTCAGCAGAGGGAAAGAAGTCTAGCTATTCCATCAATTCTGTTAAGAGACCAGCTATTTTTGGCTCTGTTTCTCTCAGCTGTCCCCCCTAAGACTTCTTACCTCGTTTGTGAGAGTGCACTATAAATGTATTTAACAACAACAATGATGCAGTGACTTTTATGGATCTCATATACCTCAGAGTGGATTCTAACAGTTCCCAGACACTGTAGTGCAGTGGTCCCCAACCTTTTTATTGCCGTGGACCGGTCAACGTTTGATAATTTTTCCGCGGCCCACTGGGGGGGGGGGGTTGCGGCGTCGCGTTGATTATTAAATCAAAACAATCTCAAATATAAACAATTTTAATTTAATTGTATTTAAACATGGCATCAAAATAAAATACAGTTACAACAAAATTAACTTAATTTAACATTTTAACTCTCTGGATTCTAGTGACTAGAACGCTAAATCAATGAGAACCCTTAAATTTGTTCTGGTCACTGATATAAAGCAGCTGCAGTGCCGGCTGCTTGTTAAAGATCAGCAGCCCGGCCCCGGCCACTTTAAATTAGTGACCTGCTGCGGGCCAACACTCCCCTGCCCATTGTCCCCTGGTCGAGTTAAAAAGTCTAGGGTTGGAGGGGGGGCACACACACCAGGCGTCCTCCTTTTCCCGGACAGGCCCTCCATGCCACCCTTCTGCCCAGGAGGGATTCCCAAATGTCCTCCATTTTGAGCAGGACTCAGAAGCACGAGTGTGTTTCGCTTTTGTATTATATATATATATATATATATATATATATATATATATATAGTGTGTATGTGTGTGTGTATATAAAGTCCTCGATTTGTTTCTTGAACATCCTACATCTTTGTGGTGAGGAGGTCTGGTCACCCCCAGAGAAAGAGGCACCAGAGGGGAGGGAAGGGAAAAAAGAGATCCTCAAAGGCCATCCAAACAAACCCCCTTCTGCTCCCTGTCACAGGTGCCTCTTTCTGGCCGCTGGGGAGCAGCTCCTTCTTTTCTGTGTGTGTGTTTGTGTGTGTGTGTAACTTTCCCAGAAGTGGTGCCCTGGATCTCTCTTCTTCCTCGCTCTTGGCATCCTCCCCTTGGAAGCCAAGCCAAGCCAAGCATCCCTCCTTCTCTGCCCCGGAGGCTGGGACACACCTGCCACCTGGGGAGGAAGCGGTGGGAAAAGGAATAAAAGGCGAGGAGGAGGAAGAAGAAGAAGGGAGCTGCTTCGGAGGAGGCCAAGGAAGGAGAGAAAGAGGGGGAAAAGAGAGGAGGGGGAAGGAGGGAGAGAGGAAAGGAGAAGAGGGGGCAGAAGAGAAAGAGTGAAAAATAAGGGAGAGAGGAGGCGAAAGAGAGGGAAGGAAGGAAAGAGAGAAAGAGAGAGAAAGGAGGAAGGGAAGAGGAAAGGAAGGAGAGAAAGAGAGGAAGACAAGGAGAGAAAGAGGGAGAGAGGGGGAAAGAGAGGGAAGAAAGGAGAGAAAAAGAAAGGGGGAAAGGAGGGAAGGAGAGGAAGGGAAGGGAGGGAGGGAGCTAGAGGGGCGGGCCTAAGGGTTCTCCTCCGCCTCCTATTGGCGGGGGATTGGCTGTCGGGCCCCTGCTTCGGCCTCCTCCCTCCCTCTCCAGCTAAAGTGATCAGGCTGGCACTCGGAGGTGGCCAGAGGAAGCGGGCATGGGAGACACGCTCCTGAGGCTGCCTCCTCTTCCTCCTCCTCCTCCTTTTCCTCTTCCTCCCGCGGCCCAGTACCATTTGTTCTGCGGCCCGGTACCGGGCCGCGGACCGGGGGTTGGGGACCACTGCTGTAGTGTTATAAAAATCAAAATAAGATACTGTATCAAACGAGACCACATTCACCTTTACCATCCTTTTTCTATCACTTCCATTTGTTGCACATATATTTGCATATATGAATTGAACTGAAATTCATCTAATAATTTCCCATCCTTTTCTCTAAACTCAGAATTATTAAGTTCACCTAACGTTTTTTTGAAACCCAAGTTGTATTTTTAAAATGTTTGTTTTTAAAAGCTTTCTGAATAATAGTTTCAACTCATGGTAACAAGTCTCATTTTCATATGGGTCAGGCAGAACAATCCTGCAAAAGTTAGGCAATTTCAACTAGGAAATACACCCTAAATCAGTTGTATAGTAATTGGGTAGAGCCACGGCCAACCTGCCAAGCCATCTCTTCCATCAAATGATTTGCATTCTGCACAAACTGTGCAGTGACAGATTTATTGGCATAACATACATGTACATACCTGTTCAACTCTGCTATCTAAAGGAAGAACAAACTACTTTCCAATTATCAAAAAGAAAACCAGACAAAGTAGGTTTTAATGAGTCAATAAAAACTTCATTTTTTAACGCAAAGTTCACTCAACGCCTTCAATGATGATTAACAAGCAACATACTATTCACATTTTCACTCAAGTCAATAAATCTCATCTGAATACTGACATATCCCAAGGGAAGAAGGAAAATCCCACCATCTCCTTCAGATAGAACCACCATGTTCAAAATCCTAGTGGGAACCTGGAGAAAATTTTCACACTCAAGAATTGCTGAATAATTGCAGGAATGTAAAGGTGTTCAGGCCCACTGCTTTTAGTGAGACAAAGAACAGATTTTAATTCTTGTTTTTCACAGTTGCAGTAATGCAGGGCGACTTTTACCTGGCCTTTTTGCTTGTTAGATAATTCTTCCGAGTATGTGTCTGCTTGACAGGTCTCACATTGTGACCTGACTTGCAAAGCAGATTGCTTACATCTGTCATAATTCTAGCAGGGAAGGGCCCATTTGTGGGCTTCTGATTGAAGGAGAAAACTGAACATATCCCCAAAATATTTGAAATAAAAAAGTAAGTATGACCATTTTGGGTGTTCTGAACTTTCCTTCTCAACCTTAAGAACTTGATCAATTTGAAATGAATGCAATGAAATGAATCATTATTAAGCTGCTATTCTGATTTTTTTTTTAAAAAAAAAAACCACACACAATTATTTCTAAATTATAACAATATTACAACTTTCAGTTTTTCTATATTATTCTTCATCTTTCTATATTATACCTGAGTCATGATGACATCAGGCTGTGGTGAACATCAGGATTCATCAAGATTAAAAAAGAAGATGTTGGAAACAAGAACTTTACTATGTCAAAAGTGAAGTACAAACAATGCAAATTACCCTTTCAAAAGGTGTCAATGATTTCTCCTTATTTATTATGCAATGTGTAGCATGGCTCTCACTTCATGATTGTTCTACAAGCCTGTGCCAACCATGACCAGAAATGTGAGGGATTGGCACAGGAATCCTATACACCGTGAGAAAGAAGCTCATGACAAACTGCGCTACATGTTACAACAGGGAAGCTGTTTGAAGCTTCTTCTGTGTGATAAAAGTAGGTGCACTTTAAGTACTTTTGTTCTTCAAAGGATTTTTATCTAATAAATTAAAGATTTTTTCAATTCAACATTATTTCTGGAAGAATTTTATTCAGTCACTTCATTCAGTCCCTTGTTTTTTTAAAACAACAACAACAACAATAACAATAGCAATAGTAATTATTATAGTATATTTAGTATATAGTATTATTATTGTATAACCTGAATCCAAGTATTAGCCCCAATTAGAGTAGGCTCAGTGAATCAACGGAAACTTGGTGGGTCTATTTGCAAGCACGTTCCATTGACTCTAGATGGGAATAGCAACTGGATTTATGCTATGCATGAAATATTCATGTAAAGGTGATGTACCTATGAGTCTGTCAGAATCCATGGTTGGTACTGCCAAGATATGTATTTTGGATATGGATACGAGAGTTGGACATATAAGCTTTGGTATGGTAGCAGGGAGCAGATGGGGGATATGAAACCTTTTACTGCTAGCTGTGGGAATGTAGTTTTGTATGTCAATTTAGAGGGGAGTAGTTTTAGGATTTGGAGGTTTCTATATGGCATTGGGGCTGGGAGTGGGCAGTTCCAACTTAAATGCTGACTTGGAAACTTCTATCCTTGTTAGATCATTCTTTGGTTTTGATAAAGTTCTTTGGTTTTGATTCACTATCAAAGACTGGTTGTTTACAATGAGGGTTGAGTCCCACAGTTCCAACAGAGTCAATCTTATGTACCTTCACTGGTACTGCATATAAAGTATTAACAGTTTCATCAACAGTTTTAAGTGTTCGGCATATGGAATAGTATATTCTTTTTGTCTGAAGTGACCTGGACATGTATAGGAAGAAAGCAGCCAGATATTGTTTATGGGTGAATAGACTACTGTGATGGCTACTTGAGTGAAAATATGGTGACTGGGGAGGAAATGACCTAATACTTCAGTGGATCATGCCACATGATGGAAGTAAAATAGACAATAGAGAAGGGAGAAACATGCTAATCAGTTTAAGAGTATTATCTTGCAACTGCTATGATACTGGAATTTTAAGAATTCTAGGAATTCAGAATTAAGGCCTCAACAGTACTGCAGAAGAAAATGAAAACTGAAAATTAGTACTTTGATTAGAATTTAAACTCTGCAATGGAATTAAATTAATGAGGGGGGAGTAAATTGATACATAGAAGAGCTGCTATAAAACAGAATTTAGGAATATGTGAAGAATAATTAAATTCTTTTGTATTGGATTTGCTTTGTTTTAGGGCTTTTATGGTTTTAATTATAGTATTAAACTTTTACATTGTATTGATATCCATAAGTATCAATGTGGTTTTTAAACATGTTTTAATATTTATTTATTTATTTTTAAAAAGAGTTGTAAAAGCTGAATTTTCATCCTTTTTTCTTTTGCTGGCCAAAAAGTTGTAAACTGATTATTGGAATTTTTCTCATTAAACTAGAATTGGTCATAATAACAGTAAGAAATAAAGAATGTTAATTATTTCTCTAAATAGTCTGATGATCCTAAAATCAAGGTAATTAGGCACCTATTCAATGTCCTGTCTTTCCCCACTTCTTTGCCACTGAACATATATTTTTAAAGAAAATAGATTTTTGTCACAAACAAGGAATCTTGATTTGGGCTATGGTGAAAATTCAGAAAGAATTTCCATTGCAATTAAATTTAGGGCAGCTATTGATTCACAAGTAGTTATGGCCTGATCCCAAAAATATTGTCAGGCTAATTGTCATACTATATGTCACTGATCACAGCATTACTTTTCTAGAGAAGATGACTTGGTCCTCTTAATAATTCTCATTCCATCATGTTAATAATTTTGAGGGTTGGAAAATATTTGATTTTTGTAGAATTTTAAGATAAAATGGGCAATGGGATGAAAACACATACTGTATTTAAAGTGATTGTGTTACAATTCTAAGCCTTCTTACTAAGGGAGGGGGAGAGAGATTTTTTTCAAGAGGAAAATATAAAATTCTCCATTTAGGCAACATAATATAATAACTTCATTAGGCCCAACCAAAATCCTACAGAACTCTTCAATAGCCTAGAGCTTTAATGTAATTTGTGTATAAATAAATATTTTATTTCTTAAGTACTGTATATACTCATGGATAAGTCTAATTTTAGTAAAAAAAAATGACCCTAAAAATTGAGTCGACTTATCCTTGGGTCAATGTAATTACTGCACTTTAACGCTTATTTAAAAAGGAACCATCTCCTGGTGAAAAGCAAGAGTGTAATCTGACCTGAAAGTACTGACCCCCCCCCCCCCACCATTTCAGCCATCTAGCCTTTAGTGTGAGCACAAACAGTTATGCCTCCTGGAATTTTGCAAGCTTTTTGGCATAAATTTCCTTTGCTTCATCCTTTACATCCTTTGTTATATGCTCCTAAATTTTACCCTCGACTTATCCACGAGTCATATTAAAATCCATAATTTTGGCCCCAAAACTTGCCCTTAACTTATACATGAGGTTGACTTATAGTCAAGTATATATGGTAATAGAAAGTGTAGGACTCCAGCTTGAACTCTTACAAGGTTTTTGGAAAAAAATCCTGACAATTCATCAGACTTCCTGGGCAGAAGAATAGTTAAAGTTAGCATCAATACTGATAGAAAAAAGAAGACAAAGTCAGAGTACACATCCAGGAAGAATGAACACAGAAATTTGAATACGGACTATTATTAAGAGCCATCAAAGTGATTTCCAGATGGGAGGGAAGAAGCTGCATGCATGAAAGATAACATTTCTGAGTATTCTCCCCCACTACCACGTTATTTAATCATGCAATCATGCGTGCAATCACATCAACATTCCTTTTAGTTAAAGAATTTGATAGATTAGCTGGAGGCTCTTTTTAACTGGCATTTACAGGCAGGCATTGTTCAGCACTTTAAGAACTTTCGTTAAAACAGAACCTCCAACTAGTCTATCAAATTCTGATCAACATTTTTTTAACTTTCACACACATACTATGCTCCCTCACAGGTGCCTTGGGGTTATTTCTTATTACACATTTGCAGATAGGCAAATTACATTAAACTGTCTTGTATGTGTGTTACACTGAAGAAGAAAATGCAGCTTTCAGCAACTGATCCTGGATATGATGCATACATCGATGTGGGTTTCTTCATTTGGATTGAGGTGAAATGCCACATCCGGCATTAATTAAGCTAAGGTTGTGGAAAAATCTCTCAACTGAATTTTGCATAACCCTTGGTGCATAATGACAGAATATTTCAGTAATTTCTTGAGAGACAGAGCAGGCAAAAGTAATGGGATTTCTTCCATGTTAGATTTAGCTGCTGGGTACAATTTTAGATTTCATGGATGGGAGATGAGTGATGGGGGAAGGAAATAGTGGGTCCTGTTAGGGTTGCCATCATCTTCCACAAATGACAATAAAGAAATACTTTAAAAATAAAAAAATTAAAACATAAAATATAAAACTGTGGTCACCAGAGACTAGAGTGCCAAGTATTTCCAAGGATCTTTCCATCTTTGGGCCAATGTTTTGGACTTCCATAAGTTCAGATAAATACTAACATACTGTTAGTTAGTTTAGTATAGTCATTCTTGAGCAGGGGATAGTCAAGGGAAGTAAAGGAACTTTACTGCCCTAATTTGGAGGGGGGGGGGGAACCCAAACATGGTTTCAAAGCATGTAATTGCTTATCTCCATGGCTTATCTGCCAGGAAAAAACCACATACACCAATAGTAGTGATTTAGAGGGAGAGAGAACTGCAGAAAGGAAAAACTGCATATGCACACAAATTTTTGCTAAGAATTGTGGATCCCTAGGTTGAGGAATACCCTCCATGGGAATCTCAGTCCCCACCCCCCATTGCCTCTTTTTATTTATAAAGACATTTGGCTCATAATCAGAAGGGGCATTTGATGAAGTTGTGTTTTCATATTTTCTATCATATTTTAAATATATTTGAAAATGTTTTAACTCTGTGTTTTAAACATAATTGTTTCTATAATTGTGTGTTTTTTTAACTTTTGTACAATAGGTTTTAGCTGTATCTTTAGCTGCTTTGGTTCCTGTGTAAAAGGAAAGGCAGGATATAAATTAATTAAACAAATGAATAAGGATAGAACTGTAAACTATCAAACAACCTCTCCCACGGATGCACAAGAAATAACAAATCTACTGCTAATTGGGAACGCTAAACTCTATGAAAAATGTGGCGAAAGAGGACTTTGTAAGTACTCCTACATATTAGTTGCCATCATCATGCCTCATGGCAGTAAATTCCATAACACCCATAACTTATAAGGGTATGAGAAGATACTTTCTTTTATTCAGATTCTTCTATTAATTAATTAATTAATTTCTCTGATTTTGAGTTCTAGCATTACAGAGGAAGGGATTTTCTGCATTGTAGCTGTTCACAGTTAATTGTATAACTTGACTAGGAGTTACTTTCAATTAATAACAAAACATGCCAATACAAAGTACACTTGTACAAAACAACCAACTAATATGCTTGACTGTCCATTCGCAATGACTGTATAAAGGAAAGCTCTTCTGTCTCATTTCCACCATGCAGCTTCTGTACACTTGGGTGGTGCTGCACAGGATGGTGTCAGATAACATCTCTGAGGGCTGCTCAGCCAGCAGCTGCGATCACCAGAATCCCCAAAGTACAGTGAAGCATAGTCACCTAATACTATGCTTGATGAGCACAGCTGAACCAGCCACCACCGCCAAATCTATGATTCATCCATCCATAGGGTTGTGGAGGAAGAGAATTTGCTGGGTTATTGCAAATTGCCAGGTTCTGCTCCCTAACATTAGCACCTGGCTATAAATTCTGTAGGGCTCTGCTCTGTATTCTCAGGCTCCATGGAGGAAAACAACACAGCAAAAAGGAGAGCAAGCATCTCTAACCCTTTCATAAACTGCAACTAGCAGCAACAAAGATTTCTTCTAATGGGATTATTTACTCCTCCTGCATGTTCCTCTAAAAAATAGTGTGTGTGTGTGTGTGTGTGTGTGTGTGTGTGTGTGTTACAGGGGGAAAGGGACGCTGAAGCTCATTGAGAGATGGACAATCTTGCCTTTACTGATGGCAATGGCCAAGTTCCCATTATCCTTGACAGAACAGAAGCAGTCCCAATGACTCAAAATTTTGGCAAGCTCCTGTAAAATTCCATTTGACTGAAAGGAGAATTACCAAAGGGCGGTGGTAAAGAGAAAGAAAAAGAAACAAACCACATGCACTACAAAACAAAATTGGCAGCAGTTTAAATATCAGACGATCCCTTATGGAAAAGAAAATTAAAACGGTGTGTCAAAACATGCAGGTAATTTGCAGCTATTTCCCTTTCCAGTTTATCTGCAGCAATGCCTTAATGGCTGAATCAAAACTTTTTGTAAAAAAATGTGTGTATGACAGAGAGGGGGGGGAATGAACAAGAAGAAGATATTTAATTAAAGTTGGAAGGCAGATGGCTGATTTGGTAAAATGTGCTATTTGGTACATGGCTTGCACAGTTAAACATTTATATGTTTATAAGTCATATACTGCAGATGGAAAAAGTAGTAACATTTTTTTTAAAAAAAATTTGAAACCCACTAGTGCAGAATATCCAGTATGTTCTCATCCTTTCACTGAAGAGTCAATCTTAAAACACTTTTTTCCTGATTGCCGCTTCACTTCTCCACTGATAATGCAGCAAAAAGGTAGCATAAATTGAAACCATCAACCCTACATCACTCCCATTCATATCAATGGAAAGTATATCACAGCAGTAGATAATACCCACACAGCCAAAATAATGTGTTTGTATGTTTATGAAAATTATTGTGCTTGCAATGATTTTAAGATTTTAATAGCCAACATGAAGCCAAATTAAAAGAAAAAAAAGAAGAAGAAAAAGACATAACTCAGTCCCTATATTGCTCAGGTTCAGGCTACCTGGCAGACAGTTTTTTCCTGTATGAGTTGGTCCAGGGTCTGAAATAGGAATAGCATTAGCAATAGCAATAGTACTTTACATTTCTATACTATTCATAGGGAATTAAGCACTCTCTAAATGTTTACAATGTGTAAGCCAATTCCCCCAACAATCTGGGTACTCATTTTACTGACCTATGAAATGATGGGAGGCTGAGTCAACATGGAGCCCCTGTGGGATCAATCTCACAATGTTGTGGCTGCAGTACTGGCATTTAACCATTGCGCCACCAGGGCTCCATTAATCATCAGGAAAGCCCCTTCTTTCAGCCCCATAACAACCACAAGCATGGTTAGTGAGGGTGCAAGAGAAGGCCTTCTCCGTGGCTACCCTTAGACTCTGGAACTCCCTTCCCAGGGAGGCCCAAATGGCACCCCTCCTTATAGCCCTTCCGTCAGCAGCTAAACCTTTTTTTTAATTGACAAGGGACTTTCAAAGAGAAAGTTTTTAAAGAAAGGGCTACTGTAATGTTTTAACTGAATCGTTTTAAAGAGCTTATTATCTTTTGGGGATCCATCATGGATGCTCAAGTTCCATTATATACATTGGAGAAGTATAATGGTGTCCCTTATATAAAATGGCAAAATCAAGCATTGTTTTTTTGGATTATATATATATAATCCAAAAAAAAAAATGCTTGATTTTGCCATTTTATATAAGGGACACACACACACACACACACGTATACAGTTGTCCCTCCCAATTTGTGGGAGATCCATTCCGGATCCCCCTCCACGAATTGGGAAAAACACAAATATTCAAGTCCTGCTGAATAAAACGGTGGCACGCACCTATGCGCACTGCCACACGCATACCATGGGCACATGTGCCACTTTGTCCCTCCTGGCTTCTTGTCCACCCAAGACTGTGAACTGGAAGTCAGCTAATCCGGAGGGATGACTGTATTTTCAAGCTATTAATGGTTGAATCTATGGATGCAGAATCCATGCATACAGAGGGCCAACTGTACAATGTTTTTGTGCAAATGAAATTTCCACAAAGAAGTCTCAAAATAAAAAACTCATTAAAATGTAGTGAAAAAACCCAACCCTTTTGTAATCTCACCTAGTGGAGGGAATTTTTTTGGTTCTTTATGTGAGAACAAAATAGAACTACATTGCTACTAAGGATTTAACCACATTTTAAACATTCAGCACCTGAGAGAATATCTTAGATGGTTACACAATTGTTTTTGCAGTTGACTGCTACAGAGAACAGCTTGATGACATCAGTTTAGAATTATAAGTTCCAAGACAAATAATGTGGATAATGCAAATTCACCTTACCCTTTTTTCAAAGTGTAGAATGAAGACTTCTAATGTTCTAGCAGAGTAATTTTTAAACAGATTGTTTTCAAAACTTTACAAAGAAACGGGCAAATGTTGAAAGCAATCTTTAGGAGACATCAATGACCAAACCTCTTCAGCTTTGCCAGAAACACTTATCTCCTTCTGTCTTTTTCACACCCCTAGGATGTAGGAGGCAATACACTATAGAAGCCAAGAAACAGAACAGCTAATAGTAAATTACAAATCAGCTAATTCCTACCCCCAGATTTGTTTTATTATTTATGTGATGTGTGCATGTTTAGAATTGTTTTGAGTTTCTAGTGTGAAACAACAGTGGCAAAATGAGAAGGCATGCTGGATCAGAAACAAGTTATGATTCATCAAGTATGTTTAGTTTTGTTTAGAATGGAAATTTTTGAAATTAAATGCTCCAGGTTTTCAACAGCATTTATTGTACGGGTTCTGAAGCTTACAGACGCTCCATTAAAATCACATATGTAATCGACTGAAAATTGGCTACCTATACAAACTTGTCCTCCTAAGATATTGGCTAAGACATAGTGATGTCACAGCCCCTGAGCAACTCATAAAACACAGGTATCAGCACATTGTGTCTTAATGATGGATAAGGACAACCTGGAAAAGAAAGAGCCTTACACAGTGTCCAAGAGAAACTTAGTAGTATTGGTGGGAGAAACAAGTGTGTGGGTATGTGCCTTCAAATTGCCTGCTAACCTATGGCAACCCTATGAATTTCATAGGGTTTTCTTAGGCAAGGAATACTCAGAAATAGTTTTGCCAGTTCCTTTCTCTGAAATATAGTCCTACATTAGTGGCCTCCCAGTCAAGTACCAACCAAGGCTAACTCTCCTTAGCGTCCAAGTTCAGAAGAGATCTGATGCCTTTAGGGTCCTTAGACCAAAAGTAGGACCTAAACTGTGCTTAGACTGGATAATCAGTGGGGCAATATTGTAATCTTTACTTTCACTTGCTCCAGGATGGGACATATTAATACTCCAGATACAACTACAGAAATAGTGTGGTTGTAGAAACCACACAGAGCTAAACGTACAAGCTAGGTATTATGCAGCATTTGCACACCAGCAGTTGTAAATAATGTCCCCAAATTATAGCTACTTGTCACGTTTGCTTGTTTTTATGCATACAAAAAGCTGAGAGCAAGTCCCAACAAAACTATTGCTTTTGGTTTGGGCATGCTTTGCTTTGTCTCCCTATCCATGTGACATATTAGGACATATCGGGGGGGGGGGTATTTTCGGGGTGTATCCACATTACACAGTTTACATCTGTTTCACACCCCTTTAAGAGCCATGTCTCCATCCTATAGAATCCGGGGATTTGCAGTTTGTTTGATGTACTTAGAATTCTCTGTTCTAGTTCAAGGATGGGCACTTGAGTTCTCTAGCAGTGAATCTCAAGTACCCCATTAAACTACAAATCCCAGGATTCCATGGGATTGAGATCTGGCAGCTAAAAGTGGGGTCATACTGCTGTAATTGTGGTGTGTGGACACCTCTTGGGGAGCTATGACAAGTCAAAGCAGAAATAATATGCTTTGGATGCCAGCAGGTTAATCCCATATAGGGAGACACTGGAATTCTCATTAGCATCAGGGAATACAAGAAGAAGAAGAAATATACACACACACACACACACGCGCACACACACACACGCGCACACATATGGAAACCTAATACTGCAACCCTAAACCTAAAGAGCCCTGGTGATGCAGTGGTTAAATGCCTGTACTGCAGCCACTCACTCACAAACCATAAGGTTGCAAGTTCAATCGCAGCCAAAGGGCTCAGGCTCGACTCAGCCTGGCATTCTCCTGAGTCGCTAAAATGAGTACCCAGATTGTTGGGGGCAATTAGCTTACACATTGTAAACTGCTTAGGGAGTGCTTAAGTGCACTGATAAGCAGTATAGAAATGTATTTGCTATTACTATTGCTATTGCTAAACTTGACTCTAAATATCAATACTATACATTAGAATCTTAATTGGTTCAGAAAACACCCTATAACTCAAAGCAAAAAAATAAATAAATACTTTTTTGTAATGAAGCTTAGAACAACCAGCCAAATCTCTCATAGGAATAAAATACTGTGTTGTATTCTCGTGGTACATACAAATAGTCCAAGTTCAAAAACTGTTAATCTGAGTACATCTCAGGTAGCATACCAGAACAGCCATTTAAATCTTTGATTCATTATCACTTTTTCTGCCCTCTGTCATCAAGTAGCTGTAATGGGAGGTGTCCCCCCACACTCAAGATTATTTTCTGTAAAGTTTGCTGCTCAAGTACAATCCAAACCTTTTGAAGATGTAAACTAGCTTAAATAATATGGTAATGCTACCTCACATCAGATAAGTGCAGTGTTCACTCTCTCTTAACATTTGCATCTAGCGGTACAGCTGAATGGGATTCTGCTTTTGAAGCCCTATCAGCTGAATAAAATACATAGCAAAACTGCTTATGTAGTAAATTTATACGATGATGATGATGATGATGATGATGATGATGATGATGATTAAAACGGCAACTACCATCATCTATTCTCCTCAGTAGTAACACTACCTGTGCAACCTTTGTTCATCCACACCATAATTATGGCTGAGGGCATTTAAGAAATACATTTAAAACCTGAAGACTATGGATTGTGTATTTTGAGATAGTCTGTGGAGCATGTCTCATCAGACAAGTTGAGTAGCATTGACTGTAGAGGTACTCTTAGATTTCAGATAGGAGTCTTCCCAGGGAGGGACTGGAGAGAGGTAAGCACTATTGAAAATTAGTTTTTGTGTTTTTTTCGGGCTATGTGGCCATGTTTTAAAAGAGTTTATTCCTAACGTTTTGCCAACATCTGTGGCTGACATCTTCAGAGAAGAATGAAATTTGTTCTTCTTGCTTATGACAATGCAATAAGCAACTGTTTACACACACAGCCCAGGGAAGTTTGCATAAAATTCCAGATTAACTAGAGTTGTAATTTTTGTGGACTTCCTGACAAGGCCACTTAGGATGGAGAAAGGAAACCCACACACAGCAATGACAACTGTACAATATATAACTGGGCCAAGAGAGGCTGGCAATACTTAATGCAGGATTAGACTGCAGCCTAGTCTTCTGCCTTGGAGCCACATGGACTTCCAAAAATGCAAAATTTATTTATTTAATTTATATTCTGCTTTTCTCTCAATATGCAGCCCAAGATGGCTTACAATCTGAGTCAAAACAGAACAAAAATAAACAAATAAATAAGAAAAACAGAACAAAATTGGAAGGGGTTGAAACTCCACTTTTGGTCATTTGATTCTGCAACAATCTTCCAGGAGAGACAATGTATTTTTATTTATTTATTTATTTATTTATTTATGCCATATATAGGGAAATCTGGATGGCCACGTGGGGCCCCAGGGCTGCACTTTGCCCACTCCTACTTTTTTAAAAAAGGTATCACTATCTTGATTATGAATTGTGGTAGTACTGTCCTGGAAGCTGTGTGGATGAGGAACTGATGGGGAATTCTTTTCTTCTGTCTATTGGATTGGCAATAGACTCTCCTACTCTGGATTCTGAAAAATGGACACAGAATAACAAAATGACTTAACTGGGTCATATTTTTAGTTACTGATATGCCTTACTTTGAACTTTGGCTTTTTTCATGTAGTTGAATCCAATTCTATCAGCAGAAGGAAACCAGCTGCCATACTCACACTAGCACAACAGCTTGCAAAAGATTTGTGGGAGAAACTCCACCAGGAATTCACATACCGTATTTTTCGGCATATAAGACGCACTTTTTCTTCCCCAAAACGAGGGTGGGGAAGTTGCTGCGCCTAATGAAGTGAATATAAAAGCTGAGGGCAAACTGCCGAGGCCTAGGCTAAAAGTAGGCCTCATTGAAGCCTGAGCCTCGGTGCTCCAGTGGGCTCCTCCCATCCCAGGAAGAGCCCATTGGAGCAGCCAGGACGGGGGTGGAAAGAGTCCTCTTTTCCTGGCTAGTTGAATGTGCTCCTCCTCTTTCCACCCCCATCCTGGGTGCTTCAATGGACTCTTCCTGGGGTCAGAGGACATCCTCCCATCCCAGGAAGAGTCCATTGGAGCACCCAGGACGGGGGTGGAAAGAAATTACTCCAAGGCACTGGATTAGTACCCTGGCCAAGTTACACTGTCTCAGCCTCAGAGGGTGCAAATTGCAAACTCCCTCCTCTGAGGAAATCTGCCAGGAAAACGCTCATGGTAGGATCCAAATAATCCAGAAATTACTCCAAGGCACTGGATTAGTACCCTGGCCAAGTTACACTGTCTCAGCCTCAGAGGGTGCAAATGGCAAACTCCCTCCTCTGAGGAAATCTGCCAGGAAAACGCTCATGGTAGGATCCAAATGATCCAGAAATTACTCCAAGGCACTGGATTAGTACCCTGGCCAAGTTACACTGTCTCAGCCTCAGAGGGTGGAAATGGCAAACTCCCTCCTCTGAGGAAATCTGCCAGGAAAACGCTCATGGTAGGATCCAAATGATCGAGAAATTACTCCAAGGCACTGGATTAGTACCCTGGCCAAGTTACACTGTCTCAGCCTCAGAGGGTGCAAATTGCAAACTCCCTCCTCTGAGGAAATCTGCCAGGAAAACGCTCATGGTAGGATCCAAATGATCCAGAAATTACTCCAAGGCACTGGATTAGTACCCTGGCCAAGTTACACTGTCTCAGCCTCAGAGGGTGCAAATGGCAAACTCCCTCCTCTGAGGAAATCTGCCAGGAAAACGCTCATGGTAGGATCCAAATGATCCAGAAATTACTCCAAGGCACTGGATTAGTACCCTGGCCAAGTTACACTGTCTCAGCCTCAGAGGGTGCAAATTGCAAACTCCCTCCTCTGAGGAAATCTGCCAGGAAAACGCTCATGGTAGGATCCAAATGATCCAGAAATTACTCCAAGGCACTGGATTAGTACCCTGGCCAAGTTACACTGTCTCAGCCTCAGAGGGTGCAAATGGCAAACTCCCTCCTCTGAGGAAATCTGCCAGGAAAACGCTCATGGTAGGATCCAAATGATCCAGAAATTACTCCAAGGCACTGGATTAGTACCCTGGCCAAGTTACACTGTCTCAGCCTCAGAGGGTGCAAATGGCAAACTCCCTCCTCTGAGGAAATCTGCCAGGAAAACGCTCATGGTAGGATCCAAATGATCCAGAAATTACTCCAAGGCACTGGATTAGTACCCTGGCCAAGTTACACTGTCTCAGCCTCAGAGGGTGGAAATGGCAAACTCCCTCCTCTGAAGAAATCTGCCAGGAAAACGCTCATGGTAGGATCAAAATGATCCAGAAATTACTCCAAGGCACTGGATTAGTACCCTGGCCAAGTTACACTGTCTCAGCCTCAGAGGGTGCAAATTGCAAACTCCCTCCTCTGAGGAAATCTGCCAGGAAAACGCTCATGGTAGGATCAAAATGAGCCAGAAATTACTCCAAGGCACTGGATTATTACCCTGGCCAAGTTACACTGTCTCAGCCTCAGAGGGTGGAAATGGCAAACTCCCTCCTCTGAAGAAATCTGCCAGGAAAACGCTCATGGTAGGATCCAAATGATCCAGAAATTACTCCAAGGCACTGGATTAGTACCCTGGCCAAGTTACACTGTCTCAGCCTCAGAGGGTGCAGAGGATGGAAATGGCAAAAAAAAAAAACCTTGAAGAAATCTTACAAGAAAACCCTCATGGTAGGGTCAAAATAAGCCATAAATTACTCCATAAGACAATGGCCTAAAAACTCCAAAGGTACCAGTCCATCTGATCTTGGAATCTAAGCAGGGTCAGCCCTGGATAGTCCTTGGATGAGAGACCGCCAAAGAATCCCAGGTGCTGCAGGCTGTATTTCAGAGGAAGGAACTGGCAAAACCACTTCTCGAGTCTTTCTTGCCTAAGAAATCCCTAAGAAATTCATGGAGTCACCATAAGGCGACAGGAGACTTGCAAGAAAGTTGGGCAGGGAATTTGTGCAATACCTGGCCCTGCTGCTGGCTTAAATTTACATTTACAACTTAAAATTGTTCTTAAACTGCTGTTAACTTTATACAGTTGATATAAAATATTTTACTACAGTATTTGGTTAAGAATCTTTTTTTTCTAGATTTTCCTCCTTTAAAATTGGGTGCGTCTTATATGCCGGAGCGTCTTATATGCCGAAAAATACGGTACTGTTCTAAAGCAGGGATCGGAATGTGTGGCTCTCTAGTTGTTCTTGGACAATAACTTCCATAATCCTCAACACAGATAAGGGAAGATGGAAATTGTAATCTGGCAACATTGTAATAGGAGAGCATACTTACCACCACCCCTGCTCTAAATATAGGTTCCAAAGAATTTTTTTAGCTATCTGGCTTGTGCAAAAGACAATGACGCGTTTTCTCAAATGAAACAAAATACTTTCATTTAGTTTAATTTTGCAAAAGCAAGTGTACAATGTTTTTTTTCTGAGTAGAGAAGGGCAACTTCAGGAGCCCTGGTGGTGCAGTGGTTAAATGTCTGTAATGCAGCCACTCACTCACAAACCACAAGGTTGTGAGTTCAATACCAGCCAGGGGCTCAGGGTTGACTCAGCCTGACATTCTCCTGAGTCGCTAAAATGCTCAGCTTGTTGGGGGCAATTAGCTTACACATTGTAAACTGCTTAGGGAGTGCTTAAATGCATTGATAAGTGGTATAGAAATGTACTTGCTATTGCTATTTGGAGGCCACATGATTCCTAACCCTGAATTGCAGACGGAAAAAATATTACATTTTCACAGGTCACATAATCCCCCAGCCAGCTACCCCTAGGAACTGTAGTCTAGAAAAGTATTTTTTTTCCCCAAGCTCAGGGGTGGGAATCATATGCCCTTTCAAACATTGTTGGACTGCATCTCCAAACATTTTCCATTACTGACTAGGTTAGATAGTAGCTGAGATTTGCAGGCCAACAACATCTGCAGGGACACATCCTATCCTAGATAATATTTAGCATCCCTTTTTTTACTTTATGTAAAGCTGCTCCAAGTTCCCTGGAAAGCCACGGGGCTTCAGTATAATAAATAATAAACAAAACATCATCTCTAAGAACATAAAAGAGAAGTCAGTCACAGAGAGCATTTACATGGAACTAGGGGTGATTCTAAGTACTACAAATCATCTGAGTACTGGAAATCCAGACTACTGGAAATTTTATGTATGCCTTACTCACTTACTTAACATTAGGATATATTTAGTGTGCTAGCATTTTCATTCAGAAGACTCCTAGGCTGCTGCCACACTGCAAAATTAATTCAGTTTGACACTGCGTTAACTGTAGTGACTCCATTCTATGGAATTCTGGAATTTGTAGTTTGTTGTGGCACCAGAACATTCTGACAAAGAAGGCTAGATATCTCACAAAACTACAAATCTCAGAATTCCAAGCTGCCAAGATGCATTAATTCTGCAGTGTAGATGCAGCCCTAGAACCTGAAGTTATTAAACTATCTTCTGAATGTTACCTGGCTCAATAAGGGAGACGTGTTCTGACATTAGCCTCTTCTGCACAAATCTATATGTACAGTATGGACCACAATGTGCCACAAACAAAGACAAAAGTGTATGCATAAAATTGGAGAAATCAAACCAAACTGCTTGTGTTTGGTTCATTTGGAACTTGGACTGAATCTGAGTTCCTGACAAAACACTGAGAGTTCAGAAAACCAGTTTGGCGGCAGAGCATATGATGCAAAGGGTCCCAGATTCAATTCCTGACATTTCCACTTTAAAGGATCAGGGTGGAGGGGACACCATTATTTTTGTTCTCCCTCTGACCAAAAATGGGAGTAAAGTGTTAGTTATATAGTTTTAAAAAAAAGTTGGACTTTTACTATAGGAATGAGTACCTGTGGAATTTTCTGCCTTGTGTCAAAATAACTACTGTACTGTACCAGTTTGGTGAATTATAGCTCTGGGTCTTGACTCAGTTGAAGGGAGTTGCTAATTCCTCCCTCAAGCAGGAAAATATCTTGGGTCCTGATCAGAATAGAGACCAATAATCTTGCACAGAGAATAGAGCAGAAAGGATGAAGTAAGTCAAGAGCAGGGACCGGCAACCTACGGCCCGGGGGCCGGTTAAGGCCCCGGGCCCTGGACTTACCGGCCTAGGCCGTAGGTTGCCGCCGCCGCTGCTGCCGTCGCCGTCGTTGGGGCGCGTTTTCGGCCGCGCTTGCTGCGGCCGCCATTTTGGAAGTCAAAATGGTGGTCGTGACGCATTTGCGCATGTGCAGTACTCTTGCGCATGCACAAACGCATCGCGGCCACGATTTGGACTTCCAAAATGGCGGTCGTCACATGCGCCATGGCGGTTGCGGACGCTATGGCGGTGGCCGCATGCGCTGGGGGGCGTGGTGGAGGAGGGTGTGGGCGCGCGCGTGAGTGCACGCGCCGCCATCCCCCCCCCCGGCCCAGCCGAGACCTGGGCGGCGGGAGACCGGCCCAGGTCTCAAAAAGGTTGCCTGTCCCTGGTCAAGAGTGTTTCAGTGATCCTCAGTCCTAAATATGTAAAGAACACATGGTGTGAATGAAGCAGCCTATGAGATATGCTATCCCCTTGATATGAAATTATCAGCTCCAAAGATACAAGGGGGGGTGGTGGTCAGGATTGTAGCAAGGAGGAAAAATAGTTCAATGCCCAACTCATATTTTTAGGACTAACCAGGCTTCCTTGGATTGCATGATAAGTGCTCAAAAATGGTATTTATGCAATTAACAACACATACACTTTCATCCTTGTGAAGCATAGGACCATTTTCAACATAATCTCACTCTGTATTCCCCTCTTTCCATATCTGTCTACCACAGCAAACACTCTGGGGTAGTGTCATCTTTTGGGGTGGGGGTGGGGATGGGATATCTTTTGATATTCTTGGAAATGGCATTACAAATTTGGACAGAAGCATGGACTTATGATGTTGATATTGATGTTGTCAACTCTGACTTATATTTATTCGTTTAAAATATTTCTGTATTGTCTCCCAGCCTACAAGGGCTCCTAAGGCAATGAACAAATAAAAGCCAATTAAAACATTACAAAGATAAAAAGATTTTTCAAAATGTTTTTCAAAAATCCCTAAAAGTAGTGAGCAAACAATCCTAGAATCCAGTTTTGAAACAGGTAAAATATCAGTTTCAAACACTGAATGTAACACTGGGTGTTTTGGCTGCCTGCTGAAAAGAGATGGGCTCAACCTAACCTCCTCAGGTAGGGAGTGCCAATGCTGAGGTGGTGCTACAAAGAAAGCCCTCTTACCTGTACCCACTAATCTAACTTCACAAGGTGTTGGGACATACAACAGGACCTCCTCTAAGATCTCAAATTTCTGGCGGGATCATATGAGATGAGGAAGTCTTTCAGATATCTTGGCCTGAAGTTAATTAGGGCTCTGTAGGTCAGTGCCAGCATTTTAAATTGAGCTAGGAAGCAAACTGGAAGCTAGTATAGCTCTTGCAGGACCAGTGTTATACGATATCTAAAATGCACACTTGACATGAATCTGGCTGCTTCATTTTGTACTAGCTGCAGCTTCTGACCACTTTTCAAAGATTGTCCCACACAGATTGTCCGTAACCTTTAACTTTTACCTTTACTACCACAACCTCCTTGGCATCAGTTGTAAAGGAAATATAGATCTGTGTATCATCAGCATACAGATTACTCCCAGCCCCAAAGCTCCTGGTGGCCTACCCCAGTAGCTTTATGTAGATGTTGAAAATCATGAGGGACAGTATTGAATCATACAGGTTAACAGCCAAAAAGCTAAAGAACTGTCCCCCAGCACCATCCCAGAATCACCAACTTTAGCAGCTGGAAAATTCCCTAGAGTATTCAGGAATCTTTTTGGATCCTTAGGCTCAGAGGCCAGTGCCCCTGCAGAGGTTAGGAGTCCCAGCAAATCTAGTGATGGTCCATGACAACAGGGTTCTTTCAATCCTCTGACCCGAGATAACCATCATCCTGAACAGCAAAAAAACAAAAAACACACACACAAAAAAACAGATATTGATTAAGGCATGTGGTTGCCATGGAAGCCATGAAATCCTGAACTGGCCCTAATGAAGGTGCCTGAGCATCCTTCAGCACAATAAGTTTTGGGGAGATTAACACCACTTCTAAAATCACCTCCAAAAGTTCTGGCAGGAAGACTGCTGACCATCAGGTAGATGATCAAGATGATCCCCATTCTGTCTCATTGCCCTATTGTTAGGTGGTAACACTTAAACCCTGGAGACTCTCAGACAGGGTACCTCTATAAAGGAATAGACTCACAATAGATCACCGTGACTCCTCCGGCAGGCCCATCAGATCTTGGCAGCTTCTGCACCCGAAAACCTGGTGGGCATAATTCAGTTAACCAGCTTGCTCATCTATGATCAAGTTCTGGATCATACAGTTCTTCCCAGCTTCCCAGTCAATGACCCTGTAGCAAGCAGCAGTACTTTGTTGTCTGACAAGAGTCTTCTAGAGTACCAGGAATCCACTGCCATACCTCCGCCTGCCCACTTCAACTGAGATGGCAGCACCCCTTGTATATTCTGAACCCATAATTGGCTTTCCAGAAATATAGAACAAACAAACAAACAATCATAAACAGACACACAGGTTAGTTTAGCCCAAAGATCTCAAAATACTTAGCCAAAGTTGGCCTCATGGAGTTCTATTCAATAGTTTTCCATTTCATTATTTAGAGTGCAAATACTTCCCAGGGACAATGCACAGTAGCTTTTCTTGCTCTGCAACCTATTCTATCTGGATCCATCAGGCAAAACACAGAGATTTCTCAGCAGGATTTATTCAGAGTAAGTTTGTAACTGTCTTCCTTTTAGGGAAAGAAAAAGTGATTTGCACAAGATCACCCAGTGAGTTTTCAAACTCTACTTTCCTGGAGTCTTGCATTCAAACCATTATGCCAAACTGGCTCTTGGTAGACTTATAGAGTGAAGGTAAGTAAAAAAGATTCTTGTCTTTCATAGGTGCTAAACAAATGAAGATTTCAGGCTAGAAGAATTTTGAAGATTGAACTACCGGTAGATTGAACATTATATCTATCATCTAACATGAGAATATCTGGTTCTGTTCTTTTGTTTTTCCAGTAAGGCAGGAAGCTCAATCATTTCTCTAGCTTTCTGTTGTTGGTTTAGACTTTGTGCCGGTTTATAATAAAGCTTAACCTTTAGAAAAAGATGGAAGACATGAATGCTTTTATAATTTAGTAATTTCATAATTCCAAGGTAAATAGAAGAAAAAATATTCCATCTCTTCCTTCTTCTACTCTTTTTTTCTATTGTAATGGGGCTAAATTAACTTAATCCAAATATCCTTCAGGCAAATGAGAGAATCCTTATTCATGATGGCAAGCCACAACAAGTGCTGCTTACTTATACTTCTTTGTAAAGAAAGAAACTGGGGTGGGGTGGGGGAAAGCAATCTTATCTCCATGTTTTCATCAGAAGATCCAAGTACTCCTTCTGTCTTTTAATCCATTACTATTCAGCTACAGTCCCACTTCTTCTGGCATGGAACACATTAGCTTTTAAAGTCAAAAGGGGTCTCATATGGTTTTAACAGTAATAGAATTGTTTATCCACTGGACACTTTTTTACCAAGTAAAGGTTCAGGTTTGCATCAAAGCAAACACTGCAATATGAAGACAAACATGTGAGATATGTGTGGAGACATTTTATATTTTTGAAGTGTATTTAGAAAATACACACAGTGGCCTGGGAAGGCTAATAGTAGAGAAAATGATCTTGCAGCCCTGAGGAGTGAGCTGCTATGTAAAAGCAACCACTCATGTGAGTTAAAAACTCACAGATGAAGGCATTGAAATGGTTCAACATTTCCCATACCTTGGCTCAGTCATTAATCAAAAAAGAAATGACAATCAAGAACTCAGAAGATGACTAGAGTCCAAAACACAGTGTAGAAATAATCTAGTTTGAGACTGCATTAACTGTCCTGGCTCAGAATCCTGGAAACTGTAGTTTATTGTGTCATCAAAGCTCTCCGACAGAGAAGGCTAAATGTCTCATAAATTTAAGTTCCCAGAATTCTCTAGCATTGAGCCAGGGCAATTAAAGCAGTCTCAAACTGGATTACTTCTACTGTCTGTTTTGGACCTAGGACTTGGAAGGGTAACTATGAAGGAACTAGACAAGATCCTGAAGTGTAAAGATATATCACTGAATACTAAAGTTAGGATTGTGCATGTCATCATATTCCCCATTTCTGTGTATGGTTGTGAAAGATGGACAGTGAAGAAAACTGATAGGAAGAAAATCAATTCATTTGAGATGTGGTGCTGGAGAAGAGTTTTTTGGATAGTGTGAACTGCTAAAAAGACAAATAAATGGCTCCTAGAGCAAATCAAGCCTGAACTCTTCCTAAAGCCAAGATGACTAAACTGAGACTGCCACACTTTGGTCGTATCATGAGAAGACATGACTAACTAGAAAATACAATAATTCCCTGTAAGGCAGGGAAAAGCAACCTTTCCCCTTTAAGGGCCGAGGGACTTCAGCTCCCAGAATCCCAGGAGCTATTGGCCAACATGGGACTATTGGCCAACATGGCTGAGGCTTCTGGGAGCTGAAGTCCCTCGGCCCTTAAAGGGGAAAGGTTGCCTACCCCTGCTGTAAGGTAAAAGGCAGTAGTAACAAAGAAAGACCCCATTCCCACCTCCCTAAGTCATTCCTTATAAGGCTTTGTTTCCAGATGTTTGATCTTGGTTGACCTTTGCTGAACATATTGTACCTTCTTATAGCTTGTCAATATCCTTTCTGAATGGTGGTGCCCATAACTGCACACAGTATTCCAAGTGAAGTGTGATGGAAGTAGAATAGAGTGGCACTGCTGCTTTACTCAATCTGGACACTAATCCCCTATTGATGCAGCCTAGAATTACATCAAGTCTTTTGGCCACCACATCATGCTGTTGATTTGTGTTTAGCTTGTGGTCTACTAAGACCTCTACATACACATGTATATTCTCTGAAAAGTTATATATTATATAGATTGTAAGTAGATATAATATTAATATGAGAAGATCTGGACTATCAAAAGTAAAACCATTTTAAAAATCAATTATAACGAAGATGACTATTATAACCAAAATGACTATGGCCTGGAACTATTTCTTAGTCCCAAACAGAGTACTTGACCAATAGAACATACATAAAAAAGTTTAAAAAACAGTCTCTTTCTTTTCTGGAAACTTGCTGCCCACCAGCAGCGATAGCTTGTGGATTGGCATCAGTCCACAGTAAACCACTGTAAGTAGTCCTGATCTAATCAATATGGATCCTTTACAGCTAAAATTATATTTCTTGGGTAACGGGCTCTGTCTATGCTTCTTTTACTTTGTAATGTACTAGATACAGTTATGGTGTAGTAATAATTATTTTGACAGCCAGTGTGGTATAGTGGTTTGACTGTTGGACTACGACTCTGGAGACAGGGTTCAATTCCCTGCTCAGTGAATGACCTTGGGCAAGTCACATGCTCTCAGCCTCAGGGAGAAGGCAATGGCAAACCTCCTCAAAAACAATTTAAAGGTACACAAGAACAAGAACAACAGCACTTATTTTAAAGTATTACAGTCCACCCACTCTAACCACAGGCTTGTCATTTGTGGATTTAAGCATCCGTGGAAGGCAAGCCCCATTACCCCTAATGGCTGTGTGCATACATGAGGAGGCAGCCATTGAAAACCACGAGACTTGAGATCCCACAGTTTTTTGCATCCATGGGGTGTGTGTCTGTGTGTCCAGAAAGGAACCTCTGCGGATACACAGGGCCAACTGTATATGATGCTTCATCTTAAAATACAGGCTGTTTTGAACATTACAGTTCTCAAAACATAGAATATATAACATACAGTAAGTCAACAATCAAAATCAAAAGAAAGGCAGTTCAACTATCAATACTTTACTCAATAAACACAAAGCTGGACAGCACTTAAATATGAAGTCCAGTGTATAAAGGTATAACTGTTAAGTACTGTAGTCATAATGGCAGTAATAGTAGTTTTGACAGTACTTGTACTCCACTTCTACTAAGGACCTTATCAAACGCTGGCCAGCAAGCGAAGTATAAAGTGAAGTTAAAGTGAACTAGACAGATTCCGTTTCGCTTGCACGGCCATAGCACAATGTTTCTGCCGGCGGTGGCGCGGCCATTGCGCAATGTTTGGGGCCTTGGACATCTCCCCGGTGGAGAGGCATCTCCCCGGAGGAGAGGCGGCTCTGGCCATGGAGGAGGCGGTGGCGGAGGCTCCTTCCCGCGCCTTGCCCTCCCTCCGGCACAGGAGGCGGCGGCGGAGGCTCCTTCCCACGAGGCGGCTCTGGCCGCGGAGGAGGCGGCGGCGGAGGCTCCTTCCCGCGCCTTGCCCTCCCTCCGGCACAGGAGGCAGAGGCTCCTTCCCGCGAGGCAGCTCTGGCCGCGGAGGAGGCAGCGGCGGAGGCCCCTTCCCACGCCTCGCCCTCCCTCCGCACTTGCCAGCCCTCCAGCCGGCCCAAGGCACCGGCGGAGAGGCGGCTCTGGCCGCGGAGGAGGCGGCGGCGGAGGCTCCCTCCCGCGCCTCGCTTGGTACATCCACAAAAATCCGAATGTCAAAAGATCCCCTTTGACTTCGGATCAAGTGGGTGAAATACGTTTCAGCTTTGGATATTGTGTGGACACAAGGAAAGGAAAACGTTTTAGCTTTGGATTGCCTTTGGATATTGTGTGGACACAAGGAAAGGAAAACGTTTTAGCTTTGGATTGCCTTTGGATATTGTGTGGACACAAGGAAAGGAAAAACTTTTTAGCTTTGGATTGCCTTTGGATATTTTCTGCTTGGGACCCCGTGTGATAAGGCCCTAAGCCTTTCAGTGCTAGAACATCGCCATGGCTGGTGACACTGAAATTATTATAATTTAAAATAGAATGGTAATACTAATGGGCTTTGTAAAACTGTATTGTTTTGCATTACCTGCAGGACTCAGATTTCATCCTGAGAATTCCTTACTATCCTTTCATTATGGTGACAATAGTTTCAATTTCTTTCTCTGCTCAGAAAGAAAATAAAATTGCTTTCGCTGGTAAACATTTTTATTGTTTTCTAACATAACAATAACCACTTTTGACTGACTGACTTGCCAAAAGTTTCTAATTCCTTCCTAAAGCAAACTCAAAGTTCCAGTGAACCACAGCTACTGGAGTAACTGCTGCTCCCAGCACTATTTATTATAAACAATTTCCTACTAAAGATGGAAAATCAATATAGCACAGAAACAAAAGCATTCAATGGAAAACATTAAAGACAATTTGGCCCTCGTGCATTATACAGTGATGGAGTAGCTTTTGTTTTTTTGTTTTTATCTTCATTTTATTTTTATTATTTTACTGAAAGAAAAGCTTTAAAATGAACAATAATAAGCTCTGGATGTTCAAATGTAGAAAATATTTTGCAAATGAAAGAAAAAATGTTTTGAGGTTTCTTTTTAATTCTCTGGACATAAAGCAAGCAGAGGGAGGAAGCAGTCAAGCTGGTTTTATATTAGTTTCTGTTTATGGGAAAAGACAATGGTTAAAAACTGGTTAGGGTAAAGTCATCAAATAATATTTGTTGCATTAAATTAAAGATTTTTCTAGCCAAATGAAACTGAGTAGTTGTTTTGCAATGTTACAAGATGAACAGGCACCAAGAGGTTATATCTTATGTGGGTGGGTGGGTGGGTGAGGGAATCAGAGAATGAATAATAATAAAAATGATAATGATAATGATAGTAATAGTAACAACAACAACAACAACAACAACAACCTGATTTTCCCCAGTCAAGGACTCAAAGCAGCTTACAACAATAAAAAGAAACATAACTTTAAAAGTATACAAAAATTAAAATATCATTAAACTAGCCATAAAATTAAAACTAGTGTAAAAACATTGCTATTACAAACAGCATATATACACACAGCCTTATAGTACAGCACATTTATGCATGGCCCAATCCCTTTAAGCAGTCAGTCTTCAAAGTTGTTCCAAAATAAAAGGAAGGCTTGTGGGTTTTGCTGACTTGGCCATGGACTGGTATAATCCTACAGCGATGGAGAAGGTGGAGATTACACTCAATGAAAGCTTCTCTAATTTTTGTTTTTAATTAGTCAACAGGAGAGCAGATATGAGATCTGAGGCCAAAATGCCAGAGCATTTTGTTTGGAAGCATGTGGTTGTTACTTTCATGGTCTATTATCTCAGAGTTGCCAAGCCAAAATGGCCTCTGCATGGGCAAAGCATTTAAGAGTTGGCCACCCTGACCTTAATTCACACTTGCACTTGTTTTGTGAGTCTCAGTAGAGTAGAATAGTGGGTAGGATCATGCAAGAATTAGTGTGCCAAGGAGGGAGAACGTAACAAGTTATTTAAATAGTTCCTTTTTTAAAATCAAAAGAGGACCATGTAGGGCCCAGTTACAATGTAGTGGCACTCAATAATTGCTCACAGGACGTCAGAATATTTGTAATGGTCAGGCAAGCTGCTGCTATAATTGTTGTTGTTGTTGTTGTTGTTGTTAAAGGCTGAGTGACCACTCAATGGGCTTTTTGCTTCTTCATCACAGCCCATTTCTCAGTCTGGCAAGAAGTTTAGGAGAAGATTGTCCTGCAGAGCCACAGCAGAAAGCAAATGCCAGATTCACCTTAAAAGAACTGACCAAAAGCAAACAGCGCTGGAAGACTATAACAAGGAACAGAACTCAGCATACAGCACTCGCTAAGCCTGAACGAAATGATAAAAAAGCAAAATAACACAGCATTGCTTCATAAACGTGGCTCTTTATTCTCCTCCTCTTTCCTGGTCCGCTGCAGTAATTTTATTAACAAAACTAGGGAGTTCATGCTGTAACAACTCATTGTGGAGGACTGAAAAGTTAACAATGGAGCTGTGGAGCTCCAGTGTCCATGGCAACAGTAGTTAATTCTTCTTGTCCAATCAGGGTGGCAATCATGGCTTGAATAAGTTACAAAACAAAATACTCCAAAAAAAGAGATCTCCCCCCCCCCCCCACTGCTTGTTTTTGAGCCAATAGCCTCACAGCTAATCTGCTAATAGGAAATAATCTGCAGCTAATATACACATTCCAGGACAGCTGTGTGTTTTCTTAATACTTTGTTTCATGGGATTCTCTCCAAAGAAAGCACAATAAATAGAGAAAACAGACATTCATTCAAGTGCGTGTGCGTGTGTGTGCGTGCAAAATACTACCTGGCCACTATTAATTCCTAAAACTTGCTGTAACTTGCATTATTCATAAATGATCTGTTAAAACTGTCTGGAGAGGTAACTCTAGATGAAATGAATGCAAAGGAAGTGGATCTACATACAAATCTGTAGTTAACATTTAGGCAACATAACAAGAACTGAAATTCTAGATAACACTCCAGACATCTGATGAAGTGTGTGACAATAATCCACAAAAGCTCAGTTGTAATAGATTTATTAGTCTTTAAGGTGCCATAAGACTCTTTGCTGGTTTATAATAACTGGACCTTTTCAATGTTTCCATGTTTACCTTACTTATGATGTAATTCTAGAGCTTGGGAAATGATCTTTGTCTTAAAATGTTCTTCATCAGATGACTTGCCGCAAAGCTCCCCAACTGTAATTTGTGGCTGCTAACGTCACAAAGAAGTTGCTCTTTACTGTTTGCTTTTTAAAAAAAAAAAGACTCCCTATCTTAAGCTTTTTTGATAAGAGAATGGCATGAAATTGAAAATATCCACATTGGATGATTCGAAAAATAGCCTTAAAAACTTTAAAAACTAAAAAAAGAGACATTATTCCTTACATCAAAACCATGACGTTGTTTCCACGTTATTCTTGAAATGTAACTTTGTACCACCCTTGTTACCAAAACTGGCAATTGTTACAGGTAATTATGTTACTTCTGACAAATTACCTGAATGCTCTGTGCAGTAATGTGCATATCTAATGAAAAGTAAGTATCACTGAGTTCAAGAGGCCTTCTCCCGGGTAAACTGTACACATCTCTGCAGTCTTAATTAAGGACGTGATACAAATGAGTATAATGATCAGCATTTTTATGAGATTTGCTCCTGATAGCTGGCATCAATGAATA
This sequence comes from Phrynosoma blainvillii, assembly GCA_026167975.1. Taxonomy (NCBI): domain Eukaryota; kingdom Metazoa; phylum Chordata; class Lepidosauria; order Squamata; family Phrynosomatidae; genus Phrynosoma; species Phrynosoma blainvillii. The sequence continues at coordinate 24,259,580 of JANUYF010000004.1, read as the reverse complement.
TGTTCACCCCCACCTTGTTTGCTAACGTCCTCAAATTTAAAGAAATATTAAATAAGTAAATAATAAAACTTTGGGGATCTTATGGAAAGCTCACAGAGTAAAAGTGCCTTTTAAAAATGTGATCTTTAGGCTACCTTGGGTATAAATAACATGTGTGTCTGTTATTTGCCTTCAGTCATTTCCAACTTATGGTGACCCGAACCTATCATGGAGTTTTCTTGGCATGTTTCTTCAGAGGGAAGTTTGCTATTCCCATCCTCTGAGGCTCAGAGAGTGCAACTTGCCCAGGGTCACCCAGTGGGTTTTCATGGCCAAGCAGGGATTCGAACCCTGTTCTCCAAAATCATGGTCCAACGCTCAAACCACTATGCCACACTCAACCCTCCTTTTTAGTCAATTATTTGAAGTCTATTTGTGAACTATGAATAAGTTGGTGTATCCTCAACTACAACAGTTCATTGTATGAGAAATCACTCTCTTTCTTTCATTCCTTTTGAAATGTCAGTATTATTCAGCTAATAATATTCACCATACAACCTCCTTCTGGAGGGAGGGCAGGAAGCAATGTTCAGTGTTCCAGAATCAAAATTTGATGTCTGTTTTCAAACTCCCCTCCTCGCCTATAAGGGATGGCATGAATTTCTACAAAACATCTTTCTAGCCTAGGGTTCCCAGATGTCCCTTATTATAAAGAGCCTTGGCAGCACAGTGGTTAAATGCTTGTACTGCAGTCACTCACTCACAAACCACAAGGTTGTGAGTTCAATCCCAGCCCCAATCCCAATCCCAGGCTCAATTTAGCCTTGCATCCTTCCAAAGTCGCTAAAATGAGTACTCAGATTGTTGGGGGTAATTGGCTTACATACTGTAAACTGCTTAGGGAGTGCTTAAGTGCACTGATAAACGGTATAGAATTGTACTTACTATTGCTGTTGCTATAACGGATGCCCTTTATTTGAGGGCTGGAAGGCTGAATCTTTATAGGGGTGGTAGGTGTCCCTTATTATAAGGCATGGATCCTATGTGAGCACTAGAAAACTTTTTTATTTTATATCAACTGAACAAGTTACTGAAAAGCCTAGATTTGGAGGGTGGTGATCTTCCTAAAGACAAAAATGTGCATGTAATTTATGAATGTGAAGAATATGTTAATTTTATATAGCAATACATGGTTAGAGTAACTGAAACCAATATGTTCATTTGGTATTTAGACAGAAAACAAATGTGTTAACAGCTATTTCCTTCCTGATTGTCAACCATGTGAGTCATGAATTTCAGCTGCCCTTTCTTGTTATTTTGAAATCTCAGCAATACTTCCTAGCCACCCACACCTTGGAATTAGAGTGGACAAAATCTATAACTTCACAACAAATTTGTGAACAACTTGGTCAGTTTTGCAAAGTTATTTCCTAAATTCTCAAGCATTACCTAAATTCTATGGGTCTGTGAAGGAAACACAAAGTACCACTCCTAATACAGAACAATAAATATGCTTGATTACACTGAACAGTGATTCCCAAACTTTAACCTTTCAGATGTTTTGGAATTAAGGTCCCAGAATTCCTGACTGTTGGCCAAGTTGGTTGGGAGTTGAAGTCCCAAACACCTGAAGGACTAAAGTTTGGGAATGACTGACATAGAGATTCAAGCTTTCAGTGAATCAAAGTCGGACTAAATATGCAAAGGCTCTGCCTGGATGGACAAATCTGTTACTTTTGCTTTCTACCAGATGAATGAAACAACAAGAACACACCAGTTCTATCTGTCAATTTTATTAAAAATTTTGCATATTTTGGGAAGTTATTTAAACTTATTTAAAAAATGAACTACACAAAATTCTCTTCCCTGCTGTGAATACAGATTTCTGTGGAGACAAACTGTCTCATGTTTTAATGTTTCTGCAACTGAAGTAGCTACCGTGGATACTGAAAGAGATGAATATTGTCAAAATTAGCTGTTTTTGAAAATTGTGCACCAAATTGTGCTTTCTCTCTCTCTCTCTCTCTCTCTCTCTCTCTCTCTCTCTCTCACACACACACACACACACACAGACATACAGATACACATGAGATGAAGAAGGTCAGCTACACAGTAGTAAGTGTGAAACAAATTAAGCTGTTCCATCATTTTTTTAGTATTTTCACCTATGGTTTTGAGAAGTATTTACTTGAAAGAAAAAGGAGGAATAAATAGGAATGGATACTAAACAGTTGGGTCAGTCTTCTACATCTTCAGGTAATTTCTTCCCCCATTTTAGTTCTTCAAAATTGGACAAGTTTTATTCAGTAGGGGAACCTCATATATATTTTATTGCAATCTGACACATCTCAAACAGGACCTAAACAACCTAAATCTAATTTTAATTTTATATGCACACACTTCTTATAGGGTGTCTCCTTGATTCTGCTTAAATCAGTTTTATAATTTCAGTAGCCATGGAAACATGAAGCAACTCTTTATTGCCATGACAATCTGACACAACTTTCAAAAACAGTAAGTAGTGTTTTTATTCTGTGTTCCAATTGCTTCCAAGGAAACAAGCTGTTATTTACTTCAGTGAAAAAATCCATCCATACCATAAGAGATCCAATGTTAAAAGAAGAGAGATACATATATAAGGCAATATATATGGTGAATAGGCAAAAATGAGAAATGTAATGTAGTGATTTATATGCCAAAATAAAACACAAATCACCTTGTTTTTTAACTAGATTTTCCTGTGCCATCTTTGCTCATTTTCCTCTGGAAATTAAAAGATATCTTCCATAATGGAAGAACGCTTACTGTTGCCTATTCAGCAGGGGTGTTGAGCATACAGATGTAATGGCTATTTATTTGCTTTGGGTACCTTACAATCGAAATTGTGCACTTCCAAATCCCACTAATTTCAATGGCAGTGTAAGAATGTATGTAACACTACCTGGAAATTATAATTATAAATGCTTAACTTTATTTGGGTCATGCCCTTTTATTTTAAATTACATTAAATATTAAAAAATGCATTAAATTATATCAAAGCCCAAAGCTCAGTCATGTTTCAAATGCTAACATTTATCCAGTCTCTATCCCTTAGACTTAGAGCAATCTAACCTAACCTCACAAGTACAGTACACAAGCATATTAGTGAACTGTCTAGCTGTATATCCTTCCTGTATCTGACTGGTGATTAGTAGTGGTTGCAATATAGAAGGTCTACATAAGCCATAAGACAAACAGCTTACGATACCTTATCATTCCCAGTCACCTACTAGAAATCGGAAAGGTTGGCTAAAAATAAGAAACTCTCCGGGGGCTCAGTAATGAGTCTCCTTTGCAAAAGCTGTCATGCAGCAATCCACCCAAGTCTCATTGAAATAATAGCTTAGATTTAAACAGTGCTTTTGAATCTGCAAAGCACCTCAAATATATTATCTCAGCAATCCTAAGAACTCTGTCAGGTTGGCCAGCTTTATTAGTTCATGTTGGGACACAGTAAGTGAGTGCACTATAGACGCAAGATCTGAATCAAATGACTTTTTGACTCATAGCTCACTCTTATCCAACATACTGACAGTGCAATCCTATACGTGCCTAATCAGAAGTAAGTCACACTTAATTTAGTAGGGCATATGCCCTGGTAAGCAATTATAATGACTGCATCATGAGACTTACAGTTTCCTGGAGTATTTATTTATACAAGCATCATCATCTCATCCTGCTAGTGTTTATGCACACTATTCAAACAGTTAAAAGCAATAATACAATAAAATAACAAAAATAAAAATAAAAAAACAGAATGAAAGTGTCCGAGACAGTACACCAAGGTTATATGGTGTAAAGGTTGATATGTGTAATTATGCATTTATTGTGCAATACAACCATTAAGCTGAATGGCAATGTTGTGTAACTGAACTTCCAACCACTGAACTGAAATAGGGATGGAAAAAATATTTGAAAATCTTGTGGGGGGGGGGGGAGGAGTAGAAAAATAAATTTCCCAAGGGTGGAGAAACCCTAATGAGAAAAAGTTGTTTTCTGGAGGACCCCCTCCCCAAAAAAATATGCAGATTTTGAGCAGAATAAGCCCTGAATTGAGAATAGTCTTTGAAAACTGTACACTTTTTCAAGGCTTTCTCACAGTGGGGAAAAAACCTGCTAAAGTTACTCACTGCTTCGTTCATGAAGAAAATTAGTGAAGAACTACATCTCATATATATGTGCATATGAATGAACATTTGCAACTTTGAACTGAATGCAGATATACTACATGGGATAGAAATGCTCAGTTGCTCCCATAGGAGAATTAATACATACATAAAACATCAACAGGATTCCAGCCAAGACTTTTGACCTTTCAACCATTTTCAACAGCAATGAAGGACAGCAGTGCTGTTCTGACGTTCTTAAAGTTGAACAGGGGTGGGTGAGAATTGTTGCAAAATTCCACCAAATTTCAGTGAAATTATGGAATTAAACCAGGTAAGCAGACAAGAAGAGCTCTTTTCACAAGTCACCTGCATATATATAATGGCTTAAACCAGGATACAGGTTTAACCAGGATACATGATACATCTGTCTGAAGATAAGTTGTGAGTAGAGTCAGGGACTTGTCAGTAGCTGTGCTCCAGAATGAGGAAGGATCCATGTTTTTGTCTTTTTAAATAGTTTTTTTTAAGCTTAAAAGTATTTTTTTGGTACAATTAATTAATTTTTTCACATTTAAAAAATCTTGTTAAAACATGTTTGATTAAACTGCACAAATGGGTGTTTGAAGTTTTGACTTTTTATTCCACTACTTTCATGCTTTCATTTTAATTGTTACTAGTCTCTAGCACCACTTAAGAATGGGTAAAGTATTAATGCTTTATTTTAAAAATACCTTTGTGACAAAGTGATAGTTGAAGACCTATATCTCCAATATTTCAACTAAACCAATAGAACAGCTTGTCATGTAAATGAGTGACACACATCAGCCCTATTTAAAACTGATTTCAAAGAAAATGAGTGTTTGTGTATGTTTGTGTGTGAGACAGAGGAAGATTTCTCAACTTCACCTTCCATTAAATGAACCTAAATACAGACATTTGAGTGATTACGAATAATGACTGAAGGACACTCATGAATAATTTTAACTACAGTAGTGTGACTGATGTAAGTTTCCCGTTGACAATCTAAAAGGTGTTGTGTAATATTCTGAGATAAATCATGGACAGCAGATGGTGATAAGGGGCAAGACTGACATAAGGAAAAGGGGATGGGACAGAACTGAACTGCCTGAAGGGGAATGAATCCTGAAGAAAGCCTGTCACCACTGAGAGTCTCATCAGATTTAAGGTTCAGATTAAACTATCAGATCTAACTTAATTTGTTTTTTCCACCATGCCTTTTTAGAGATATTACAGATGGAAATGCACATTCCATCTTCCCCTGTTCAAAGAAATCCTGCTGATTGGTTTTCCTCTGATGTAGGTTCCAATATGGTGAAATAAAAGACAGACACAGAGCATCATATCTAGTGGCCAAGTTGGTGAGAAATGGGAGATGGATCTAAAGTTATCCTGAATGTTAAAAACAATTGTGAATGTGTGAATTGGGTGAGGGAGGAGGAATGCTGAAGTAGAGGGGATGTAATCTTTTCCCTAACCATTTTCTGTAGGACTGTAGGTACTAGTCCAACAGAAATTGCTTACCATATGGGAGGAAAGACATAGGCAATTGGTTATGCTTACTATTTTGTATTGCTAGGATTTATATTTTATTTGAATATAACTAGTGAGCGCTGAAGTGATTCTGTAGCTGAAACTCAGTTTTCAGTCTACTCTAAAGAGGGAGAATTTAGAATTGTTGCCTTTACTGATAACTGGTGAGAGGTATTAGCAATGGTGGGAGAAGGAAGACCCTCAGTCAATTTCATGCAACTACATGGATACTGAATCATTAGTCAGTCTGCTTGGGAAACGATGAGGGTGTTTGGCATGCTTAATGCCTGCATGTAGCAGGCAAGTCCTCCTGACAGAGATATTGGTTAGGGCACTACTTCCTTCCTAATCACTCTACAATAGGGATTAGCAAAATAGTATGGGCTGGACCTGCTAACAGCAGCAGATTGGAGAGGTAACCTATTTTTAAATAATGAAGATAAAGTAGAAAAATAAAATGTCATGCTGCTGGAGGAAATTCTGGCCTAGTTTTCTTTTGTCCTTCTTGACTATAAAGAAGATAGACAGTATGATAAGAGACCAAATCCCTTGGTCAAGAAACTAAATAGACCAGCTGGTTAGGTAATTTAGGTAATACGCTAGGAAAGCCAATTACTAATAAAAGGAGTTAAGGAGACACCTGACTGTGAAGAGGGTTACTAGAAACAGTATTCTTGAGAGAAGTAACCTAATTCCTTTAGATCAGGGGTAGGCAACCTTTCCCCTTTAAGGGCCGAGGGACTTCAGCTCCCAGAATCCCAGGAGCTATTGGCCAACATGGGACTATTGGCCAACATGGCTGAGGCTTCTGGAAGCTGAAGTCCCTTGGCCCTTAAAGGAGAAAGGTTGCCTACCCCTGCTTTAGATCATCCAGTTAAAAATTACAGTTTGAGGCTGCAGGAATCAATATTATTTCTTTTTAGATTCAACCCTTCAAATACTTATTCTAGATTAGTATCTATGTAGTAGATTCCATTTTCACCCCTCACCTTATTTACAAAAATAACTCTTCAAGGAGCCAAATATTAATTTTGAACAGTATGTATTTTATCTTCACATGTATTTGAGAATAATTCCAACATACTTTGGTTGCATACTTTGGTTCAATGTATCCATGAAGTATAATACTGGCAAAACCATGAGTAAAAGGGTAGGTAGTCCTGCTGGTGCAGTGGTTAAATGCTGGTACTGCACCACAACATTGTGAGTTCAATCCCGCAGGGCTCCAGGTTGACTTAGCCTTCCATCTTTTGTAGGCTGGTAAAATGAGTACCCAGTTTGATGGGGGCAACTGGCTTATATGTTGGAAACTGCTTTAGTTTTGATGTGTTTCACAATGTTCAGTGTGAAGCGGTATAGAAATGTAAATGCTATTGCTATTGCTTGTGCTACATTAATCTGCAAAATTGACCAAAAATGGCCAGATTATTCCTGAATGACCTTGTTTGCTCAATGATAGTTTGAACATCTTGACAAGTGGTAAAGACATTTTGTAGTACGTATTGTATGAAAATATATGGCAGAATGTTTGGAAAGCAGCTGGTATACAAAGACTGCAGAGCTTTGTAGAAATCTATCTTGACTCTGTTTTGAAGGCCAAAATCGAACAGCCCTGCATCAACCTTCAACACAGAGCCAGGTTCCTAGATGACAAAGTTGGAATTTTTTACGCCTATAGTTTCTATAATATCATTCTGATATGAAGCCATTACTCAGATAAAAGCTTTAAAACCTGACCTGCTTGTCTGCTGTGGAAAAGCTAGTACAAGTTTAATTCAAAGGGAACTACAGTGGATGTTTTAAAGCTGAGAAAACCGTCCAAGGAAGAAATGCAAAATCAAGCCACTGACAGGAATGTTAACTAACAAGACAGGAAAATATTATTGTTCAAAGAAAGAAAAAGGAAGCTTTATATAAGCCAGCAAACAATTATTCACTGGCAGTTAATGTATGTATTGCATGACCATGGCTTGACTAGATGAACCTATTCTCATACAACCAGGAAGAAAAGGGCAAAAATGACTAGACTAAAGGTCTGTCATCCAGGTGAATTAAAGTATAAAAACTAATTTCAAAACCTATTCTTGGAAATTTTATCTTTTTATTTTCCTCCAAAGATGCAATGGTTAACTCAAAATATATATATTCTCCACACACCACTCTGTTCCTCACCCTTTATCTCAGAGATATACAAGTTGAATCTTCCTTACCTGAAATTCTAAAATACTCCTAAAACCAAAATATTTCTCATAGGTGGCTGAGATAGTGACACTTTGGTTTCCCTCCCTCCATTACCATCCGATGTCATCTGGGGGAGAGACACTAAGCCCAGCACCACCCGGCCTAGAATAAGAAGAGCCCTTACTTCTTAAAGGATGGGTGGGATTCGGGATTTTATGTTCTGTTTAATGTATGGAAATTGTAATGTTGTAAGCCGCCCTGATTGCTCTGCAGAGGGGCGGGATATAAATAAAAATTATTATTATTATTATTATTGGTTCAATGTAGTTTCATGCACAAAATGGTAGTTTCATGCACAAAATTATTTAGAAGACCTTCAGGCTATGTGTATAAAGTGTATATGAAACGTAAATGAATTTTGGGTTTAGACTTGGATCCCATCTCCAATATATGCCATGATCTATGTACACTTGTCCCTCCACATTTGTGGCTTTGACTTTTGCGGGATTTGATTATTCACAGATTTTATTAATATGTTTTTTTCTAGGAATATCTAGGTCCTCCAGCACAACTCTATGGTCAACTTTAGCCAAAACTCACACTGAACGAGCTAAACATTGCTAGAGAGAACATATTAATAAAATCCATGAATAATAAAATCTGCCAAAGTCTCTTTACCTGTTCTCGCACGTAAAAACATAGTGTTTTGTTATTTCCAATTTTTCCACATTCACGGGGGTCCTGTGCCCCTAACCCCAGTGAACGTGGAGGGACGAGTGTATATGCAAATACAGGTATTCCAAAATGCAAATAAATAAATAAATATCAAAAATCCAAAACATTTCTGGTCCATATTGTTTCAAATAAGAGACGCACTCTATATAATCAAAGTAGACATGCAGACCAATCCCAAACCTGTTTACTCAAAATGTGGCCCAAATGAGGTCAATACAACATACTCCCAAGTGTACAGTCCAACAGCTCATAAAACTTTGTTTACTTGTTTCATTCCTAACTTTATACCTTTTCCTGTCACATGATATTTACACTCCCGTCGTCCATCATTTCCTCCTTTCAGATCTCCTATTAAAGATATGAACATTATTGATGTCTTTCGTTGTTTCAACGCTTCATAAATATTCAAAATACAAAAATAAATAAATATTCAAAATACAAGATTTGCTACTGGAGAAAAAAAATGCTATTCTTCTATAAGGAACTGATTATATTAAAAGAGGGATGGGCAAATGTAAAGGAATATAAAGAGGGTTCCCATGGGTCAGATGTGAACTGAAGACCATATGTTCCCTACCCCCATATTAAAGAAAGAGAGGAATAGATGCAGGAAAAGAAGAAAGGAAGAAAAGAAGGAATACCATCTATCTGAAGTTTTATTCAATGATATATTTTTTTTGGTTTTAGTTTGGCTCTGAATGAGTTTTCCGTTTATTTTGTTTATTTCTGTTACAGATCATTACAACAAGCAATGCAGTGTCCTTGCTTTTGCTTAAGTTGTAAAGTGTGTGTATATGTGTGCACTTTCTTGAGAGAGAAAAAACTGATGAAGACATTAGGACAACCCTGTTATGTATTTGGCCTGCGATGTAACAAAGAAAGAACCCTAAAATCCCACTCCAGGTCATAATAATCAGCACCTTGAAAAGCTATGTTTTGTATTTCAAGATTTGGCAGAAAACTGTCACTGACATGTATTGGAGATAAAGACTTTCCTTAGAGATGTTTGCAAGTGGAAAGGTCAGAGCCCTAGAAGAAGATATATAGCAATGAATAATCCATTTTTGGCAACGGTTGCATACTATGATCTAATACTGTAGGCAGTTGTAAGATTATATACAGTATATCAGAGTTATCCAAATATATTCTGGATTCACCACCCAGTTAAAAAAAATACTGCTCTGATATTATACACACAATTCACTTTTGTATCTAGGTCTTCACTACAATCATAATGATGATTCATAATTATTACCACTCTCACAACAACCCTGTGAGCAGAGCTTGGAAAATTATCTGGGAAAGTAAGTAATTACAGTGATGGGTCTAAAAAATTAGATAGTTACTTGTAGCTCCAGTGGTTGGTCACTGCATTAACTGAATGCTGAACTTTTGCCTGATCCAGAGGGTTTTTTCTCTCCTTATGTTAAGAAACAGGACGTTTCCCATTCATCTTGATCACATCCAAGGACGGAAAAAAAACAACTAGGGTTGCTATTCTGGCTGCATCCACACTGTAGAAATAATGTAGCCTGACACTACTTAAAGTGCCATGGCTCAATGCTATGGAATTCTGGGATTGGTAGTTTGGTGAGATATTTAGCCTTCTCTCTCAGAAAGCTCTGTTGCCACAACAAACTACAGATCCCAGGATTCCATGGCATGGAGCCATGGCAGTTAAAGTGGTGTCAAATTATTTCTGCAGTGTGGATGCAGCCTCTGTCAGATTCTGTGCCTTTGAAAACTGTGTCATAACTGGTATAACTACATGGAACTATAATAACACATAATGTGCAACATCTTTCAAAGACTGGAACTGGTAATGCATTAACTCATCTGTCCCTAATGTCTGTTCTTAAATTTATGTAGGAAGTGAAATGAGGCAACTGTCTTGGACCACAAACTCCAACTCTGAAGAACCTGGCTCCTTCCAAATGTCCTACTGATGTCCGGTAGATAAAAATAAATCTTTAAAAACAAGTGTTCAAAAGAAGATACACTGTCAAGGAATAAATAAACACACCAGAGCCAGGATTTTGCTTCTTTAAAAAATCCTCCAACATTATCTTTTTAAAAACAAAGCTCTTTCAAGAACTGAGGGGTGAAAAAAAAAAAGAATCACCCCTTCTGTGTAATCTGGCACAGCAAAAGACTTCCGATTTTACGGCTTTTAGGTGTTTGAGTGCCAGGCACTGTTAATTTGTTTTTATTTATTTATTTCCTATTCAGAAGTCAGAAACTTAGCAACATATTGAGAAAGTTGCTTTGGCTGGAGCTGTCTTGCTTTTCTTCATTGACTCATTTCCTGTTTTCTTGGATAGGACAGAGTAAAAAAGATTAGGACACGAGGGGGACGGGACGGGACAAAAGATACAACTCACCTTAATTTTATTTGGAAGCTCACCAAATTATATCCACACACACACTCCTAAAGGAAAGAGACACTAGAACATCCAAGGGAAAAGAATATGTGGAAGTCTGGAGGACATCTATGTCAAACATTTTAAACATCCCTATAATCTTGTCCTTTGTGGGTTTTATTATCAACAGAACTAGAGCATTAACAAACTGTTGAAAAGATGTGTGTTGCATATTTTGCTCTCAGGTTGATAAAAGCCACACAATATGAACATCAGCAAGAGCTTCTTTAAATGTGGCTCTGTAAAACGAAAACAGCCAATTCAATCTTGGATTTGAAAGCAGCTTATTCAGAACAACTGAACAGGTTACTGGGGTGGCAGGGTGGCCAGTTCACACAAGACACAGGTTGTTTGCAAGGTGTGATATCATTTTATTCCCTTATCCACTGCTCATTCCCTTATTCCCTACTTATTCTCACTGCCTATTTTTCATTTGCACACACATTGATTTCAGTGAGCAGGGGGAAAATCATACAGCCTTCCAGATGCTGTTGAACTGCAAGTCCTAGCAGTCCTAGCCAGCATAGCCAGTGATGAGGAACGGTGGGAGCTGCAGTCATACAACCTCTGTAGGGTCACATGATTTGCACCAATGATTCAGAGTCACAAGAGTTTTATTTAAAAATATCAATAAGCCAGACAACGTAGTCCCATCTGTTTTAATAATGATAATAATCACTGGATTGGATTGGATTGATCCAGATCACAGAGCATAAAAGAAGGAAAATGCACAAAGAAGAGTGGTCTCAAAACAGCACAAATACATCTGCATTGCATGTTGAAGAGCTTCACAGTTCAACATTCACGAATAGAAATATGCGACAGGGCACGTAATTTAGCTCAGCCCTACATTCATGAATCTGCATTCTCCTTCTTCCCAAAGGATCTTTCTGGTGGCTTCAGTACATGATCATTCAGAATTTTCTGCTAAGACATTTATAACTGCTAATGACTTTTCCCTCTCTGCCATCCCCACAGCCTAGCTCAATAGCTATTGCAGTCTCTCCCTGCATTTCACTTGGATTCTGTAAACATCTTCTGAGTAGATAGAGAAAGCTGCACTTTGCATTCCTTTCTCATTATGGTAGGGCTGTAACTTATACCTCTGACTTATCACAGCATTGAGAAACACATGTTTTCCCCTTATTTGGTAGTGGAGAGCATCTGGGAAGAGATGTGAAGGGGGGAGTCCTTTCTATGCTCTATGATGTGTGTGTATGTGTGTGTGTGATACCAATAAGGAAAAGATAGCATATTTAACTTGACTGCCAAAGTAGAGCAATGTGGATTGTTAAAGCTGAGATGGTGACACTGAGTCCATAATAGCTTCAGATACTGTACAGTGAATGCTGAAGTAAAGATGCAGCAGGAGATGGACTCTGGGCCTCAGAAGAAAATTATATTTTAAGGGCTTGGTTAAAGGCTAGAGGTGTTGCATAGTGAGAGGAGCAAACACTTTAAACTGTTAACAACTCAGAAATTTATTTAAACACACTATATGATTATTAGCAAAGCTGAGTCCATCAAAGTTGTCAATGACACAGCTGAAATTATATGCAAAGGTTTTAAGGATCCATATACATTATTCAAATTTATAGGGGTTTTTGTGGGAAATAACAGCATACATACATATAATCAGATTTTCTCAGAGCTTTTAAAAAAGTAATTCATTCCTATTATTACCATGTTTCAGAAGTACTCCATTAGACTATTTGCTACAATGTTAGGGTGGAGTCTCATTACAGTGTTTGTAAAAGTCTTTCTTACTTTTATGTTACTTTCTATTACTTTATAGTTGATAGGATAATGGCATAAAACCCCAAATATCCCTGTAAATATGCTTCTTAAATTGTCAAGATGCCTACAAAAATGGCATCTTTTGAAAGCAACTGGGAAATCACTACTCATTACACTGACAAAGTTATTTTGCTCTCATTCATTATGTGGATTTTGAAATACAACTTGGTTACATCCTCATTAATCCCTGCCCCCCAAAAGTTACAGGGAACTATGGTAGAAATCATAGGAGTACAGCAGCAAAAGTCCAGAGCTTACAAGCAACACCGCTACCTGCAACATCTTACTTTTCATACAACAATGTCATTACTTTTAAGAAATACTATAACAACTGGCAAAGTTATAATTTTTTCAAATAATAAGTAACCTTTATTCAGTTATTTTTGGAGGTAATTCGGGCATTTGGCCCTTTTATATTAAAAGTGTTGTTTTTTTAAAAAGGATGAGTGCAGGTGCTTCTGCTACTATAAAACCTCCTCTTTGCCTCAGGTAACCTTGGGACCTGTACTGGGAGAAAGGTAAGATATAAATAAAATAAATAAGTTGTTGTTGTGTGCCTTCAACTCATTTCTGACTTATGGTGACCCGAAGGGTTTTTTTGGCAAGTTTCTTTAGAGGGGGTTCACCATTGCCATTCTCTGAGGCTTAGAGATTGTGACTACCCTAAGGTCACCCAGTAGGCGACTGTATATACCAATAGTTATAAATATCTGTATGTTTTGATCACATGCTAAGTAACTTGGGACCTCAATATCAGAGGAAGTACACTTCCCTTTAAATATCTCCCCCAGCTAAGGGCCCTTCCACAATGATAGCACTATGATTACAATTCCACTGCCTTAGCAACATCCTATGGAATCTGGGGATCTGCAGTTTAGGAAGGGCTATTTAGAATTCTCAACCAGAGAGTTCTAGTGCCTCTGCAAACTACAAACCCCAGGATTCCACAAGATGAAGCCATCGAACTTGAAGTGGAATCATAATTCTATAACTATGTAGCCATGAACCCTAAGACCTACTGGCACATGATGGCTCTGCTATTTGGAGATGCCACAAAGAGCCTTCTTGGCTATTCTAGTGTGGTTTTGCCAAGTTAAGCTGTTCAGCCAAGCATTTCAGTCCTGCTAACAAATGGCCTGGGGCTTTTTTGTGTGTGTGTGATGGTCAGCTTCCAGGAATTGGGATGCTGCATTGTATCTGCACTCTCTTTATGTCATACTGCATCCCACTCCCCAATTTTGTTTTTACATTTATTTGGAGTTTATTTTATTTTGGCTGAAAATTGCCACAATTTGCAATGTTGCTATGTAGTAATTTGTTGCATGTTTATTACCCTCCCCTCCTTTGGGCTGCTTCATGCCTTGGAAAAGACTCCTCTGAGATATGGGAGTGACCAGAATTAGGAGCGGAGGGGGGTGCTGTTGTGCCAAGAAGACATCAAAAACAGCATTGGGTCTTCATGCAATCGATGGGCTGCACCTTCCCCACTCTAGTCTATCAGACTGTGACTCTGTAGAAATGTTTTTATACCATTTCAAAATGCTGTAAGTATTATAATTGATGGCATTCCTCCCTGAGAATTTTGGATATAAGATATATTTTTTTAAAAAAATGCTTTAACAGAAATAAAAAGAAATACATTTCAAGACACAAACCCTAAGAATGGAATGAGATCAAATACTGGTTGGGGAGAAATTAGAAGACACATGCAGAGCGTACTATGTAGATGGAGCTGATGAACAGAAGCTGTAGGGAAGGAGGGGACTGTGATCCTGGGAGGCAGTAGTGGTAGTACAGTAGGGTTGCCTGGTCAGGATCATCCCAGACTCTGACATTTCTGAGACCCTGGGGGAGCCCCTGGTGATGGCATTGGGATGGATCCTGGTGGTTCCATTAAGCATTATGCATTAAGCAGCAACCACAGTCACTCACAGCTTGTCATGTAAGCATAAACACATAGAACCTATTTTGCTGGTTGAAAAATATTCAGTGTCTTTCAAATTGCAACACTGGGTTTAAATCAATTTATCTTTGCAAAGTGCAGAAAGCTTCACAGCCAGCTAGATCAAAAGTTTGCATGCAGCCCCCTATCTCATATGGAGCTGACCCCAGGGGGAAAAAAAAGAATTTGTAATCCTGCTTGTCATCTAAAAGTGACACACCAAAACTGTGGACTATGGCAACCCTTCCTCACAATGCACTACTGAAGAATAGTCAACAGCCCTCTATGTGGCTATTGGTCAATTCCATGCACTGGAATCTTAGTGATAGCTGCTGCTAAAAGCTCAGGAGAGCCTAAAAAAATGAACATGGTTGGTATTCAGCAACAGCCATTTGCTATTTTCTGTCCCATCTCACCAGCCTCTGCTTATACAGTGGAACTGCAAAGGAGCCATATGGAAAAGGAAAAAAGCAATTGACTTGCACCCCATGCCTGAAGCTTCATATGCATAGAAAGAGGAGGAGGGAGAAATGAAGAAAGAGAGAGAGGAGGAAACCCACCCTATGATTATTTCCAAGCATCGCAGTGAGTGGTCTAGTCATTTAGAATATAAAAGAAGCAAATCTCTAGCAAAAGGCATTTCATTATGCATAAGGAACAAGCCAAATAAAATATTATCCACAGCAAGACACGTCCAGACACTGAAAACCCACTTGTTCACAGGAACAAATTACTGATTATGAACTAATAATAATAATAATAATAATAAATTTTTATTTGTAGCCCGCCCCTCTGCTAGGCAATCGGGGCGGGGGACAGCAATAATTAAAACAGAACAACGTTAGAACATTCCCTCTCCCCTTAACCCCTACCTCCCCCCTCCCCATCCCCTTAAAATAGAATTAAACCGAAAAATAATTAAAATACAATATTAATTAAATCAATAAATTAAAAACAAGATTTTCCAAGGAGACAGACAAATGGAGACCCCTTTAAGGGCCGACCGTTATTCCGGGAAGGCCTGCCGAAAGAGATCCGTCTTTACTGCTTTCTTGAAAGCAGCAAGAGTGGTAGTAAGACGGATCTCGTCCGGCAGGCCATTCCAAAGTCTGGGAGCGGTTGCGGAGAAGGCCCTCTGGGAGGTCTGGGACAGCCTAGTTTTTATTGGCTGTAACAGATTCCTCCCAGAGGACCGCAGGGTGCGGGGGGGTTCATATGGGGAGAGGCGGTCCCTAAGATAAGATGGGCCCAAGCCATGTAGGGCTTTAAAGGTCAAAACCAACACCTTGTACTGCGCCCGGAAACTAATTGGCAGCCAGTGGAGGGATTTAAGCACAGGTGTTATGTGCTCCCTCCTAGAACTACTCATCTGAGATGTAAACATTGAAAAGAATAAGTGCTTCCTTGGACCCTGTAGGTTTTGTCACAAAACAAAATATGTTTCTCTCTGAAATGATTGTTAAAAGATATGATGACAATACATAAGTATGTTAAAAGGAGACATGCTATATTAGACCAAAGGCATTCTTTTTACATAGCATACAGTTTAGCATTCTTTCCACACAGCAGCAAACTAGTTGCACATAGGAAACCTGTAAGGTAGACATGAATGCAATGACATCCTTCCCCTTATGTTCCCCAGAATCTGGTATATAAAGATATACAATGGGCTCTCTAGAACCATGTGCTCCAGATCTGTGATTTCAAGTGACTGCAGGTCATCACTCTACATATTAAACGGTGGCAATGTATTCACATATTCAATGTGTCCATGGTGATGTCACCATTATTTAATAATATGGTGTATGATCATCTGTGTTTTTTTCCTATACATGGGGCCCCAGAACAGAATCCCTATAGATCCAAAGGGCCCACTGTACTGTCTTTGGTACTGGATGAAATCTACAGCAATCATAACTACTAGCAACAAATGGCTTTATCTTGCATGAATTAATCTAACCCTTTTTAAAAGTGATCCAGTCTATTTGCATCACTATATATTGTGGTATCAGATACCATGGTTTGATTATCTGTTGTGTAAAGAAGTGTATCCTTTTATGCATTCTGAACCTCCCATCATTCAGTTTCAATGGATGACCCAAAGTTCAAATATTAAGGAGTTATTTTTCTCTCTATCCACTTTCTCTACATAATATGTTAAGTGGGGGTGCACTATACAGTGCCCCTCTGTTCTCCCGGACTTCAAGTCCACAGTTTTACATATTCATGGAGGGACAAGTTCCATTTAAATCAATGGGGCGCACTCAATTCAAGCCTATGGGGCTTGAATATTCACTAATTTCCGTTTTCACAGGGGGGTCTGGAACGGATCCCCCGTGAAAACAGAGGGCCAACTGTATATTTATCTCTCATTAGTTTTTCTAACAGCCACACTCCAACATAGTTTATTTCACTATCCATCACACTCCAACAATGTTATGAGCTCCAGGGGAAGCATTTTTTAAAAAGTAATTTTCTAAAAGACACAAACATTATTTATTTATTTGATTTACACCTTGCCATTCTCTCCACCACGGCCATCAAACGAGAAGGGGGACTCAAGGCAGATGTCAGGGCCAGCCAGGTGGAGGACATGGAGGACTCAGAGGATGAGGATGCTGAGCCAGGTTCTAGCTTGGCTCTACCAGCTCCAGTGGACTTAGCTGAACCTGGACCTAACTCTGTGGGACCCACTGAACCACAGCCCCTGCCTCAGCAGCCTAGCCTCTCCCCCAGCAGAAAGCCTCCCACCAGCAGAGGTTCCAGGCCTGGGAGATACAGAGGAGGACATGGAGGTACCTACCTTTAGTCAGAGAAGGTCAGAAAGGGCGTGCCTCCAGCGTTCTCTCAGGTTATATGAGAAATGCACAGCTAAGTCCAAACAGCTGTGAGTGGGAGCTGGACCATATAAACAGCTGGGAGAATCCGAGCTCTTTGTCAGAGCTTATCTGAGTTTGCTGGTGGAAGCTTTGGACTCTTGACTCCCTGACTGACTTAGAATTCGTGACCCTTTGGACTGGATTGGATGACCAGCTTGCTGGAACCCTGGACCTCGGACAGTATTCATTGATTTGCTCTCGAATCCCTGTTTTGGCTTCTTGGAACATTCAGACTGGTACTGTACTTTGCAACTGCTTTTGTGCTCGAGCCTGACATTGTTCTTATCAGCTACTCTGTTGGCTGCTTTCCCAGACAGCAGCTAAGAATGAAATGAATAACTGTAAGCTAGAAGTCTAAATCAGTGCTTTTCTAACACTGGCCCTCTTGGATTCATTTCCCAGAATTCCTTATCATTGGCCATGTTGGCAGGGTCTTCTGGGAGCTGAAGCCCCAAATATCTGTAGAACCAAAGATTGAAAAGCACTGGTCTAGAATACATTAATTAAACAAACTTCTTAAGAGGTTGATAATAAATCCATTTTTTTAAAAAAAAAGTCAGTGCCTCCCTGGATTAGAGATCTTTTTTTCCAGCAATGTAGCATAATTGTTAGAGGCTTGACTGAATAAAGTGAATTTTGCCTCCTAGTAGAAGACCCACAAAGAGAGGACCAGCCAAGCCTTCCTTGGAAGGAAGGGAGCTCCATCTCCCAAAAGGAGCCACTGAGAAAGCCTTCTCTTGTGTTACTCCCAAGGTGTCTTTGAGGATTGTGGACTTCTCCTAAAGATTTCAAAGCCTAGGCAGGCTCATCTGGGAGAATCAGATTTCCCCTCATGGTCCCTTTCATTCAAAGAAATATTTGGCGTAATTAACATCTCCCATCTGATGCAATTTTAATACAATAAAGGAGGATTAAAAGGATTAAAAATAATACTTAAAATATTACAGCTGTTTTTCCATCTTTCAAAAAGCTTCTAGACATTTAATTATAGTAATTACCAAAATTACAGCATTTTATACTTACCAGTTGTTCATGGTGTGTACGTGTGCGTGTGTGTTTTAAAATCAGCTTGTGCCCTACATATCTAAGATGCTGCCTTGTCCCTCCCCTCCTGTTTATGCTACAGCACATGCTGCCAAGACAAGACTAAGCATAATTCCTTCAATCTGTACAAATATAAGAAGTCTCTTATATGAAGAACTCTTGGATGCATCTCACAATACAATGCCCACAATAGAGAACCTGAACAGCCTCCATCCATTTCTATGCGGCTGTCAAGAGACTTGGCAGAGGTTCCATTTGAACGAATGGAGGATACACAACTTTCATGTCTCACTTTGCCCCTTGTGTACAGACTATGGATTTATGCAAGTAGGTACAATTCATGCTATAATCTTGCTTTATCAGTATTAGCTAAGCAAACCTGGTCAGAGGTTGACATCATAAAATTACTAGTATTTCAAGTGATGTTATGCAACTAGTTCTCATCTTTTTAAAAGCAACAATGGGAGGAGGAGCTCTATCAAAGGTTGCCTCAGCTTAAGGATATAAAGGAATACTCACTTGTTGAAAAATCCTATGTGCAAAAAAACCCCATGGGTTTTCCACAGAAAATGTGGGGTTTTCAGCTGAAACCCTGGATTTCCAAGGAAATGCATTTTTTGCACAGAAAAAGTGTATTATGTACAAAATGCGTTGTTTTCTGTACATTTTTAAAAAGTCTCTAAATGTACAGGGGCAAATTGCTCAGCAGCCAGAAAACCTCTGAATCTGTTTAATCTTAAATGCACTAAGTAAATTAAGATTTGCACCTCCATTAGCTATAATCAATTTGATTGTGACCATATAAATGAAACATAAAGGCAGTGAACATCATCCAATTTTCAACTGCAACTTGTCCTACACTGCTGAAGAACTCTAGCCATCCATAAAACAACCTGATGGTTTATACTATGGTTAATACTCATTACATATATATATATATATATACAAGCAAGACAACTGTCCAGATGTAGTTGTTAGAGTGCTTGACTCAGTTATGTAAAATGTCACAAAAGGCCCACTGCCTGAGCTTTAGGCTTTATTCACATTTTTAGCATATGCTTGTAGGTAAAGCCAACATCTGAAAGGTCAAAGATCCTGTGCAAAGGATCTCTCCCTCATTCACTCACTCCTTTCCCTCCCTCTCTTTAAAATAAAAATTAAAAGATGACTAGTTTAGATTTTAAGTAAGGGATTGGTAGAGATCCAAAACACACTGAAGAAAATCCAGTTTGAGACTGCTTTAACTACTCTGGCTCAATGCTAGGGAATTGTGGGAACTGTAGTTTTCTGAGGCATTGAGCCTTCTCTATCAGAAAGCTCTGTTGCCATAATAAACTATCATTCCCTGGATTCCCTAGCACTGAGCCAGGGCAGATAAAACAGTCTCAAACTGGATTATTTCTGCAATGTGTTTTGGACCTCAATCAATTCCATACTTAAAATCTATACCAGTCATTTTTTGAACTAGAGGTTATTTCCCCACAAGATAATTTCCACATCAAAATTGCTCAGCCAGAAATCACAATTTGTATTATGGGGCAAACTATATTTCCAGATACACCCATTTTAACCCTAAGAGGGATTTTGAATCGGGGGGGGGGGGGGGGGGAACATGAGGAAAGGGATACCACCCCCCAAAGTTCTGCAACTTATCTTTAGAACATCCAGAAAAACTGGATCAATTTGGTCCTAGTCTCTGGCCCTAATGTCTGTTAATAAGTGAGCCAGAATTTGCAAGGTATATGTAGTTCAGAAATACAACATTTTGGGGTGAGGGGAGTGTGATATTTATTTGTTCATTAATAAAATTATTTTTTGCATTGCCATTCAGCCTAGAAAGGTTCCCAAAAGTGACCTTGAAATTAATTTAACATATTTAAATAAAGCTTATCATTTTTTTCTTAAAAAAGGAATATAGTATTTAAAGTTTGTCTTGTGGAGGAAAGTAAAAGTATTGTGTGAGCATGAATGCTTTTATGGGATGAAGGGGATCACTGTGGGTAGAATGAAAGGGGGGAAATGTTATAAGCTATTTTGTACAAATTACATACTTCCTCAATGTCAGGGCAAAATACTAACCTTAAGTATGCTAATTCTACAAAACTGTAAAATAATGTAAAAAAAAAAAAAAGCCCAGAAACAGCTTTCCATTTGTAAAGACAACCTGTTCTCAAGCAGTGATCATGCCTCTTCAAATGTATGTAACTGACAGTTTTTTAAAGTATTCAATAAAGCTTCATATCTATAAAAAAAGGAATATAAATAAACAGCATTTAAGTCAACCCTTCATCTTTTAATGTCCAATTATTATGTAATTAGCAATACAATAAGGCAGTGTGTGCAGGAGAATGCAAGCACAATGTTTGATTTGCTTATCAATAGGAGGAAATATGGTTTGTCCCTGCTCCTCTGCCTTCCCTCTTCATGTTTTGTGCACCTTCAAGACACTTCTGACCTCTGGGGACCCTAAGGCAACCCTATCATGGGATTTTCTTCACGAGTTTCTTCAGCGGAGGTTTTCCATTGCTTTCTTCTGAGGCTGAGAGTGTGTGATTTGCCTAAGGTCACCCAATGGGCTTCCACAGTGGGGATCTGAATCCTCGTCTCCTAGAATCCTAGCTCAATACTCAAACCACTATACCATATTGGTTCTTGATTGTACAGGTGGGAGTCAACCGTTCCATTGTATATCTCTGCTTTAGGAAAAAATGGGAGGTGGGAACCAGAAACCTGAGAAACAAGATTTTTAAAAAAGAAAAATCAAAGAAGTTGAACTAATTTCCATTAGTCAATAATGACTACACTGTCTTCTGTGACTAAATCTCCATAAATCGCTCCAAGGCTGGACACAAGAATATTGGGAAGGATCAAAGAATAGATATCTTCCTGTGTGGAGCTCAGAGGCCACATGCTCACTAGTTTGTCTAAAACAATTAGACCTAGGTTGAAAAGGAGAGGAGTGGGCACAAGGACAAAAGCAAGTCGGCTGATTTCACTTTGCAGAATATTGGATGGGGTCAAATTAATAACCGTCCGTAGCTGAAAACAGTCTACTCTTTGTCAATTGGTGCCAAATTATGCAAGGTGCTGGCAATTTTGGTTGTCTAACAAATCAGTACCAGTGTACATGACTTCTTGGCTGACAGCTGATTGATTCTGGTCATTATTTAGACTGATCTCTTTCTCTCTTGTTTTTTACACACATGGAATCAATCTCTTAGCCAGATGTTCACTTGCAATAAACCTCTGTTCACAAGGACTCATCTCCTAGAAATTGTATCTTGGCCCATGACCCCATACAGTCTCTGTTCTCCTCTCCTTACTGATACAAAAATATTGTTTTTTAAAATGGTACTGAATCTATAAAGTATTTTGCTAATACTACTGTCAGCCAAACACACACATGTACTGTTTAACTATGCTGTTGATATATAAGGCATGCCAGCTGTGCGATCACATTTTCTTTGGGGACTCTGACCACTGGGGCAAAAATGTTAAAAAGCATACATGAGAAGAAAAGTCACAATATTAAGAGTCACATGCCGACATATATATTTATTTAATTGAATATATTCCACCGATCACCCAAAATGGGATTCAAGGTGGCTACATTTTGTCTCAAATGTTCTTCTGTTGTCAGTTAAGATGGTTGAGGGAATATCAATGCAGACAGAAGACACTACCTTTCTTGGCCATGTGGGGACCAGAGACAAAGTGTAATAAAAAAAAACAAGT
Organism: Phrynosoma blainvillii; assembly: GCA_026167975.1. NCBI lineage: Eukaryota > Metazoa > Chordata > Lepidosauria > Squamata > Phrynosomatidae > Phrynosoma > Phrynosoma blainvillii. The sequence goes on along the minus strand of JANUYF010000004.1, from coordinate 24,237,169 downwards.
AAGAAAATTGTAATTTCCTTAGCAGTAGAATCATAAAATCATAGAGTTGGAAGAGACCACAAGGGCCATCCAGTCCAACCCCTGCCATGCAGGAACTCAAAATCAAGGCATCCCCGACAGACAGTAGAAAAGGTGGAATGTTATTACTCGTCTTTTGAGAAAGGATACACAGAAATTACATACATTTGAAATAATGTCTTTAAAATATATATTTTTAGAAAAATTTACACAAAAAGACTCTATTCAGCGGAACAACTGCTTCTAAAAAATTGTAGATTTGAAAATGTACGAAATATAATATGTCACTGGTATGAAATTTGACCTGATTTTGTTTAACTATTTTATGTATAATTTGCATTAGCGTTTGGTAGTTTGTGTTTGCAAGTTTCTTGCAAGATATATTTTGCTAACAATTTTGCTTTAAGTTGATGACCTAACCAATAGAGGCCCAAATGGCCCCTATGGGTATTGTCCCCTTCTTTGATACTGCAGGTGTTGGTATTCTCTTTCCCTCCCTGCAGCACTCAACAACCCTCCTCACAGCTTACTGTAAAGCCCCCAAAGCCACTATGTATGGTCATTCTGTGATTTGCAGTGAGCAGGTAGGATCACAGAAGCACCTGGCTACATTTCCAGAGCCAGATGCAAAATGATGACATCAACAGTAAGATCTGCCCTGGCTATGGTGTTGTAGCCAGACACTGCTCCAATCCTGCCTGCTTGCTTCAAAGCAAGGAATGGCCTTGTATGGTGCTTCTGGTGCTTTACAGTAAGTTGAGGGGTGTTAAATGGCTCAGCGTGGATATTTATGTTATGCTAAAGGGATTTGGGGATGAGGCCAATGCATACGTAAAATGCGTGTGAAATTCTGTGCACAAAAATGTACACTGATTTGAAAACTGCAAGAATTTTGAAAAATACTCTTGACATTACCTACACGTTTTCATATGGATTTTAAAAATTCCAATCCAATCTGGAACCCAGATAGAAGAAACTTGGTTGTGGAAAAATGAGAACCTGAGCAAAACTGAGCTTGACAGATTCACTCATCCATAAGTACATGCATGTGAACTGAATTGCAAAAGCATTTTGAAGTGGTTGCATGAAGCTTTTACACATTTTTGTAGTCGATATTTTTTCAACATCAGCACGAACTTTCAATTGAGTTTGATGACTTGAGTGTTGTTCTGGTCATCATCTGCCTTGACTGTTCTTTTCCAGACGGGTAGCTCCTGCCCTTCTTTGTCTATTTGAACAGAGAGCAGAATTGCTTCTTTGTGCATTAACTCTGCACTATGGCTATGTTGAGGCCTAATTACACTAAAGGCACCAGATCCTGTCTGATCTTGAAGCGAAGCAGGATTCATCCTGGTTAGTACTTGGATGGGAGAGCACTATCAAACGCCAGGTGTTGTAGGCTATATTTCAGAAGAAGGAACTGGCAAACCCATCTCTGAGGATTCCCTGCCTAAGAAAACCCTATGAAATTCATGAGGTCCCCATACATTAACAGGCAACTTGGAGGCACACATACTGGTATGACTCTTTTTAAAAAGATAATAATGAATAAATAACCATGCTCAAGCAAATGCTAGAAAAAGTAAATACTGTTTCAATCCTAACAAGTAAACCAAGGCAACTAACTACAAATTCCAATTTTTAACATAAATTAAAACAATCATGGAAAACAACTATATTCAATCTTAACATGTTGAAATGAGACACAAAGAGAAATAAGGTCCCAATATTTCTAGTCTATGCAGGACAGCAAGACAACCATATCCAGGAATGTGTGGAGTCATATTTTGTTGGTCTTCTTCATTTTCAGTGTTCAACATAGCAGTTTCCAATATCAATAGTAGTATGGGATTAGCAGTATAGCTTAGTGGTTAAGACGTCAATTCTGATGATTGGAAGATCAGAAGGTTGGCAGTTCAAGGCTCAAGTGTTGCATGATGGGGTAAGCTCCTGTCACTAGTCCCAGTTTCTGCCAACCTAGCAGTCTGAAAGCATGCAAATGCAAGTAGATGAATAGGTACCACTTTGTAAGGAAGGTAACAGTGTTTGGTGCAGTCATGCTGGCCACATGACTACAAAAGCAGTCCTCAGACAACACTGGCTCTTCGACTTAGTAACAGAGATGAGCACTGCTCCCTACAGTCGGTTATGACTAGACATTCATGTCAAGGGACTACCTTTACTTTTTTAGCAATAGTAGTAGTAATGGATGGTAACACTACCCATACAAACATCTATCTATGTGCCTTCAAGCCTGTAGACTTACAGAGACCCCATGAATTTTATTAGGTTTTCTTAGGCAAGGAATGCTCAGAGGAGATTTTGTCAGTTTTCCATAAACAAGGACTGAACAGAATCACAAAAGCCTTGTGAAGGAAGAGATTAAATTTAACATTCAAACCAACAGAAGCATAAGAATTCAATGTGTGAAATTGAAAATGCCTCTCTTTGTAATAAGCCATCCTGTAAAGACTTAAGGTAAAACGAACAAAACATAATATGTTTTAATACAAAAAACTAAAAACTAAAAACACACAAAAAGGAAAAAAAAACCTCTAAACTTCAAGGATTCGGGAATACGATGATATGAAACAAAATGCTGAGTTAACAGGGCTTGCACATTCTTGGTTGAGATTTTATTTTTATGTTCTATAATGTGCAATTTAAGAGGCCTTAAAATTCTGTCGCACATGAATCTTTTAACATGAACATGAAATAATATAAACTACATCATTAGAATAACAATTAGTGAAATATTTTAACTGGAATTTATGTTTAGTGACAGGATTTAAGACCTCTTTAATATGCAAGCTTTGGGAAAAAACAAAAAAAATGACTTCATTTATAATGATCTTTGACAAGAAGAAATCTAATTTTTTATGTGGGGGTGGGGTCCTGGACTATGAACCAATTTATCTACAGAAATCAATTATATGCTGTTCCACCATTTGTAAGAAGCATGATGTTTTATTTATTATGGTCTTGCTTGGTATTAATTCTTGGTCCTGTTAAAACTAAATGATTATAGAGATGTGATTCCACTTTATAGTGATGTGATTCCATTTTAACTTCCATGGTTCCAACCTATGGAATTCTGGGATTTGCAGTTCAGGGAGAAGTATTTCAAGCTCTCACTCAGAATGCTCTAATCAGGCTGACCATATATACCATTTAAACAAGCCAGGAAACCCCCCCCCCCCAATATTTCCAGACTGTCCTGTCATTTTAATATAAATGTCAATTTTGTCCTGTTTCCACAAAAAATGCTCTGTTATGTTGCAAAAATGGTTTGAAGATCCCTGTTTGAAACTGTGGTTGTCAAAAAATGAACAAACCAAAAAACTTCACAAAACTGTGTCATGAATCATGAGAGTTTTTATGATAAGGTACTGAAAGATGAAATTCGCTCGTAAGATTACTTCATCAGGGAAATATTCACAGTACAAGCGTGGTGAATTACAGTCCCATTCTACTTCCACTTAAAATTTTTGTATGAGTTCTGTCACTGAAGAACAATTGTTAGCTCAATATGTTCATGTAATCAAATTTTGGTTCTCTTACTTTTTCATAAATACGGAATATTACATAACCCCATCCTGTTTTTGCCACCCCAATGTCCCGTGTTACCCAAGGAAATATAGCACAGCTCTAATGCATCAGCAAACTACAAATCGCAGGATTCCAAAGGAAGCAACCATGCAGTTAAAGTGGAATCATGGTGCTATAACTGTGTATTATGAAAGGGCCTATAGTGTTTCAGGCCTCTCTTTCTTGTATTGTATAGTAATCTACAATATTGGTTGGTCTTTCTTATCTAAATCAACTGGTGGGATAGTCAGAATGTTGGAAGATTTCAGTTAATATAGCCTGGCTCTATTTATATAATAGCCTTTGTCAAGACTTATTTTAACAACGTTGCTTTTTAAATAAAATAATGCATGCATGCTTGTATGTGTGTATTTTTTTTAAAAAAAACGCGACTTTTTGATCTACAATTCTGTTTCTTAGGCTTGTAGTGCAGGCAACTTTAACATTTTCTCCAAAGTGAGAGTACTGTCTTGTGGCCTGAGCATTGTATTTTGGCAAATCAATAGCAGGTGAAATGAATCTTTCAAATATAACACCAATGGTGAGTCATCATTCACAACCTGACTCAACTGTTCTATCAGAGCCTCAACATTTCACTAAAAGTGTGTATGGAGGGGGAGGGAATACATCACATACTTCCAGTCAGGTCTGTTTTCAGATTTAGTTCTGCAATTACTGAGATAACTTGTATGTTTTGCAGGAAACAATGGTTTGGGTTTTCTTTCTATTTGTTGTTGTTGACTGCCGTCAAGTCAACTGTGACTAACAGCAACCCTGTGAAAGAGAGACCTCCAAGTGTCCCTATCATCAACCATCCTGCCAGGACATGCAGACTCAGATCTGTGTATATATTGATTTTTTTTTAAGAGTAAACCAGTATATTGAAACATACTTTACCTATTAGAGTGGTTTCATGTATTACGGCATTCTGTATCTCCTGACATTTTTGGCTCTGTGGAGTCCTTTTAATCAAACTGGATCTAATTCTGGAAACAGCAGCTTATTCCCAAGCAGTAGTGTCACTAGGAGGTGTGCGGGTGTGGCCCGCACAAGGTGACACCCCAGAAGGGGACTGATACCTAGTCAGGGTCTCCCGCCACACTCCCCCATCCTGCATATGCTCCATCCCCACATACCATCCCGGCATGCGCTCCATCCCTATGCTTCCCCAGGTGCTGTCCCCGTGCTCCCTATGCCGTTTGTGCACACGCTCTGGCCACACACACTATCCCAATGCTTCCCCCATGTACTGGCCCTCTCTGCGCAATATTCAGTCCTTTTCCTCAGGAAAAGGACAGGGCGGCACAGAGGGTGGGAGTATGCATCTCCCTCAGAAGCTTCAACCCCGGAAATCCCTGCCTACCCTTCATCAGTGCTATGGTCCCATACTTAGAGTGACACCCAGTGCAGGGAGGCCACTGCTCATAAGGATGTGTGGCTTTTATTCAGGTAAAGGTTATCAGTTCTGGCTTCATGTCCTTCTAAATCTTGTTGAATGGCACAAGCTACAAAGTCCTAAGTTTCTGGCATTAAGGCTTAAGAAGCCACAGGCCTCCAAGCTCTGATTGGAGATGTAAGACTGTTCTGAACATTCAGAAGATAAAAGGATTCTGTCAACACAGAAACATAAGAAACATTCTTCCACAGATGATGACCACATCTATTGATCTGCATGAGGCAAGTGGAAAAGTGTGACCGAGTCATTTACACTTACAGTTCATTACTTACAGGCCCATTTAAGTAATGGACATTCTACTATTCTACTATTCTACTACTCTGTTAGGCTAGGTTATGTTTTGATATGTTGTACGCCATCCCGATTGCTTGGCAGAGGGGCGGGATATAAATAAAAATTATTATTATTATTATTATTATTATTATTATTATTATTATTATTACACCTGACAGGGCTTTCACTGTAACAGTACCTTAACTGTGGAACCTCTTCCTGAGAGAAATGAGGTTGTCAGCATAATGTAGTAGTTTGAGTGTTGGACTATGACTCTGGAGAATACACAATACAAAAATGCTTTAAATAAAAAGTAAACAATCCCACTGTTTCTTTTCCATTATATACAGGGTTGCTGATTTCACCAACTATATACTACTGCTCAGCTTCTCAGAACTTGATGTATCTGTAGCTAGACTGCACACATGTATGGCACAAATCAAGGCGCATTCTGTTCTAGTATCTCTTACAGTAGATTACTATAATTTTGTCTCTGGTCTGATGAGGTGCTGACCAAAGAAGTACTAGTAAGGTAGACTAAATATTGTCACTGGCCATACCCAGTGCCCTATCTCTTACTTTTCCTGTCCAGTCATTTATTCTGTACAGTACACGCATATCAGTAATTTATTTGGGAAAGTACCTGAAGAAAGACACTGTATAGATCTGCTGATGAGTTGGGTCTTCATGCATCCTGGAAATCTTTCTATCCTTTCTGAAATGGGGTTATATGGTTTCAGTATATACCATTTACATATATTTGAAATTTGTCCACAAGAAGACTATGATGCACACATCTCAAAGCAACAACTAGAGTACTACCTTGGTGCTATGGTCCCATACTTAGAGTGACTTTTTGCATGACTTCTCTTCCACTGGAAGATGGGTTCATGCAGTCACTTAGCACTGTTAGAAATCACTACAAATATTCAACTTCTATGCTGGTAAAACCTTGCCTATCATCACAATGACAGGCAAGACTCAGAAACTCATGAATCAGCTACAAGATGGGGGAGTATGTTGGCTCCATAATCCTATATTTCCATGTTGAGAATAGACTTGAATCTGGACACTTGCTTTATTTCATTTTGCCTATATTCCAAGACCATTATGTAATCAATATCTTCATTTATCTGTTCAAATATGAATGTATTGGCAACGTGGAACTTGGCAGAAGCAAAAGGGAATCTACCTTTATTTTATTTGATTGCTTAAGAATGAACAGGAAGGTTTTATTTAAGCCTGAACACCTTAAGGAACTCCATGAAACATCCAAATATTTTTAGTACTTTGCTCACTAGCATAGCTTAACCTTCAAAGTTCTTATTACCATTTAGATAGATATTCCTAACTGCTTTGGATTACATAAGCACTAGACAGATGCAGAAGAAACACACATATTCCCCTGAAAAAAGCTTCTGCATCCTTAACAGCTGTGGAGTGTGACCTTCCATTAAAAAGAAATTATGCTACTTCATTTTCTATTTTGCTTAGCTTTCCAAATACCCATTTCACATTCTTGTTTTCTTTCCCAGTTGCCCAACCATAAAAGAAGAAATATGGTTTGCAAGGAACTGTTCTAACCTAAAATTGAGATCACTTCCTTCTCTATATCCCATCATAATCTAACTTTAAAGTTAAGATCAGTTGATAACAACCTCTTATCTATGTTTTACCAACACCACCCATGCATCCTATAAAATCAGCCAGCCAAATACAGAGGTGCTTCCAATGGCTGTCCACTTAACATTCTATATCTTTTTTTTTCTTTGTCATCATAACCCATTCAGGAATGTTTTACAAAACTGCAGATCCTTTTCAAAACAATTGGTGTGGAGTGAAATTAATATTGGGAAATAAATCGTTCTAATTGACTCGCTTCAGTTAGATAATCACCACTCATACTGAACAATGGGCAAAGAGATAAATATAAGGAGACAGATAAGGAGATCAATAAATAGAAAGAAAAACTGATGCCAAGCAGACAAATGAATAAATACTCCTGTTTTTGATGACTTTACGGTGATTTATTGCTTACCCTGCATATAGTTCTCCAGAAGAATTACATCAATTATTTTACATTGTAAGACAGGGTTGGCTGTAAGGGTTTAATGAAAGATTCTCCTCAATTGGTGTCATCTACTTTAACTCTATTACTGACAGTGTATGGATATATATTACACACACACACACACCATCAGGGATATACATCAGGGACAATCCAATCATCAAAAACTGGATGCACAGAAGAGAGACATTTCCTTCTTAATGTATGACAGGGTTCTGTACTTGTATAGCTGACGGCCAAGATAAGTTACTATGCAATCACACACGAAACTACTACTTGATATACAGAGCCTTTCCAAGCCCTGTGCCTGAAGAACTAGAAATCAGGGTATGAACTATAGCAAGAAGAACACATTACAGTACTCTGTTCACCAGGTATAAAATGCTTTTTATATAACATATTAGTCCAACTAGACAGTGGAGCCACTGTTCCAGGCTATTTGAAGGACTGGATCTCTCTGTATGAGTCCCCCAGATTATTGAGATCATCAGGAGAGGCCCTTCTCTCTGCCCCACTACTTTCTCAGGTGCATTTGGTGGGAACAAGAGAAAGGGCTTGTGGCTGCTCCCAAGCTTTGGACTCCCTCCCTACGGAAGCCAGGATGGCTCCATCCCGGCTGTCCTTCCGGTGGCAGGTAAAGACGTTTTTATGCCACTAGGCCTTCCGGCTGTCCTTCCGGTGGCAGGTAAAGACGTTTTTATGCCACTAGGCCTTCGCTTGACATTGAAGCTGTTCTTGTTTTAAAGAGTTTTATTTTTTTTTTAATTTTAAGAATGTAATGTTTTCAATTGTTGAGTTTAATTGTTTTTTAAACTTTGCATTTTTAATATTTTCTACTATTTTAACTTGGATTGTTTTAGAGTTGTTAGCTGTCTTGAGTCTCTGTGTTGGGAGGAAGGTGGGATATAACTAAACAGAATAAATAAATAAATAAATAAAGGCAAAATACTAATGGATCACAATGAAAAGACAGAACTGCTCAGTATCAATTTTCAGTTTTCTCCCCAAAAGAGAACTGTGTACTTTCATGCAGCAGCAGAGACCTTGGCAAAGGATCTGGATTGCAAAATAAGAATGATAGGGAATTAGTCAGAAATTACCTAGCTAACCTAAACCAGTTCAAATCTGCAGGGCCAAATGAACTGCTTCAAAAAGTACTGAAGGAACTTGCTGATGTACCCTTTGAAACTCTTCTCATTTTTGAGAAATCTTGCAGAACAGGTGAGATGTTAAAGGACTGGAGAAGGGTAAGTATTGATCCTCTCTTGAAAAAAGGTAAAGAAGAAATCCAGGAAAGTACAGACCAGTCAGTCTAGTTTCAATAGCAGTAAAAATATTAGAACAGATTGTATAGGATCTGTTTATAAGCATCTTGAAGGCAAAACAGTGATCACTAAAAGCCAGCACGGGTTTGTCACAGACAAATCCTGCCAAATTAATGTTATATCTTTTTTCAATCGTAGCTAGTTCAGTTGATGGTGGGAATCCTGGTGATGGCATTGATCTGGTTTTCTGCAAAACATTTGATAAGGTCCCCCATAATGTTTTTATTAGCAAATTGATTAAATATGGAGATGGAAACACTCATCAGATGGATCTATAGCTGGTTGGAAAACAATGCTCAAAAAGTCATCATCAATGACTGTGCTTCAAACTGGAAGGAAGTCTTGAGTAGAGCCATTCTAGGGGCATTACTCTTCAACATTTTTATCAATGACTTGGATGATTGGGTGGAGGGAAACATTAATAACACAAAACTAGGAGGGGTAGCTAACAATGGGAAGTTGGGAACAGAATTCAAAAGGATTTAGATAAATTAGAAAACTAGGCAGAAATTAATAAAAACAAATTGAATAGAGGCAAAATTATACATTTAGGCCTCAAAAACCTAATGCACATACAAAGGTTGGGAAATACATGGCTCAGCAGAAAAGGACCTTGGGATTATTATTGATCATAAGTTGCCTTTAAGCCAGCAGTATGATGCTGCTGCAAAAAAAGTGATTGCTATTTTAACCTGCATTAATAGAAGCATTTTTACAAGTCAAGGGAAGTAATGTTATTTTTGTGTGCCTTCAAATAGTTTCTGATTCATGGTGACCCTAAGGCGACCCTATGGTGGGGTTTTCTTGGTAAGTTTATTCAGAAGGGTTTGTCACTGCTATTCTCTGAGGAGTGAGTGCAACTTGCCCAAGGTTACCCAGTGGGTTTACATGGCTAAGTTGGGATTCGAACCCTGGTCTCCAGAGTCTAAGTCCAATGCTCAAACCACTACATCATGCTGGGTCTCAAGGGAGATTATCACAGGGCCCAAAAGGACAGGAGTGAAGTGGATTGCTCCTGTCCTTATTGCATGATTGCCACGTTGCGCATATTGCATCCTTCCCCCATCAGTGAAGTGGAATGGCCCCACCATTTTTTTAAATGAATTTTATTGATTAAAAAACTAATGCATCACAGTACATACATCTCAATACATACATCCAATACATATAATAAACAATGACGTAACATAACATAACTTACATAACATAAACGACTTCCTGAATTCCTATCAAGTCATTTTTTCCCATCTTTATATTCACTCTTTCCCTATTTTCTCAACATTAAGAGGAATGTATTTAGGCCCCACAATTTTTGTATTACTGGGAGTTTATGGGCCTTTGCAGACTGCTAGAAATAATGCAAACTGAGTCCACTTTAAAGGTTAGGGTTAGGGAATCATGGGAACTGTAGTTTATTGTGGCACCACAGGTCTCTGACAGAGAAGGCTCAATGTCTCAGAAAAACAACAATTCCCATGATTCCCTAGCACTAACCCTTAAAGTGGATTCAATTTGCACTATTCCTGGCAGTCTGCAAAGGTTCAAAGTTAATGCAAAATGATGGGCCCATTCTACTTCAGTGATGAAAGAAAGATGAGATAATGACAGGATAAAGTGATATCATTTGATAATCTTCATACAATCGTGCAATAAGGATGGGAAAATCCTGCTTTGCTCCAATCTTTTAGGGCTGTGAGATAATCTCCACTGGAAGTAATAATCCCACTATAGTCTACTTTCACTAATGACCATTTTTAAAAATGGACTTGCTACTTCATTTCCATATACAAAGGATTTTGAATTTGAATTGACATTCTCACATACCAATGGCATATATATGTCTGTCCCCGGTTTTCACGCCACTAAATGCATCTGAGGAAGTAGACTGTAGTCTATGAGAGCTCACGCTGCCAGCTTCTTATTTTCAGTTAGTCTCAAAGGTGCTAAAATATCTCTGTACATATTCACTATATTCTGTACTGCTCAGGCCTCATCTGCAGTACTAGGTTCAGTTCTGGCCACCTCATTTTAAGAAGGATATTATTGACACAAGAGCAGGTTTAAGGAAGGGCAATGAGGATGACAGGAGGTATAGAGACCAAAACATGGGAGGAAAGGTGGGGAATGTTCAGCTCAGAAAAGAGGAGACTGAGAAGTGACATGATTGCCCTCTTAACTACATCACAGACTGGAAGTGGTAGGCCTCTTCTATGTTGCCCTAGAGGGTAGGACCAGGTCTAATGGTTTGATTTTACAAGAAAGTAGATTTCAATTGAACATCAGAAGGAATTTCTTGACTGTATGAGCAGTTCATCAATGCAATCAATTGCCTAGAGAGGTTATGGAGTCTCCTTCTGTGGATGTCTTCAAGAAGAGGTATCTTACATCCAGAAAACATATCCAGGAGTAGCCATGTTGGCCATGTACAAAATACAATAACATGCATAATCCACAAAACAACCTTTATTAGCCAACTAAAATGACTTTCAAGGCCAGTTCCCTTGCTGGCTTGTAATCCACTCAACAGTCTCACAATAAGACATTCAAGTGACCACAAAATGTGCATTTTGGTTGGCCAATAAAGGTATCACTGTTTTATGGGTTTCAAAAAGAGGCTGGACCTGCTAGGGATGCTTTAGCTCAGGGGTAGGCAACCTTTCCCCTTTAAGGGCCGAGGGACTTCAGCTCCCAGAAGCCTCAGCCATGTTGGCCAATAGTCCCATGTTGGCCAATAGCTCCTGGGATTCTGGGAGCTGAAGTCCCTTGGCCCTTAAAGGGGAAAGGTTGCCTACCCCTGTTCTAGCTGGAGATCCTGCATTGATCAAAGGGTTAGACCAGGGGTAGGCAACCTTTCCCCTTTAAGGGCCGAGGGACTTCAGCTCCCAGAATCCCAGGAGCTATTGGCCAACATGGGACTATTGGCTAACATGGCTGAGGCTTCTGGGAGCTGAAGTCCCTCGGCCCTTAAAGGGGAAAGGTTGCCTATCCCTGGGTCAGACTATATATGGCCCATGAAGCCCCTTACAATACTGATTCTATGGATCTATAATTCTATAGCCAGGCCTGGCCAGTAAACACCACATCATACCATAGTGGGGTGCATATAAATGTTCCATTGCCTTCTTTAGACAAAGAGGGCTCAGTACACAGAGTTTAGAGTGCATTTTCAGGACAGGTCCCCACACCAATTTCAGAGCACTACTCCTGAATCCATGAAATAAATTCAGTCTCCGGGCATCTAACAATTGCCAGGCAAGCATGGACCTGTGCACTTATATTTTAACAAAACAAGTAATATTGACTTCTGATGGCTAAAACTGATGGTGGCAAGCTAGTACCCAGTGCATAGACACCCCATTATTCATCTCTGGATGTTACATACAAATGCTACCCAAAATACTTTAATTGCAACACACACACACACATATATAGAAATTCTGTATTTGTGCTCACTGCTATGCTTTGCTGTAATTCACTTTTTGAGCTACTGCTTTCATAGTTCCTTCCTAACGATTCAGAGGTTCACCAACTGGTGCATAACAGCCTCAAAAGAAGTCAAACGGACTCTTTCCATTCAGTCCAATGGAATTTAGGTCAGGCCTGACACAAATGTGAATAGAGGGGTGTGGTGATGGCCAGGAATGCCTTGATGAAAAGAGTACAGGTCTTTCAAGGCCAGTTCTTTTGCTGACTTGTAATCCGCTCAACAGCCTCACAATAAGACGTTCAGGTGACCACAAGTGTAAAACTGTACAAGCATTTATATGTGGTATTCTTAGAACTGTCATGACAGAGACCTTTACTTCATTCACTGGGACTGACTGGAAACTGAACAAACTTCTTTCTAAGCAGAGATATAAATACTTTTCTGCGGAAGAACATTTTGCCTCCCTTTCTCCATTCTGATCTACAACTATCTAATTAAGTAATAATGTTAACTAAACAGCAAGGCTTATGCAGCTGTACAAGGCCTAATGCAAAGTGTTTTAACATGAAAAGCAATCAAATCACATCAGATGTGGTGCCAGTATTACAACTCATCATTTGTAAGTAAGCCGAATATATAATTTAAACATTTCTTGGAATGGTATGCCTGCTGTCAGCAATGCAAATAGTTTTTTTATTTGGAAAAAAAAATCACTGAAAATACAGCTTTTAAAATACAGTCTTGTTCTACTTCAGAAAAAACAAAATCTTTTTTTAAAAAAAACAAACAAATTTTCTCCCCAAAAAGTATTCTTCAGACTAATCTTATTACAAAAATAAAGAGTTAAGACAGCAGTTTTCACTCCTCTCCTACCCCAAGAGGTACTGATCCAAACTTGTACACACTTTCCTGAGATCTATGGGACTTGCCTGGTAAAAAATAGTGATAAAAATTTACAAAGGTTACAGTTGCAACACTGAAAGAGTTAAGTCATCCAACACTATGCTATAATTGTTCTCTAACTGAGTTATACCCTTTTATTTTGGGAAAGGCATTACAACTTCAAGAATCTGAAATGCGTTAACGAGTTATCTCAAATGCGCTTGATTTTATAATTGTTATAAAACTTCACTTATGCATTTTAAAATGTTAGTTAAAACATTTGAATTTAAAATATTCACATTTAAAACATCTTGAGAAAAGTTCCTTACAAAATAAAGCACCAATAGTAACAATCATGCAAACAAACTATGTATATAAATAAAATAAAACACCAATCCTTCCTTGTCTCCTTCCTTGGAGGTCTTTAAGCAGAGGCTGGATGGCCATCTGTCGGGGATGCTTTGATTGGGAGTTCCTGCATGGCAAGGGTTTGGACTGGATGGCCCTTGTGGCCTCTTCCAACTCTATGATTCTATGATTCAATGAAAATGAAGCTCCTATCTGTTGTACGCTTGTATCCACATCACCCAGAAATGGCTGGACGCATGTTTACCAAATTTCATGGTCATACATTCGAAGTCATTCCTAAAGAGTAGTAGATTTTGTGGTTGAACCAAGACTAATGCTATCTTAAGGGTAACTGTGACTGATGCACAATGTACAGAATATCTGAATGAACACCTAAAGAAATAGGTAGTCATCTTTCACAGAAGTCAGACCTGATCAGTAATTAACAATGGTTACTGATTCTTCCAAGCAATATTGGATACTATAGCAAGGCATTAATAAAAACAATACTGTCAACAGCAAATATAACGGTCTCTCAACAGGCAGAAGTTTACTATTGGTTTTACTTCAGGAATGGAATTATGTGGCCCTTCAAAACTTTTTGGACATCAAAAGCCATTGAACCAGTGTGAAACAACAACATGCTGTTTAGGTCACATCTAGAGCCTTGAAAAGTTACATTTGAAGGGGTACAACAGTGGCCATGTTGACAGGAGGATTCTCCCAACTTTAGTCCAGAAGTGTAACTCTTACAAGCTGTAGCCAAATTTTGACTTGGCAAGGAAATGGCAAATCCCAGGAAGTCTGTGAAAACAACATGTCAATGTGCCTGGACAGACCATTGCACCATCTATCTTATTACAGTACTATTGTCTGCTCTTCCTAATAGTGGCCCCTAGTTTAAGCAGCCAATGCAGAAAAAACATGTGCTCCACAAATGAGCTATGATACTATCCCCCTAAGCTATTTTGATCTTTACAAGTTAGTCACTGCAAGTAGAAGGGGGGGGGGGGAGCTAACTAATCACAGTCCACTTGACTCAACCATTACCAATATAGGTTGTATATCCCTTATCCAGAATTGCGAAATCCGAAGTACTCCAAAATCCCAATTGTCCGTGTGGTTGGCTGAGATAGGGACACCTTTGTTTTCTGATGGTTCAGCATACACAAACTTTGTTTCATACACAACATTATTAAAAATAGTGTGTGTAGAATTACCTTCTGGATAGTTGTATAAGGTGTATACAAAACGTAAATTTATTTCATGCTTAGACTTGGATCTCATCTCTAGGATATCTCACTGCATATATGCAAATATTCCAAAATCCAAAACACTTCTGGTCCCAAGCATTTCAGATAAGGGAGACTCAACCTGTAGTGCAGTTACTAAACATCTAAAACCAAGACTGGATAAATCAGAGTAGAGGATATTCTTCAGGAACAAACCACTTGTGTCCCTTTAGGAAATTCCAACTGTGTTATTTTAAATGTAACTGCTATATTAAACTGTATTTGTTGTATACAATAGAAAATGGCACTGAAATGAAGTAAGCAAATAACTTTCAATACAGTCCTAAAATAAATGTTTTTAAAAGGCACATGCTTTTTCAATGGCATTTCAAAGCTTGCTCCAATAAACTTACTTTGATCATAAATCTGAAAAATTAACGGTTGAATAAATTCTAGTAAACAATACTTACTGTTGGAATAATCAATCAAAGAAAGATCTAACATAGCTTATAATTTTCATTATGCTCATATATACCTTAATCCCAGAAAATAATAAATAATACTGCAATGGTTAAAGCAAGAATGTTGTATTAATTTTAAATTATGTAATTGCATACACCAATAAATCACTCAAATCATAATTTGAATAACATCAAATTACTCAAAATAAAACTGCCAAAGGCTTTTCTGTCATTTTCCTCAAAAGGAACATTTGACAACACTGCCACAGTGTCATTAGATAAGGTTCAGCCATAGACGTATATATTCTGCTTTAATTCCATTTTTTTAGTCTCATCTGATTATCTTGATAGGGACTGGTGACCTCAAGGGAATATACAGATCTACAATTTTGGGAAGCATGAGCCTCACCAGCCATGTTTCCTCTGATGGTGTTCTTGACAAGAGCTCTCTAGTATCATTTATTTTATTTATTTCAATGACTAATAATCCACTTCCTTTAGGAGAAACAACAGCAATGTCTGAAGGCCTCCCAGAGGTCCCCCCTTCCTTCTTCTTGTGAGTGCCACACTCACTAAGGGTCTTTGCAGACTGCCAGAAATAGTGCACATTAAATTGAGGCACTGCCCTGGCTCAGTGCTAGGGAATCATGGGAACTGTAATTTATTGTGGCACCAGAGCTCTCTCACAGAGAAGGCTCAATGTCCCAGAAAAAAATACAATTCCCACGACTCCCTAGCACTGAGCCAGGGCAGTGCCTCAATTTAATGTGCACTATTTCTGGAAGTCTGCAAAGGCCCTTAGTTTCAACCACGCTAGAATCCACTTCTACAACTGGGATTTGTGTCTGAGTCACAAACACCCTTTATTTTGATCTCTGCACCACTTAATTTAGTTAATGCAGAAAGCCTTATGAAGCCACATTATTAAAAAGACTCAAATTGCTCTTTAATTTCCTTCGCCGATGCTACCAAAGCTTGGAAGATATACAAGCTTCTTAGGCCTGAACTTTTGCATGTTATCTTTTCATTTCCCATTCAGAAAAGAAGCATCATACCTAAGCAAACATCACTGCCACGATCTTGGCTAGAAAGAGCAACATGAGTAAAATGTGCTACATGCATTATCACTATTCTCTGAGCCAAACAGCACAAACCAAGTGCTCTTTGTTTATTTCTTCTTTGATGCATCAGTGCTGTTGATGATGTAGACAGGAAAGAGGTTTGTGGAACCATGTTAACAGCAGCTGCAGGGAAAGCAAGGTGAGGACTCACTCCTCTGCATTTCAATGTGCCTATATGGAAAGGTGTTAAATGACTGCTTTCCTAGGAATTACAATGAATCACAGATGGCAGGCCAGACATTACAACCAGGTCACCCATCCCATCCCATTTGCAAGTATGCAAAGTCTCTACAATATCTAGAGTCAAGTATTTAACACCTTTAATTATAATCTGTGGTAAAGTGCTATATTCAGAAAGAACAAATCATCCCAATGAAACAAAGAGCTATTTATGCTATATAAGAATAATATAATTGAGGAGCAAAACCAGCTGCATCCAGGGAAGATGATCAAGTGATGCTTTAGTCTGTGGTTGCATATTTTTATACTAGACTCTACAATTATGTGGCACCCCTTTCCCTTTGGATGTGTCAATGGATGGAGCCACAAACAAATACACCTATGACTGAGGCCTTCACTCAAAAGGGTGTTTCTTTAAATCAGAAAGAGTGTTTCTTTTAAAAAAAATCTCAGAACGACACAACCATAAGAGAAAAAGGCAACACTTAATTAAATGAAGATTTAATAATAATAATAATAATAATAATAATAATAATAAAATTTATTTATACCCCGCTTAAATGAAGACAATCTAAGCGGCTTACATCAGTTTAAAACCCCATACAACGAATACCCCAACCCACCCCCTTAAAACAGTATTAAATAACAAGATAATTAAACCAGGAATATAAACATTCCAACACAAATAAAACAACATAAAAATGAAAATGAAAAATAAAAATGCCCTGATAAGACTCGACTGCACTCCCCATCCATCAGCAATTGATGGGGCCACGGGGGAGCGCAGGGCAAAGAGCCCAAGGCCAGGAGAATTAATCTGGAAAGGCCTGCCGGAAGAGATCCGTCTTCACAGCTTTCTTGAAGCTGTCTAAAGATGTCAGCTGACGGATCTCGTCCGGCAGGTCATTCCAGAGTTTGGGGGCGACAACAGAAAAGGCCCTCTGGGAGGTCGCCGCCAGCCTAGATTTTTGAGGATGCAGCAAATTCCTCCCAGAGGACCGGAGAGCGCGGGGAGGATTATATGGAAGGAGGCGTTCCCTGAGATAGCTTGGACCCAAGCCATTTAGGGCTTTAAAGGTAATAACCAACACCTTGTACTGGGCCCGGAAGCTGATAGGCAGCCAGTGGAGGGACCTCAAAACAGGAGTAATGTGGTCCCTCCTAGATGTTCCAGAGATAAGTCTAGCTGCCATGTTTTGGACTAACTGAAGCTTCCGAATCAAGTACAGGAGTAGCCCCATGTAGAGCGCATTACAGAAGTCAAGGCGTGAGGTTACCAGCGCGTGCACAACAGTCTCGAGATCCCTTACTTCCAGAAAAGGGCGCAGCTGGCGTATCAGCCGAAGCTGATAACAAGCGCTCTTCACCGTCACATTAACCTGATTCGTCATCAGGAGCGACGAGTCAAGAAGCACCCCCAGGCTGCAAACACAGTCACTGGAGGAGAGTGTGACCCCATCCAGGACTGGAGGTTGCAACCCAATTCTTGGTTTCGGGGCCGCTACCGTGAGCACCTCCGTCTTGTCTGGATTCAGTTTCAATCTGTTTTTCCTCATCCAGCCCATTACCGCTTGAAGACATTCATTGAGAGAGGAGATGCCATTGGAATTCGAGGCCGACGAACGAGACACGGAGAAATAGATTTGGGTGTCATCAGCGTACTGATAACACCCAGCACCATAACTCCGTATTATCTCACCTAGCGGCTTCATATAGATGTTGAATAATGTCGGGGACAAAATAGCTCCCTGAGGGACCCCACAAGTGAGCTCCCTCTTGCTGGAACTACAGTCCCCGAGCAGCACCCTCTGGGACCTACCCAAGAGGAAGGACCGGAACCACTGCAAAGCAGTGCCCCCGATACCTATCTCCCTCAGGCGGTACAAGAGGATGCTGTGTTCTATTGTATCGAAAGCCGCTGAGAGGTCTAAGAGCACCAACAGGGTCACACTACCCCTGTCAATGCTCAGACGCAGATCATCGGTCAAGGCAACCATGGCAGTCTCAACCCCAAAGCCTGTCCTGAAGCCGGTTTGAAATGGGTCTAGATAATCGGCTTCATCCAAGACTGCTTGGAGCTGAAGAGCAACCGCCCTCTCGATCACCTTGCTCAAAAATGGCAGCAATGACACAGGCCTATAATTACTCATAACCAGGGGGTCCAGGGAAGGTTTTTTCAGAAGCGGCCTAACCGCCGCTTCCTTCAAACAGGATGGAACGTGTCCTTCCCTGAAGGATGCATTGACGATATCCGTAAGGAATCTCATCAATGCACTCCCCCCCAGACGGCCAGCCATGATGGGCAAGGGTCGAGAGGGCAAGTCATCTTCCTCACCTTACCAAGCAGCTTGTCCACGTCCTCGGTACTCACAGATTGGAGCTGATCCAGTAGAACTACATCGGCGGAGTTGCTGGACGCCTCGCCTATTAACTCTGTTTCAACAGTGGCATCTAAGTCAGCTCTTATCTGAGAGATTTTATCTGCAAATAAATTGTTAAACGCATCACAGCAGGCTGTCGTCGGATTGAGCAAGGGATTTGGCGCAGGAGGCACCTGCGTCATCTCCCTCACCACCCTAAACAGCTCTGCTGGACGGGACTCTGCAGACGCAATACGTGCAGAGGAGAAGACTTTCTTCACTGCATGTATTGCCTCCCGATAGGAACGAAGAAAGGTCCTATGGCGAGTTCTGTCAGATAAGACTCGAGTCTTCCGCCACCTGCGCTCTAGCCGTCGTCCAAACCGCTTCATCCTCCTCAGCTCTGGCGTGTACCAAGGCCTACGATTTGAAGCGGGATGTCAAGGACGCTTGGGAGCTATCGTATCGATAGCCCTGGTAAGATCGGTGTTCCAAGTATTAACCAGAGCTTCGACAGGATCGCCGGCATTCCCAACCATTAAACCCTCTAAGGCTCTCTGGAATCCAATTGGCTCCATCAGCCTTCGAGGGCGGACCATTCGAATGGGTCCACCACCCCCGGGGGGGCAGACGTAGGCTCTAAGTTCAGTCTTGACCAGGAAATGATCCGTCCATGACAATGCAGAGGTACTCACCACCTCCGCCCACGGATATTCCTGTTCTGTACTAAAGACCGCATCGAGTGTATGACCTGCACAATGTGTGGGCCCGTTGACCAGTTGGGATAGGCCCATGTTTGTAATGGTCTCCATGAACTCCAGTTGTCAAGAAACTATCCCCGAACACAAAAATCTATGCTTCAGAGATTGCAAAATTCAGATTAGAGGAGAAAAAGAAGAAAATGTTCATATTTTGAAATAATTAGGGATATAGCTGAATGTTGAGTCTCTTGTTGAAAGAAAGATAGAATACAACATATATAAATAAATGAAATGATTATTTTACTCTTTCTAAATAAAGCCATACAGAACTGTAAGATGACAGTAATGTTTAGGATTTTATATTACATGAAAACTTCTAAAACACACAGGTTAACTCTGATACATGCCTTCTAAACCTAAATACATAGGGGTGGTGATCACAGAATCATAGAGTTGGAAGAGACCACAAGAGCCATCCAGTCCAACCCCCTGCCATACAGGAACTCTCAATCAAAGCATACCCAACAGATGGCCATCCAGCCTCTGTTTAAAGATCTCCAAAGAAAGAGATTCCACCACTCTCTGAGGGAAAGTGTTCCACTGTTCAACAGCCCTTACTGTCTCCTAATGCTTAGGCAGAATCTCTTTTCCTGTAGCTTGCATCAATTACTCCAGGTCCTATTCTCTGGAGCAGCAAAAAACAAACCTGCTCCTCCTCAATATGACATCCCTTAAAATACTTAAACGGGGCTATCATATTATCTCTTAACCTTCTCTTCTCCAGGCTAAACATACCCAGTTCCCCAAGTCTCTCCTCACAAGATATGGTTTCCAGACCTTCACCATTTTAGTCACCATCCTCTGTTTTTCAGTTTTTCAATATCCCTTTTGAATTGTGGTACCCAGAACTAGACACAGTATTCTGGTGGGGCCTGACCAAAGCAGAACACAGTGGTACTATTACTTCCCTTGATCTACTGATGCAGCCTAAAATTGCATTAGCCTTTTTAGCTACCGCATCACATTAACTCATGTTCAACTTGTGGTCTACCAGGACTCCTAGATCTCTTTTACACATAGCCATGTTAAGCCAGGTTCCCCCATACTATAGCTATGCATTTCATTTTTTCCGCCCAAAGTGTAGTACCTTATATTTCTCCGTGTTGAAATTAATTTTGTTAGTTTTGACACAGCTTTCTCATCTATTAAGGTCATTTTGAATTTTCATCCTGTCCTCTGGGGTGTTAACTAATCCTCCTAATTTGATGTCATCTTCAAATTTGATAAGTATGCCCCTTATTCTTTCATCCAAGTAATTGATAAAGATGTTGAATAGCAATGGGCCCAAGACAGATCCCTGTGGCACCCCAGTGGTCCCTTCTCTCCAGGATGAAAAGGAGCCATTATTGAATACCCTTTGGGTTCGGCTGGTCAACCAATTACAAATCCATGTAACAGTTACCTTGTCTAACCCACATTTTACTAACTTGTTTGCCAGAATTGTGGAGACAGTATCTCAAGGAAAATGTCCAATGTGGGTTTATACACAAGTGACCAGGCATGAAAGGGTCACTGGCAGCATAATGACACAGCATAATGACACAGCACTTTCGACCAGGAAAACCAATCATGTAGGCATGGCCATGAAGATACTCCAAAGTCGAAAGTGCTGTGTCAAAGGTGCTGGAAAGCACCGAAAAGGCTGCAAAACTGCCAAGTCACCATGGATGAGTGACAGGTGCCCAGAGGAAGAGGCAGGGCCAGAAGGCCACATGGAGCCCTGGGTATATAAGGGAGTTGCCTCAAGTTGCCTCAGGACACATGTGTGGGTTGACGGTGGTTGATGCTGGTCAAAAGTTGGGAGTTGTTGCTGAATATAGCCTTGTACATAGAGGAACCAAGATTAAAGTCTCATCTGAGAGATGTCTGTCTGTCTTTCTGGAAGGGGAGAGGTGCTCCTTCAGCTCACAAGCTACTGCCTGCATCTTAGAAGGTGGTGACTCTGGTGCTGCACGTTGATGTGGATCATCACGCGCTGAGTAACCACGCTAACAAGAATGTAATGGGGAATCTTGTCAAAAGCGTTACTGAAATCAAGATATGCTATACCCACAGCATTCCTTGCATCTACCATGCTGGTAATTTTATCAAAAAAAGAGATCAGATTAGTCTGGCATGACTTGTTTTTGAGAAACCCATGTTGACTTTTTGTGATTATGGCATTCCCTTCTAAATGTTCACAGACTCTCTGTTTAATGATCTGCTCTAGAATCTTTCCTGGTATTGATGTCAGACTAACTGGACAATAATTGTTGGGATCCTCTTTTTTCCCCTTTTTGAAGATGGGGACAATGTTTGCCCTCCTCCAGTCTGCTGAGACTTCTCCTGTTCTCGAGGAGTTCTCAAAGATTATTGCCAATGGCTCCGATATTACATTTGCCAATTTTTAAAATATCCTTGGATGCAGTTCATCTGGTCATCTGATTATATAGATGTATTAGGATCATGGTCAAGACATGGTCCTGCCATGCTTAATTACTGTGTCTGAACATATGTGAGTTAATGTGGGATGATGGGGTATGCTATCATATTGGGGATGCTGGGTAAAGAAAAGATTGTGTATCAGTCATGGGGATGTGTGAGGAGGAAGCATATGCTGCAAATCATCTTGTGGGAAGTGGTAGCTTGGTATGGGAGGAATAGGAGGGGTAAGAACTGGGAAGACTGGATGCTTTGAGTTGCTGATACATGGGATAAAGGCTTTTGTAATGAATGAATTGTTTGAATTTAAATATATTGTGCAACTGGATATATTTAAATTCAAACAAACTGTCCCCTTTAAGGACCGAGGGACTTCAGCTTGAGTATAAACAACAACTATGTACTGAGATAAACTCTGCTTACTGAATAAAGCTTTTCTGAATCTATTGAAGGATGGTATTCCTGGTGTGGGGTTAGCCTGTACATTACAAGTTGCATTCAGAAGTACATCTGGCCATATAGAATGGTGCTAGCCCCTAGGAAGGTATGCACAAGATTGCAGACTAAAGTTGCCAAGTTTCAGTGTTTGGAAGTGAAAGATAGTTTTATCCACCAAAAGCATCTGAGGGAGTCCCCTTTATGGGCCGAGGGACTTCAGCTCCCAGAAGCATCAGCCATGTTGGCCAATAGTCTGGGATGTTGGCCAATAGTCTGGGATTCTGGGAGCTGAAGTCCCTCGGTCCTTAAAGGGGATAGTTTGCCTACCCCTGGAGTAGACTGAAGTTTACGAAAGCTCATGCTGCCAACTTCTTTAAGTTAGTCTCAAAGGTGCTCTTTGAGTAGCACTGTTTTAGTATAGTTTTAGTATAAATCTCATATCACATTTCTTTTTATTGTGCTTACCACTCATCTGCAATTCATCAGTATTCAAAAGGCAAAACTTGGCAGGGTGACATGGACAACCATTAACATTCAGCTCATCCTTGTATGAATGTGATCTTCTGTATGGGCTTTGAGTTTAGGAATAATTACTGTGCCAGTTGGAACATAACAAAAACCCGTAAAGCTAATATGAGTATGAGTTGCATCAAGTCATGAGCTCTTGTGCTCTCCACCCATCCATAGGCATGTGTTATTGGAAATTTCTCATTTAGGTTTTATGCTAATCAGGTCTTTCTTGGATTAAAAGTTAAGATCATAAACCAGGGGTCGGCAACCTACAGCCCCCGGGCTGGTTCCGGCCCAGGTCGTCGGGACTTACCAGCCCAGGCAGACCCCTGCCGCCGCTGCCACCGTGGCGCGTTTTTGCCTCCAGCCGGCCGCACATGCTGTGGCCACCATTTTGATTTTCAAAATGGCAGCCACGACGTGTTTGCGTATGCGCAGGAGTACTGCGCATGCGCAAACGAGTTGCGGCCGCCATTTTGAAAATCAAAATGGGGGCTGCAAGTGGCAGCCGCCATTTTGTTCTCCAAAATGGCGGCTGCGACTCGTTTACGCATGCGCAGTCCTCCTGCTCATGCGCAAATGCATCGCGGCCGCCATTTTGAAAATAAAAATGGCAGCCGTGACATGTGCGGCGGCGGCGGCGCGTGGGGGGTTGCGCGCTGCAGCGGTGTGTGCGCGCACACACACACACACACACAACGCCATCCCCCCACCCCCCCCCGGCCCACTGGAAAGGAGGACTTCGGGGGACCGGCCCAGACCTTTAAAAAGTTGCCTAGCCCTGTCATAAACTATGATTTGATCTTGGTTAGTCTGAAGTATGAGAGCCAGTGTGGTGTAGTAGTTTGAGAATTGGACTAGGACTCTGGAGATTAGGGTTTGAATCCCCGCTTAGCCATGAAAATGAACCGGATGACCTTGGGCAAGTCATACTCTTTCTGCCACAGAGGATGGCAATGGCAAAACTGCCCTGGAAAAACTTGCCAAGAAAATCCCATGATACGTCAGAAATGACTTTAAGGCACACAACAACAAAGGCTGAATTAATTTAAACTTGTTCAAGTGTAACATTGAATTTTTTTTTAGGTGAATTAAGATGTAGCACTAAAACAGAATGTGGAAGCCTTTGCCATCTACTTTGCATGTTCATCAGAAGAGAGGCGAAAGTAAAGTATGTGGCTAACTGTGGTTGCCACACATTGCTAAACCAGAGTTAGCAAACCTGGGACGAGATGTTGCTAGACTGTAAATTGCATAATCTCTGAGCATGTTGGCTGAAATGTGAGGAAGCACCAAGTTTCCTACTGCTGCTATGGTTTAACGTGAGAGGAGGCAACATGCATTTCTCCCAGTATTGTTGAAATGAAATTCCCGTGCTGGCTTGGGCTTTGCAGAATTGGCAGTCCACCAACATCTGGAGAGCCACAGTTTGCCCACCCTTAGTTTAATATTATGTCTAAACTGTCCTGCTGTGGGTTGGCCCAGATTACAGAATAATCTAGGCCAAACTAAATCAAACACTCTGCCTGCAGTAGGGCCCAGCCAGATGTGACTGGGAAGCTCACTCATAGAACCAGCTCTCACGATGGTCTTCCACCTGCTGTTTCCATCTGGCAAACAGAAAGACTTTACTTTTGAATGTGAAGAATCCATTGCAGCTAATAGACATTAATTTCATTTATCATTCCCGGAAATGATGAATAACTCACCAGAATGAAGCACCCATCCATCCACAAATACAGACTATCTATCTATCTAGCATTTAATTTTTCCCCATTGTATCCAAGGAACTTTAAATAGTACTGAAATTGGCTTGAAGCCCAATATTGTTTGTCAGTTTAATAAGATGTCGATGATGATTTTAAAAGCATTCTATGTGCACCACATAATTTGCCTCTTTTATTTTACATATCATTATAATCATATAAATATATTTTTGATTGCTGACTAAAAATGGTATAGGGATGTCTCACTCATTTTCAAGTTGTCAAATCACTCATCTTCTGCTCAAGAAAAGCAATTGATAATTGACATCTTTTTTAAAAACAAAAAATCTCTGGCATACAGCAATTTTTGGAAAAATCTACTGATACACATTTGCTCAAATAATGTCCACGCAACATGTTACACTAAATAATCCTATTTTTCAGTTTTTGCAACTGCATCTGGACATACAAATCTGTCAGAAGAGTATTGCTCAGGAATCACAGGAATGTAGGCTCATCTTGACCAGTGCTACCTATACAGGCTTAGAGAGCTGGGTATGTTTAGCCTGGAGAAGATAATGTTAAGAGGCAATATGATAGCCCTGTTTAAATATTTGAAAGGATGGCATACTGAAGATGGAGGAAAGTTTGGGCCTATTCAGATTGCCAGAAATAATCAATTTTAAGGCCACTTTAACTGCTCTGGGTCAGTGCTAGGGAATCATGGAAACTATAGTTTTTTTCTAGGACATTGAGCCTTCTCTGTCAGTCCTACTTGAAGATGCCAAGGACTGAACTTGAGACCTTTTACATACAAAGGAGGTATTCTACCACTGAGTTACACTACTACCCAATAAGACGATAGGGCTCTCATCTACAGAACCTGAGTCTCCCAGGTACTCTTCCATCCATGCACCAAGAAAGCCCAGCCCTATTTTCCCACAAAAGATGTGTTATATTGATTAAAGGAACTGATTCACCACTTAATGGGTATGATTAAGACATTTTAAATACTATACTTTGCAAAATATATTCAATAAAAACTAAAAATGAAGTGGATAGGGATGTGCTAGGAAACTTTCTAAGTCTATGATGCATAACTTGTCTTTTCACATCTTTTCTTCTATATCATTTATGTTTCAATAACTGTATTTAAATAATTGGAGGTTTTGGAATAAGGGCAAAGTGTCAATGTGTACAGGCTTGTACTTTTCCTGAGAACATCTGTAGGAGCAATAGTAAACAGTAGCTCCTCAGGTGTTAATATGAGTAAATTGGCATTGCTTCAGTGAAAGAACATCTAAGACAATATTACTTATATTACCCGTAACTTTTGCTGGTTAGTTCTTTGTAAGAATGTGAATGAGAATATAAAACAGTGACTAAGTAGAATATGTCCTCCAAATATACCAAGCCAATATGGTAAACAAAATAGTGCAATGAAACAATTTTTCAAGCATATTGCTAGTTAAAAGCCTAGATTCATCCCTTTGGCACTGTGCAACTTCTTTCCTCTTCCATGCAGCCGTGAATCTCTTTGGGCTGTCTAAAAAATGGTTCCAGCCATTTTCTCAAATGCTTAGACTTGTGGAGGGAGTGCATGGACAACTGCCATGGGAAGGAGGGGCTGTTCTCCTTCTCACACTGTTTCCAGTTTCTCTTCTGTTTCCTCTAGATTCTGCTGTTTCACAAATGGAGGTCCAGAAGGATCCTGTCCTTAGTCTGCTGAAGTCCAAAGTCTGCTGTCCATAGTCTGCAGTATTGAACATTGAATCTCTGTTAGTGGAGCAGTGGAATTGAGCAAGAAGGGAATGAGATCTCCACTTCTCACAACAGCCTCAACGCACCTAAAAACAAAACAAAAACAAAAAACTTCTGGAAGGCACAACATTTGTCCAAACAGTTTTGGGACCATCCTGAGGGTTTCAGAGTAGAGAGAAGGTGCAGCAGAATGTAGGATTTAGGCCTATCTGTGATTTGACACATCTCTGAGAATTAGCCTCCCTCTGAAATGCTCTCAGCATTTAAGACCAAAACAACCATCCCTGTTCAAGCACCATGGAGCAAAACTTAGGATAATGTATGACTAAAGTTATTTTTGATCTTTATGACACACTTCTCTTTTTAAAGCCTCCATGCAAGTTTAGCTTAAAGCATGAATTCTCTGATGTTGAGCAACCCTGAAGATGAACAGAAGATTGTGTGTGTGTGTTTAATGAATTTCAGATTGAAACATCAAAATGCAGAATGTGAATTGCTGCACAGATGTTTACATTCTGCCCACTGGCATCATCACCACAGCTTTGAAAAATGGTCAAACAGAATATCACCAGTTTTACACTCTTGCTGTGATTTTCACATTTTCAAGAAATTGGATTAAAAGTTAAGCTAGGCTGTTCAGTTTCTATGTAGCAAAAAGCTAGCTAAGATTTCATTTTATGAACGTCCATAGCTCAGTAAATCTTATTGAGATAATGGACCATGGATCATTTGCGAAAAAAAATTAAGATAGGATACTAGCAACTTTAAATAATGAAAACAGCATTTTTAAAGAAGCCACGAAAACAAGGTGTCCCTAGAGGTAAACAGGGACATCCTTCATTATATTCTCTGTAAATTCCATGGTCATTAATTAATCAATTATTTAATTGAAAAGCATTAATTTAACAAGGTAAGTAATTTCAATCATTTAGTGTTTTTGACCAATAATTAATCTCCTGGTTTCAGACATTCAGTATTATAAAATTAATTTTCAAAGCTTATTTCCTAAGTTCTGGCCAGAAATATTTCCCAGATCTAACTGGATTTGCCAAGGGTTGAACTCAGGACTCTTCGTATAGATAAAATAAACTCTGCCACTGAGTTACATATTGGTGCCATGAAAGGGTTACTGAGACACTCATTTGAATCATGCCCATCTTCGTACAGCCTTTACTGTCCTAAGATAACTTAAAAAGTTAGCAGAAATGTATGCTGGTCAAATGAAAAAGGAAGAAAGGAATAGAGTCAGAACTAAAGCTATCTGAAGGACCGCCTCCTCCCATATAATCCTCCCCGCACTCTCCGTTCCTCTGGGAGGAATTTGTTACAGCCTCACAAAACGAGGCTGGTGACTACCTCCCAGAGGGCCTTTTCTGTAGTCACCCCCAAACTATGGAATGGCCTGCCGGAGGAGATCCGTCAGTTGACATCACTTGACAGCTTCAAGAAGGCTGTTAAGACGGATCTCTTCCGGCAGGCCTTCCCGGAATAATCTACCGGCTCAGGCTCCAAAATTCTTTTCGAGATGTTCCCCCCTCTATGACCAGGCCTTTTTTTGTGAGCCAGTATTTATACGTGCTGCCAGCACTTTTGTCATTTTGTTATTTAATGTGTATTGATTTTATATTTTATATGGAGGTATTTACCTCTTTTGTTTGTTGTTTTAACTTGTGATTGGTTTAATAACTTCTTAAGGGGGGGGAGGGGGGTAATTGTTCTTAATTGTTGTATGATAATTTTATGATGTAAGCCGCCCAGATTGACCTCAGAGGGGCGGGATATCAAATAAAAATTATTATTATTATTATTATTATTATTATTATTATTAAGTATGGTTTATCTACAGCAGAAATGAGTCAAAACAAAACTATAGTTAATCTACAGCAGAACAACTCAGTCATAAACATGAATGAAAACCAGTGGACCAAGTTTCCACATAAAACACTGGCATATGACATATGATTTCCCCTCTCCCAAAATAATACATAGATATGTTTTTCTCTTAACAGTATTATGAAATCCATAAGAAAAGTATAAGCACACTTTTTCATAAGCAATTTTGCATAACATTTTCTGAAATTTCTGTCTTCTTTTCAACCAATTTTTAACTTTCCAAATTTCCAAACTTATTTTTCCCTACTCTGCCCCCACTTTAATCTTCTTCTTCTTCTTAATTAGGTGTATGCTGAAAAATCCATGCAGGAATTTTGTGAATGGTGAGGGTTCAAATAAATCTGGGCTTCCGGCTCCAGGAACTATCTTCAATCTATTTCTGTAGCGCTTGGAACATGTTAGTTACAGAAAGTCATGTTAGCTTTTCATGGCAAGTTTGCCCAAAGAACAGAACCCTATTACATTTGTTTTAAAAAAATTCTTTTTCCATGTGTGACATACAAAATACCACATAAAGCACAAATTAAAGCATTTGCCTCTTGTACTTTGACACTCTACTTTTGGGCCCAAACAAAGGGCTCAGTTCCCTTTGATTACATTAGCTATGTGCTTTAATCCAAAAGGTTTTGGCAAACCATATGTTCTGCATCATTAAAATCAGATATTCTGCCTTTGATCTTTAGGTTCTTTCAGTTGACTGCTTTTCCCTCTCTACAACATACCCCTTTGCTTTTGAAGTTATCTTCTTGTTTTATACAATGGACCCCAACCCTTCAGCCAGATTTGATAGGGTTACACACGATACTATCCATATTGCATTGTATTTATTGTCACAGATTTTTTAAAGAGACAGTTAGTGCGGAATGTCTTTAAGAGGAAAGATACTTACTATATCTTTCATGTATAAGTCTAGAAATTTTAGTCAAAAAACTGACCTAAAAATCTGAGTCAACTTAACAATGTAAGCACTGTACTTTAACGCTTATATTAAAAAAGCAATCATCTCCTTGTGAAAGGCAAGAGTGTAATCTGTTATGGAAGCACCTTCTATTCTCTCATCCATCCAGCCTTTAGGGTTAACATAAACAGTTACATTGGATGGAATTTTGTAAGTTCTTTGGCATTGTTTTCCTTTGCTTCAGTCTTTACATCCTTTGTTACATGCCCCTAGGTTTCACCCTTGACTTATTCACGGGTCATATCAAAATCCATAATTTTGGCCCCAAAACCTGTCCTCAACTTATGCATGAGGTCGAATTATAGTCAAGTATATATGGTAGATGCTATGTTGAAAACACCAAATCTTTTAAGAGGCCAATCAGCATATACACATACATGCTGCTTCTCATTCTTAAGACCATGATTTCAATATGTAAAACTGACATATTGTCCAGGCAACTCTATATGCCTTTGCCTGCTTTCAAAGAGAAAGAGAAAAAGTGTATTTTTATTAGATACTGTGGACAATAGAATTTCTACTTAGATGCTATTGCCCACCCATGGTTCACAAAGCAAACAAAACTCAGGTAAGCACAGTCTTATTGAGCTGGTGGGCTTAAGACCTAACTCTGGTCAGTGGGAAGCTTATAAGATATTTTTTTAAAAAATGGGTGGCAGGGAGTCAGTAAAACAATGTTCGTTTCATCATCTTGGGCACTGCCACAGTTAAGAAGATGTCCATCTACTACTTTGTTTTATACTACATTTAAACGTGAAACATTAACAACACACATTTCACAGCCATTACATCATGTCAGAAGTATGAAGAGGAAGAACACAGTGGGGAACAAAGTGGGATGAGAGAACCACATTACAAACCAGTTTTATTTCAGGAAGTACACAGACACCAGATGCTGGGTGAGTTCTATTAATAGTCCTCTTCTCAGTGGTTAATGCCCTTTCTCTCCTTCTCTACCTGACAGTGGTAAAAAAAAATATGAGGTGAAGAGGATTCTTTAATTATTTCAGTAACATGGTAGCCTGCAGAACTGATCTGGCAGTATTGTAGAATACACACACATATCATTCTAGCTTCAACAGGATGATTTCCCCCTTGTTATTCCATTTTCTCTTTCTTGATTTGTTAAAGTAGTTTGAAATGAAGTTATGCTTCCTACTCTAGCTGAAGGACCCAGAGAATGGAGAGTTGATATCTGTCTTTACTAGGGAGATAAAGGATACATTCAAAGGCACCAAAAGTATATTCCAAAATCTTTATTTTCACTATAGCCCAATATTTCTCTCTTAAAGCTTGGTATAGATTTAAAGAAGCTGCATTTCTATCCAATATTTAGGACATAGGTACACTTAAAACTCAGAAACTAAAGGCAAGCAACAACTTGTGTGTCTTCAAATACAAGCATAGTATTTAAGAATAACCAAGGATGCAGAAATCAAAGCTCTTTGTTCATTATGGAATGAGGGACACCACTATTTCTCTAAATATCAGATTTGTTCAGCATTGTAAAAGTTGGTACTCTTCTGACTGTGATTTTAAGCACAAGTATTCACATTCTATTTTAATTTGGAAGATTATTTTCATTTCATGATTCTTTGCATGGGGCAAATAACTACTAGAGATGAAAAACGTGCCCACACATGCTTCACATCATGAAATAAGAGAAAGATCCTAATTTCAATCACATCCATGTTTTTCCCCTGCTTTTTCCCTTCCTCCAATAAGTGACTTTTGAAAAAATGAAAAAAGGGGGGGGGAGGGAGCAAAAGAAAAGAGGAAGAGATGGAAATGGGAAAACAGCCACAGCATATGGTTTTTCAAAATCTTTTAGAGTCTTCCTATATAATTTGATAAACAAAATAAATGCCATAGAATTTTCAGGTTTTTATTTTGTGAGGTGGGGTGGAGGAAAATTTAGAATTAGGAGCAATAACTTCTGCATACAAGTCTGCTTTTCAAACTAGTCCTCTTCATTTAAAGTAATGCACAGAATCATTTGGAATGTATCATGCTTAGCCCAAAATAATTCGGGCAACATATATAATAGTAGCCTCTCTTTTTTTCCAAATTACTTCTTGAGTGGCTTGGGAATGAGCTGGCTATGCAAGTGACCATTTGGTGTGAACAAAACCCTGTTAGATACCTGGTACTCATGACCACATTATTTTGACTTCCTTGGGAAAACCTAGTCCTACCACAATTGTACTCCCATATATCATACATGGGTAAAACACCAGCATATAGCTGATCATATATGGCTTGTCAAAACAACAGTCCAATCCACAGAGAATGTTGTGACCAAAACAAACCAAGAAGGAAAGAAAAAGAATCTAAAATTGGGTTGTCTAATGAAATACTTTGTCTTCCTTTTCTGTTTTGAAAGTTTAATAACATTTAAGCAAAAAAGGCGTTATTCGGCTAATGTAAATACTTGAAATAACGATATCTAAGGAAAGAGCCCATGTGGTTTGAGTGGTGGACTATGACTCTGAAGACTAGCGTCCAATTCCCTGCTTGGCCATTGAAACCCACTGGGTGATCATGGGTGAGTCATACACTCTCAGTCCCAATAAGTCCCATGATAGGTTTGCCTTAGGGTCACCATAAGCTGGAAACAACTTGAAGGCACACAACAACAAGGAAAGAGAAATTTATTCATAGTCTTACTTAGAGAGATCTTGTAGCACCTTCTGAGACTAACTGAAAGAAATAAATTGGCAGCATGAGCTTTCGTAGACTTCAATCTACTTCCTCATATGCATCTGGTGGAGTGGAAGCCAGGCAGACATATATATGCCATTGATCTTACTTGTTGGTAACATAGTCTTACTTGTTGATAACAATTCTAAAGCGAGTCTGCTGTATGTTCTTAGCACTTATTTAGTATGTCTCTTTGAGAAGTCTCTAAGGGGTTTATCACATGGGACAGATCCCTTGCAGCAACTGAATTTAAAATGGGAAAAATCTGCAAAAGTGGGTAGATTTTCAGACAATGTTGGGGGTTAACCCAAACAGAAAGTGGACAAAACCCATAAAAGTTGGTTGATTTTCACACAACGTAAGGGTTAATGAGCATTAACGTGACACTAACCTGAACAGAAAGTAGATAAAACCCGTTCCTTTTTACTTTCAGAAAATCCTGGGTTTTGTCAATTTTCTGTCCCGTTAATGTCGCATTAATGCTTATTAACCCCGCCGTGTCTAAAAATCAACCCTTTTTTTTTGGGGGGGGGGGGGTCTGAATTTTTAATCCCGTTGCAGCACATCCATCCTGTGTGATAAACTCCTAAGAGTCCAAACTTATAGTTATCTATGCAGAATAAAGTTCAACAAGATAAGTGAATAAGAGTATACTAATAGTCTCACTGAGTTCAATGATCTTATATTTAGACAAAGCTTTGATCTATTCATGTTAACACATTAACTGATGATAATCAATTATCATTAATTGATTGAGATAAAACTATAACCTTAACTTTGGTCACTGAACAATAATTGTCTAGCATTTTGTTAGTGACATTAGTATGTTGCCATAATACAACAAACATACTGTGCTGACAGTGGCTGAAGTACAATTGCACACAAAGCACTGTTGTGGTTATGCATTATGTATTGTGGATTGCAGTTGCCCACTGCGCAGTACAGCTTTACACTGCATACTGCACAACACCCCCCAGTCATTGACATTTATTGTGTGATACTGCCATTGTGCATGGGGATTGAGTACTGCTGCAGCAGTATATCTCTGCATGCAGATATTTACAAAGACGGGATGTTGGATCTTAGCCTTTATATGTGAATAAGGTGCTATTTCTACATTTTAAAACAAAATTAACATTATTAAAAACATCAAATACTCCCAAAGTAACAAATTAATATAACTCAAAACACCAATTTTTATTCAAATGCTTCCCAGTGCTGTCATTTTATGATTAAAACAATGACCTCTGAAAATATTTCAACAACTTTTAATAATATTGTTTTCCAATTCTGCTTCCAGGATATACAACATGGCAACAAAAGCTCACCATTATCCTAGAACTGATGTAGGTAATTCTGACATTGGCTTCAATTGGAAACAACAACAACAACAACAACAACTGTCTACCCACATCTTGTCCTAACCGGTGTGAGCTGGTAGAAGCTGGCATCGCTTCTCTTACCCAGTTAGGATTGTTTTATGATACAATAAAAAAAAATGGGGAGTCTGAATCAAGGAGTAGTTTCCCTTTGGTCCAACATAAAGCCTTTAATGCTATTTCTGTCCATAAGAAGAAACCACAGACAATGTTACTGTGATTTTTAAGTGATCACTGCTACAGTGACCAGGAGGTTGAAACACCCAAACTGCTAAAAAGGAAATGCTTTGCTTAAGCCTACAGGTACAAATGATTTCCAGGTGCCAGTAATTATCACACGTAGTGTTTGATATTCCAGACTCTACCTTGAAATGTAACCTTGACAAGTTAAACTTTTCATTATGTGCAGCACTCTTTCAAAAAGCTAGAGAAAAGGACAAAGTGTTTGGTAATGGGTGAAAACCAATTCCCACTTATATTGGCAACACTTAATTACTGCCCTACCTGTTTATTTCTTTTCAATGTATTTACAATTGACTATGAATTCTCAGAGGAATTAGCCATGTTATATCATCCAAGATTCTTCAGTTATTTCATCTTTATCTACATCTAGATAGAGATATTTGTGAATTATAAAATTTGCACAGGCACACAAACAAATGTACCAGCTTTTTCTAAGTCTGAAGAACAAATTTTCATTCAAATGGCACTTTTCTCTCCTTTTATTAACTTGATGCAACTATGATTAAAAAAAGAGCTGTTAATCAATAAACGTCACCTACAGTACTCACATTTCTAACACCATGGTTTAAATCAGGGGTAGGCAACCTTTCCCCTTTAATGGCCGAGGGACTTCAGCTCCCAGAAGCCTCAGCCATGTTGGCCAATAGTCCCATGTTGGCCAATAGCTCCTGGGATTCTGGGAGCTGAAGTCCCTCGGCCCTTAAAGGGGAAAGGTTGCCTACCTCTGGCATAGGCTTTAGAAACCAATTTGTTTGATTAGTGTGCAAAAATCAGAAAGACATTTCATTGCTTCCGGAGTTCCTCTTTTTCAATTTCTTAAAATATAGGGAGAGAAGGCAAACATATTTTGCTACCTGTGATGAAGGAGAAAGATTGGGTCCCTCACTCATTCCCCATTCAGAATCTGACGGCACTGCCAACTGAATATTGGCAAAGGAATAGCATCATCCACCTTGCTTCAGGGAAGCAGGTATGGGCCCTTTCATATTACACCACTTTGATTCTCCTTTAAGGAGCCCTGGTGGCACAGTGGTTAAATGCCGGTACTGCAACCACTCACTCACAAGCCACAATGTTGTGAATTCAATCCCAGCTAGGGGCTCCAGGGTCGACTCAGCCTTGCATCCTTCCAAGGTCACTAAAATGAGTACTCGATTTGTTAAGGGCAATTAGCTTACGCATTGTAAACTGCTTAGGGAGCACTTAAGTGCACTGATAAGTGGTATAGAAATGTACTTGATCTTGCTAATGCCATTGCAACATCCTATGGAATCCTGAGAGTTGTAGTTTGTTGAGGTATGACAGCACTCTAGCAGGGAGTTCAAAATGCCCCTCCCTAAACTGAAAATCCCAGGATTACATAGGAATACTGGAAGACTTTCTTCCCTGTTCTGCTTCCAAGTTGCAATGGATAGCTATCATATATACTTGTCTATAGATAAAAAATATTATGCCAAAAAATTGACCACCCCCCCCCCAAAAAAAACCTGGGTTGACTTATATAATGATCAATATAAAGAGAGATCTTGTAGCACCTTTGACACTAACTGAAAGAAAGAAGTTGGCAGCATGAGCTTTTGTAGACTTAAGTCTACTTCAGGGGTAGGCAACCTTTCCCCTTTAAGGGCCGAGGGACTTCAGCTCCCAGAATCCCAGGAACTATAGGCCAACATGGGACTATTGGCTAACATGGCTGAGGCTTCTGGGAGCTGAAGTCCCTCAGCCCTTAAAGGGGAAAGGTTGCCTACCCCTGGTCTACTTCATCAAATGCATGTGAGTCAGTCTCAAAAGTGCTGCAAGAGCTCACTACATATTGATTCTATGAACTAACATGGCTATTATCTTTGAATTCTACCACTGGTCAATATGGTAATACTGTTTGAAAAATGGCAGTGGTGGCTCTTCGGAATTTCTTTTCCAAGGCTGGAAGGGGAAAAGAGGTCCTAAAAGAAGCTTGACACCTCACTGCTCCCCACCACAGCAAGGAAACCTCAAAACAGCCAGTGCTCTGCAAAAGGGGTCAGTGCTTCTTTCAGAGGAGGCTCTCCCCAAGCAGACTATGACAAGAGCAGGAAAATCCCAAAAATCCCAGTGATCCAAAAATACCTATTGCCACTCTACTCAGTTTAGTACCTTAACTTTTATCCAAGAAGGAACCATCCTCTTCTCTGAATAGATCAGTGAAAGGCTCATCTCCGTGCTCTAGGTTCCCAGGACACAACAGCAGTTGAGACGCCTGCCACACTGTTGTCCCCTTTTCCTTTTGTGCTATGTATTTGTTAGATTGCAAGCCTGAGGGCAGGAAACTGTTTTGTTGTTCTTTTACAGTGGGCTCTTGATATCTGAGAGCTTGCCATCCACAGATGGCAAGCCCCATTGCTTTCAGTGGGTGTATGTGTACACTGCTGCATCAGTGGTCGCACCATGTCACACCCACCATTAAGGACCTTATCGGGGGGGGGGGGGGGGCAGAACGGATCTCCCGGGGATATGAAGGGGGGACTGTACTTGTAAAGCACCAGGTACAGTGATGGTGATATATAAATAGATGATGGTGATGATGTCACAGATCTCTTAGGTTCCGAGACAGACCAATGATATGATGCATTGTTAGCACATACCCCTCTTTGTGTTTGTGTGTGTGTGTGTGTGAAAACATTATCTCTTTATTTTCTGATTTGAAATATGTCTGCCATTTTGGTACAATATAAATCCAGAAGCATAAATCTCATGTGTCTTATTTGTACATACATGAATGCTTGCATGCACACACAAACAATAGAACCCTTGAAGAACTTTGGTGGGGGAAGGATGCAAAATAACTGTTTTTCAAGTGCAAGAGAAACATGAAAGAACCCACAGAAATCAATGGACACGCATACAACAAAAGAAACTCTAAAATAGATAGAAGCACATTTCCTTTGTGATTCACACAGTGTGTTGCAAAACCACAGTGAGCTGGCATAAATTTGTCAATTTCAGGCAGGAAATGTCTGGTGATAGAAGACTCTCCTTTGGAAAGGATAAAGTGAAAAGCCAGAGGAAGGCAATATCAACGAACAGAATTGCAGCTGCCCATCTAACTCATTTGTTCATTGTCAAAATTACTGTCAACTTCATACCTCAGACTAAAGTGTCATTACTTTAATTAGTTGCTTGTTATTATTATTTTCCTGTATTTGAAGATAGGTGACTCTGAAATTAGTTGTCATATGACAAATGCCAGTTCTGACCACAGGATGGCACATTCGAGGAAATAAAGCTCGCTAAACAAGTCCAACATGGTACGAATGCAGTCACTTCATGACGAATATCAAAAAATAGTAATGAGGATGGACCTATTAATGCCAATTTTATGAGAAATATGAGGGGGTACTGTAAAGTAATAATTATCACCTGAAAGTTATTATGGTATATTGATGAAATTTTGTCAGTGTCATCATTGGCCCCAAAGTACATGATGTTGAGAAAATCAGCTCATTGTGTCCTTTATTTTTGTTACAGGTTGTGCCAGAAGTTACTAAAGTGTAAGATGGAGAAGTACGAGGAAGTATAGTAAAATAATTATTATCACCCAGAAGTTATTATGGTATATTGATGAAATTTTGTCAGTGTCATCATCTCTAAACAACTTTTTCTTTTCCCAAAAATTAAAAATCCGTTGTGGGGTCACTGATTTAACAACACAGATTACATCATTCATGGAATGGAAGAGTGGTTTAAGGCGCAATCTGCAGACTTCTACAATAACGGTATTTGGAGGGTGAAGAAATGCTGGGAAAATGTGTAAATCTTGAGTTTGAGACAAGTTAACAACTACAAATCAAAACCCCACATATATAATAAAAGAGAGCTAGCATGGCTGGAGTGGTTCAATAGGATTCTGAAAAATCAAGCTCAATCCCCACTTAGCCATGGAAACCCACTGAGTGACCACGGGCAAGTCACACACTCTTAGCCTAAGAGGAAAGCAATGGCAAACCTTCTCTGAATACACTTTGCTAAACAAAATCCCTAGGATATGGTCTGAATACATTGGATCTGACTTGAAGGCACATGAAAACAGCAACAGATAGAAGAATTATAAAGACATCCAATAAATGCATCCAACACATTTGAAAATTTAGCATACAGAGCTGCCACCATCGCAATGACAACTGACTAAAGAAATGAGGCAATTCTCAGAAAGGGCTTTGAGCCATCACTTCTGCCACAACTGAAGTTATTCATCATCCAGAAATGGAGACTCCCTGCCCAAGGAAATATAGGACTAATGCACACACCCAACACTTTATCATCTGCCAGCAATGCCCTCTTGCCTTCCACATAGAACAAACAGGCCAGGAGCTATGAGAAGAACAAATTGACACAAATCTAACATTGGGCATGACAGTGTATTTGAAACCCAGCAGGAGAACATTTCTGCCTCCCAGTACAATCTGGCACTAACTTTCAGTTGCTGGTGGACTGGGCAGCAGAGGACTGCATCTTTTCCACAATGTTTAAGCTCAGGTGGACACACCTGGGAGCAAAATAATAATGAGAGACAAATAACCTGCCCCCATTGAGTGTCTCTTCAACCCCTGGGTGTAAAAAGAGCACTGAAGCCTTCAACTTTTCGGAATTGCTTCTGTGGGGAAAGGGCAGACTCCAATGAAGACCCTGCCACACAATAGTTCATTGAGGGATTTTTTCAATGGGAGAGATATTTGGTAGTGACAGAAGGACCAGAATAGGATCCTCTGGTGCTCAGATTACTCCTGCTTCTGGCAAGACAATGTTGGTGCTCGAACACAGGATTGGCACACCCTCCAACATTCACTGGGATGTATTTGTCCAAGCAACATCAGGATATGGTCAGGACGGGAAAGGTTATTAATGAGGAAGAACACACAAGCTAGAAAAGGCTGCAGTTTGCTTCTCCCTGAACCTACTCCTCTCTTCTTCCTCCATTCAGTTAATTGAGTGCAAACTACTCTTGCACTTTGAACTTGCTGTACAGCACTGAATTTATAAAATTTCTTGCAACATGTATCCTGTTTATTTTGTTTGGCCCAATAAAATATCAGTTTTGTGGATTTTGGATGTTATTGTATTTTGCTACATGGCTAACATGTAGCCACAGATATGTTTTCTTGATTTAAGATGCCACACTTTAGCCATTTCAGGAGAAACCTAAAGAAAAGGCCAATAGACTCGGACTTCTAACTCCAAAAAGATAAAAGATTTTCCTTAAAAAATTGGACTACTTTTGGCATGTTTTACCAAAATAGCACCTAAAAATATTTCCTAATGCAAAAACATAGAGGGCTTCTTTAGAAATTCAGTGCTCAATGCCTAGCAAAGCTTATAGCTTCACGAAGGACAGAGGCAAATTGGATCTCAAGAGGAACATCTCTTTTTGTCTTGTTAATAGAACTTCAAATTCATTTTTATTTCCTGGAGTACCCACATGGCCAGAAGGCCTCCTGAATAACTGTCCCACCACTACCACCTGAGCCGAAAACAGCCACATCTTGACATAACGGAGGCCTGGAACTGACGTCATCTTAATTTTTTTTCTCCTGTATGATTTTTAACATCTTTGCCTACTGAAGAACCCAGTGGAGCTTTCAGAGCTTGAAACATGTATTTTGTGCATTTTGGTAGGCCCCATAAAGGTATCCACCATTTTGTGGATTATGGATATTATTGTACTGAAGCCACCCAGACGTTGATGAAGTACTCCCATCATACCTCATTTGTGAGGTGCCTAGGGCTAATGGAAACTAAAGTCTAACAACCTCTGATGGGCTAGTTTTTCTGCTGCAGAGCACAGAGGTTTCTTTCCATATTTTTCAGCCTGGAACAATCAAAGAAAAAAGAGCAACTCACCTCATACCATTTTTCCTTTGCAATATTACCATGTTTATCATTATCTAACTTCCCAAAAGGATGCCAGCCAGTGAGCTCTTAGGGAACTTCAAATATGAAAATATTTATTTTAAGAAAAATTTCATGGGTAAGAGTCATATGCATGTAAGCTACATTTTTTAAAAAAAAGTGTCATGGGCATTTCTGGTAGAGTTACCAAACTGAAAACTGGAAAGGGCTCCTATACCTTTTATGGTTATGCAGAAGAGGGAATTTCAACAAGTATGACCTATTACCTGTTGTATAAAAAGCAACACCTGTTGAAAATCCTTTTTGCATACATTCTAGAACAGGAGCCCTTTCCAGTTTTCACTCTAGCAACCCTGCTCTCTGGAATTCTCATCTCTTTCAGTCTCTCAAATAGACAAATACCCTGGTTTTTTAATCACCCCATTTACATCATATTGAATTTTTTCACCATTTTGGTATCTTTATATATGAACAAACAAAAACAATTTTCCTATAGTTCTGTAAACTAACACTTTCGAAATGAGAAATGAACTATGCCAAGGACTTAGGTCCACAAGCAGCCTGGCAAAAAACTGGTAGCAACTGTACTGAATTACAACCAATAAGAGAAGTCACAGGTTAAGGAAGCCACACAGAGTTCTGTTCAAAAAACAATGAAGTTTAATGTACTTTCCATGTCCAGAACCATCCTCTATAGAGATTCTGCAAAACAGATTAATGATAATAGCAGCAGAGACCAGAAAAAGAGGAGGAGAGGGAGGGAGGAGAAGAAAAAGAGAGGAAGAATTCAAGAGAGGGAAGCTCAGCCAATATTCCATTTGTAATTTGTCACACTACCACACAATAAGCCTTGGACGTGAATGCACTGCCAATTTACAATTCAAATAAGCTCCCTTGAATTTTAAAAGAATGGACTGTGTACACATCAGTCAGGGTGACACCAAAATGCCCTGTCAGGTTAATTTTAAATGCACGTTTTCTGTGCTACTGTTAACTAATCACTATCATTATTGTTGTTTAAAGATGAAGTTCTTTTGAACAAAATGTAAAGGCATGATCTCCCCCCCAGCATTTGCTTTTAATTCCTACCTCGATTCCAAGCCATATTTGTTTTACATACTTCTCCCAGGGCTATTCTAAATTCATGCAATGCCATCAGAGGTTGTGATGATAGCATGAGGCAAAGCCAATTGTACTGAAGTCAGCTGGAATAGAAATACTGCAAAATAGCTTTTTAGTCCTGTGGGAAAATTCACACTTTGCAAATGATGAGAGCCTGTAAACCTGTGGGGAGTTTACACCCCTCTTCTGATAAGTAGTGGAAACCCCCTTACGTGATAAACATCTTTTTAACTAGTAGTTCATTAGATCTCTCTTTCAACAAAGCATCATCTTTGCCTCTACCCACTTCTTTCAAAATGAGCAAAAGAGATCTCACTGTATAGGTTTGTTTGGTCTAAGCAAAAGAAACTAGTACTGCACCATATACACAGGTAAATCAATCTGTTATGGCTATAGAAAGGCAAAGAAGCAAAGTACTGTTTTCCAAAGTGGGTTTTTAGGGAGAATGGAGTGGAGGGGATGGCAAATACAACACCCAGAATCCACCAGCCCTCACTGCCAGTGATTTGCTATCTGGAAATCATAATGGAAGAAAACACCATCAGGCTCTCCTACATGCAACCAGCTACTGGTGGTGGAGCATATTCTGTTCTGGTCTCTTAAGAACAGGACTGGCCCCAAACCATCTGCTGTCTAAGGCAGGAGACAAGATGGCACCTGCTCCTCATTCCCTGTTAAGAAGGCAAACTGACCATAAGTCATATCATACTTCCGTAAAAGTGCCAAGATCAGCAGATGCAGCAAGCTAGTTTAGGGGTCCAAGATGATGGGACTAGGTAGAATACATAGCTGTACCCTACAGCAGAGAGGAACAGCTAGGCACTCAAGAGCAAAAGCCCTCGATAGCTACTACCTGAAACAGTTAATTCACTTTGCTTAACAGTAAGACCAGTCCTATTTGAGAAAGATGATCAATGAGGCACAGGTAGTGTTTTGGCTTTGGCAGGTCCTTATGGACTAATTACCCAGGAGGAAGGGCCTTACACATGCTGTGTTGTTTATATTTGTTTTTATTTTCAGTAATTATGTTTTAACTGCTTTTAATTTTATTACAAGTTTGATTATATTTTAACTGTTGTAGGATGTAAATTCTTTTAGCTTGTTGCTATTTTCATCCATGGATTCAGAAGAGTGGTGAGCTACAGATACACCTATTTGTCTATCTATCCATCACCTCATTTTTATTATGTATTATTTTAAGGGGGAAAGTAGTACTTCCCAGTGCTTCTCAATCATAGGATGGGATGGGAATCCAGATATTATTGGGATTTCAGCTCTTAGAAGCTCCAGACTGTAAGACTGATGATGAAGGATTCTGGGAGTTGAAATCTACCAAGACTTAGAGCCTTCCTGTTTGAGAACCATCTCTTCTCTCCATTTACTTCTCCATTATGGTGCCATGAGAAGCAAATCACTTCATGCAGGTTGGCCGTGTAGATATTCATCTCAAGGAAGAATTTAAGTACTGGCCTTTCATACCAGAAATGGGTATCATGTGTCCAGCACTAGGACACTGCTACTCCCAGGAGGCCTGATCAGCACATCCAATGTTGTAGAATGCTGGGAGTTGCAGTTCAAGAACATCTGGAAGGCCACAGAATTTCCACCCTAATCTATACTAACAGTCCAATTTCTTCAGTCCATCTTCAATTATATTTTCAATCAAGCTGTAAACCACTGTGAACCTTAAAGGAAAGCTATAAGATGTGTGCTAATATATGTGGTTATGCATTGTTCATTAGTTTAAGAAAGCTGCTTTAGACATGGGGTGATATTTAATAAACAAAATGCTAAGGGAGGATTATTAAACCTGTTCGTCCCCTACCATTTTCTAAATCTACATAATCTCCAGTGACTTTACATGTGGGGTTAAAACCATGCAATGTAGCCCATGCCCTTTTTTCATTTGTATAACAATATCGTGATGAGAGTTTGCTAATGTTTTCTGCAATGTGTA
Source organism: Phrynosoma blainvillii (assembly GCA_026167975.1). Taxonomy (NCBI): domain Eukaryota; kingdom Metazoa; phylum Chordata; class Lepidosauria; order Squamata; family Phrynosomatidae; genus Phrynosoma; species Phrynosoma blainvillii. Next base: position 24,194,698 of record JANUYF010000004.1, on the reverse strand, counting down.
GTTTTTTCATTCTATTTTTTTCCTGAAAGAACATCCAAGATCATGTACAGAGTAAAGAATACATAAAATAACTTGAAAACTGAATCTTTTAATTTAGTTAAGAGTCTATGATAGAAAATCTGCTTTGGATAAACTATTAACTAAAGCCTCAACTGAAACCAGAACTGAATTTTGCTTTGAAGTTGAATAAAGCTCAGTTCTTTTATTTTATTTTATCTTATTTTATCTTATTTTAAAATAACACATTGTTTTAGCTTAACCTTTCATACAATAACCGGTCTTGGTTAAGATCATAAATAAGCAATGGCTTTGCCCGTGTGTCAAAATGTTGCTTTAGTAAGATTAGTGAATCGTTTATGGATTCTAGAGTAATCTGTTGTAGAAATTCAGATGGTCACTAAACCTTTAAAATCTTAAAGACATGAAGACAAATAGTGAGAGACCTTTCCATATAACCAAATTGACAGAGCCAGTGTAGTACAGTGGTTTGAATGCAGAAGTAGAACTCTCGGAGACCATAGTGAAATCTCCACTTGGCCATGTACCCTACCCTTCTGGGTGAGCAAACCATATTCTCTTAGCCTCAGAGGAAAGCAAAAGCAAACCCACTCTGAACAAATGTTGCCAAGAAAACCTCATGATAGGGTTGCCTTAAGGTAGCCGTAAGTCAGAAATGACGAAGGCACACAACAATGACAACCACAGTAAAACAAAGAATGGAGAAGAATCCAAAAAATGTTCAGCCCATCCTTTGTCACACATCAGACCAACATACACTCCTCATGTCAGGTGATTTAATGTGTGAATCTCTATCCATTAAGATTTTAAGAATACAGATCTTTGCTGATTTTGTTGCAAGAAATGAATCATTTTTTTCCAGTACAAATGTTTTTTCACATTTTAATGATTTATTATTATATAAATTATTCATGCAAAACACTTGTTTTTACAGAAACAGCAGCAAGGAATATTTATTTTGTACAACACAGTTTCTCTTTTGTGAAAAATGGGTAAAATATGGGTTGGTGCAATATATATATATAGGTCACAAAGTGTAAAAATCTCACCATGGTTGACCATTTTCCCAGTGGGGTGTCTCAAAGTGTCAAGACGCAAAGAAAGAGAAGAACATGTGAATACTGCTGGCATTCTTAGGAGACACTGGCAAATCTAGTGGTAATTCATCACAAATAAAAATTTATAAATTTGGACCCAGGCTCAGGAAAAGGAGAGTCAGCATGGTGTAGTGGTTTGAGAGTTAGGCTATGACTCTGGACAACAGGATTTGAATCCCCACTTGGCCATAGAAGCCCAATGGCTGACAGAAGTCACAATCTCTCAGCCTCAGAGGATGGCAATGGCAAACCCCATCTGAAGAAACCTTAGAGCCGCCATAAGTCATAAGACTTGAAGACACACAATAACTACAACTCAAGAATAGGCATTTTTCTCCATTCCAATATAATTCTCTCCATCCATTCCATTCTTACTATTAGACATTATTTAGTGTTACATCTGTATTATGCTGACCAGAAACATTGCTGGACAAGCTCCAACTTAACTATGCTTTGCAAAGCTATGTTAAACCCTGCTTTAAATAAAAGGCTAAATAACCCTAATGATCACCAATGAAGCTTACTGTTTCTGGTCTAAAGTACTATCCTTGATTTATATTACACCACAGTTAAAAACAAAGGGAAACTGGTAATTTGGATAAGAGAAAGGATAAAAACAGGCAAGGGACAGTATAGTTAGCTTTTGATTGTAAATCAGGGGATTGCTGAAAGGATGACAGATAATGAACATAGATCTCCAGAGATCAACATTCCCATACTCAGCTGTCATTTTAAATATTAACAACTACTGTCATTTTTGGTTGAACATACACTGAAAATAATATGCTACTGGAATTATAACAATGGTGATATAAAGAACATCTTACAGAAATGTTGCTTTTGCCAATTCAGAATTTGAGGTAAAGATATGAGCTTAGATCACTCTGCCATACTGGACCCTAAAGTTGTGCTTGTCCCCAAGTGTAACTGAAATAAAGTTCCACCTGCCAACTTTAACTATTGACCTGTGCTGAGAAGTACAAAGATCAAAGAAATACAAGGAAAGGTCAGGGCCACATGCCCTAGAATGTCATTTTACAAGGAGAGGCAGACAATCAGTCTCGTCTCTTCCTGCACTTTGATTTTGTAATTAACACTGTAGCTGGCAATGGCATCAGCATCACACCTACGTTTTGTCTTATTCACAGTATAGGGAATAATTCATACCTTACTATGGAGTCAGCCACTCATTTTGAAAAACATGGTTTACAAGCTCATATCTGTGTATAATCTTGAAAGACCTGGAGATGACACATCCGAAATCTGGAGATCACATTAGTAAGATTATGAAGAAAAATATCAATTTTTAAAGGCAGGATTCGTTTTTTTTATTTTGGAACCTCTGCTAAATTGTGATTACTTCAATTTTGTCTTCCTCTGTCCACCAAATCACCATACTTTCAACACTTAACAATGGTGGCTACTCCTAGACAAGCTTTGCTGAGAACATATATAATGAACATTTTAATCAAACCATACCAATACTGGGAATGATCTGCTGTCTTTTGAATTAGCATAGACTTCAAGCAATCTATTTAACGACCAATACATTTACCCTAATATATGCACTCTGATTAAATACAACTGGGATGTGCAAAATGGCTTGGTAGATACAGATGATTTCCCCCCCAATGTTCTTCTCCTGTTACAAGAGCTTTATTGGAGCAATCATCAAATACATGTTTAGGAGGTATTCAGTTTGCTCACCAGTGCTTTAATGTTAACAATGTGGTTTCTTTATTGTTATAAACTTGGACGTTGTTTCAAACAAGACAGGAGCATATGGATAGCATCTGTACACGTACTATGTATGTTGAGATGCCACTGCTTGTTAGTTAGAGTAAATTTGTAACAAATAATAGTGAAGAATTCCACAATCTATTACTGCACGTTGAATGATTTCATTCGCAATGCCACCTTTGCCATAGGAGGTGGGCCAGTTTTGTTTTTTTTCCACGATGGGGGAAACCATCACATTGTGTGACTAACAAGTCTTCCTGAACAATTGAAGTGCTACATTCATATAGAATATACTCAGTGGTTTTCTCAAATTCATACCATGGAAAATAAGGGGGAAAAGGAACATAAGGAAGCAGACATATCAGGATGGTTTTTCTACATTCTTTTTGTTGCACAACTGTACATTTGCAAGCACCAAAGCAGGGAACTAATTAGATTTTTATTAATAATCTGTGAAGAGTATTTGTAGAACAAGCACATCCCAGTTTTGAATAGTTTATTACATTTAAGAGGGGGAAAGGAGAAGGAGAGGGGGCTCAAAATCAAATATAATCTGAAGGATGTGCCAGAGAATAAACTTTGTGTCTTCTCTCAAGCCAAAGAACATGTCCTAGACATTTAATTTGCTGTTATCATTAAATCAACATATGCATGCATACCGGTGAGAAGAAGCCAATTTTTTTCCTAAAAACTACTTGTCAGGAGAAAGCTGTTGTGTAGCTACATATTGCAGGAAACAAAGCTCATTTCAGACCAACAGACCATCTGGATCTATCTTTAAAAAAAAAATCAATTCAAAATGTTACTACAAGGTGGCTTCCATATTAATTTATATGATTGGGCTCATTATGTGACGTTTCTAAACTCTTCTTTTTAATTTTTCAAACACACACTTACACACACTGAAGAAGCTGTCACCTTCATTCACGAAACAACATACCTCTGCATGAACAAAGGGGTTCTTGTATTAGGATCTCCAGATTGAAAACTGGAAAGGACTCCTGTAACTTTAACAGCTGTGCAGAAGAACAAATTTCAGTAGGCCCTTGCTTGTTTGTTACCTGGTTGCATGATAAGGAAAAACCACTTAACTTCTTTCTGGAACATAACCATTTAGTTTTCAGTCTGGCAATCCTGTATTCTATTGTACCTTATGGCAGAGATGGACTGGTGGTGGGATTTATACATTTGAAGGTATCTTTATGTATCTTGCAATAGTCCCATTTTTCTCTAGGAATACTACTGGGAAGCCAATCCTTGTCCAAGAAAATCATGGATTTATTAGGAAGGCAAAGCACTGTGTTATGCAGCCTGCTTGGATGCGTGTACGTGTTTTGCAGACCCTTTAAAAATTGCAAGAGGATGAACTGTTGGGGCAGGGGGCAGAAGCTAAAATATGAATGCTGCTCAGATTGAGAGTGATGGAGAGAAAAATTGTGCCTTAAATTGGACTTAAGTGAGTGAGTTTGTGAGCTGTTATGGAAGAAGCAAGACACCATGCTTGGGGTCCCATTTCAGGAGAAAAGCAAACTATAAATCAAACCAACCAACAGGCAAACATTCTGGCTCAGAGAAATGGTACAGAAGCTACTATATGTTTTTCTCCGTGTGAGAGAGACAGGAAAGAGTGTTGAAAGGGAGAATTCTCAGCCACAGAGCTCTAGTGCTTCTTCAAACTACAAACCCTAGTATTACATAAGATGTTGCTATAGCAGTTAAAATGGAATACAGTACTATAATGATGTGGGGTAAGTGGCCCAGAGTGTGATGTCATAGCTTGTGTCTTCACGGAAATATCTATGAGCATAAATCAAAAGATATCTAGCACAGATATGGATTACGAGTGTCTACATTACATGGGGTAAAGGCTTCAAGAACAATGCTGTGGAGGACAACATTACATGAAACCAGCTTGAAAAATATTAACATTTGGAAACCTTGGCACCCAATGTTACAGGGAAATTTCATACAGATTCCTATCTGGCACACTCATGCCTGAAGAATGAAAGTATCCTAAGAACAGTGGGCTTCTGGTATCTGCTGGGTTTTGTTTCTAGTACCCTGTGTAAATAACAAAATCAATGGAAACTCAAGTGCAATTAAATACAATGGGGTAGTAAAATGGTGTCCCTTATATAAAATTGCAAAATCAAGGCTTGTTTCTTATATATATATTCCCAAGCTGTGGTAAAGTTAAACACGTGGATAAAGAATTTGTGAATACGAAAGGCTGTCTGTACAAGATAGATGATGGAAACATACTTTAATTTCCTCATTAAAAATTTCTCATTCACCATCAGCTTCATGGATTTTATCTTTGAGAAATACTCCTTTCTGCATTTCTAGATAATTTGGGGTTATTTATATGGCTTCCTGAGTACCACTCAAAATTAGCATGTTGTTTGTATAACTGCAATGGGTTGTAAAAAGATATGGACTAGACAAATGCATGACAAAACAAATAAAGAAGAAATGTGGGTGAGAGGGATCGAAGCAGGTATGAAGAGGAAAACGAAAATCACATCACACATGCATGAGAGTACATTGGAGACAGTGTGTTTAATTCCGCTAAAAGGAGGGAATCAGACATTAAGAATGGAAAATTTGTTTTGGCCTGAAGACCTCAAATTCAATTGTAGAGAATTTTTTATGAGTGGCATTCTACTGTTGGGGAGGGCCATCAGGGGAGCAACAATGACAATACTAGCAAATTTTACCTTACTTTATCTTTATTTATAAGGAGTAAGAACTCCTTAGAAGAGTCATTTCAAATTTTTCAAAGCCCATGCAAAACCTGGGAACCTGGTTTTGGCTATTAAGCATGGATGGGAGTTGGAGATATTTCTGCCATCTGATTCCCTTATGAGGAGTTTGGATCAGGCACCAACTTGCCCAGAGAACAATACTAAAATTCTACATGGGTTGTATTTAGCACCAGACACAGCTGTACATTAATTGTTTTTGCAGTGTAATGGGGGAGACTCTGTTCCAAAACATACTACAGAAATAATCCAGTTTGAAACCATTTTAACTCAATGCTAGGCTCAATGTTAGCCAATTTTGGGAACTGCAGTTTTGTGATACATTTAGCCTTCTCTGTCAGTAAGCTCTGGTGCCACAATAAACTACAATTCCCAGGATTTCCTAGCACTGAGCCAGGGCAGTTAAAGTGGTCTCAAACTGGATTATTTCTGCAGTGTGTTTTGGACCTATGATAGTCTTTTTCTGCAAGTAATAACATTTAAAAGTAAAAGCTGTCAAGGGGACGACCTAGACTCTATGTAGCAGTCCCACATATTTGTATCATGCTCTTCTATAATCATGTAGAAAATAGAAGAAAGAAGAATTTGGTAAGGTACAAGGAGAGGGATGTGAAGAAACACAAAACCCTTCTCCAGCCATGAATTATCTCTCCATGATTTCGCTCCTTGGTTTCTACACTCCACACTTGCAGGGCACATCATTTCTATGCCCATACCCCATTACTCATGTCCTACATAACTGCTGATGATTCTGGGTTTAAAAATGCAGAGATATCCCACCACCACATCTAGCTGACCCCAAAAGTAAATGGGGTTAATACTCAGAAGTTGTTAAGAAGAGGCAACAGTCATTTGTTTCTCTGCGTCCTTTGCAGAAGTATAATCTCCTTCATTCTGGGAGAGAATGAATCATAATTAGTACTTACCTTAAATTCACTGCACTGTTTCAGTTCAGGTCAGGGATGGACAAAAGGAGCATGTGGATTTCTGGATGTTGTCAAATTACAACTCCAACCACCCCTAGATGATATAGCCAATCGTAAGGAATGATTAGACTTGAAATCCAACAATATCTAAGGGCCACATGTTCCTCATCTTTCATTTAGGTTTCCAGCATTCCATTTATGTATAAAACCAATACCTCATATTTAAAAATATAATGATGCTCTTTGAGTGATACTACTATATGGATATTATTGTTTAAATTGTACCTCTAGATCCCTTAATTTAAAAAGTTGTGCTGCTACAAGCGGGGCAGTAATTTTTCTTAGTAATAGGAGAGGGGGATAAAAAGACTGATTTAAACAAAAATATGAAAGGGAATGGTGTGAAAAAATGTATACTAATTCATCATCAAAGACAGCAAACTGCTTAATATTATACAAGCGTACCCTTGGGAGTTCAAAGAAACAGAACATATTACTAATACTATGATGCTTCCAGCAAAATGATTTAAATGATTAGTCAGGTCTAAAAGGAGAAAAATGAAAGTTAGTATAAGCAGTTCTGCTATTTGTTTGCCAAAATACTGCCATGTAATGTTAAAATTACATAGCCCCTAAAATAAATTTTAAAAAATTAGAATGTCTGATCGGTGTCTACAAAAATTATCTGAAAAGAAACTGTATTTGACTGTATTTGATTGACATTCTTTTACGGCTCCCTTGTAACTCCTGCAGAAATATTAGAGACTTGCCACCACCTCAAACACATACCACACACACACACACACACACACACATATATATATATATACACACAGAGACTTCTATGGCTTGTGATGCCAATCTTTTTTGCAGGTGTGCCTCAAGGACTTCTCTCTCGTTCTCGGAATCATTTTGTAGACACTAATGAGCATCCCTCTTCAGCTTTAATTATTGGTCCCTGACAAGTCAACATAATAGGAATCAGCTTATTCAAGCATACTCCCCAGTGACACGTCCAATTACTCAGGTTGCATTTCTCAGCAAGAAGTCTGAGGGGTTGCTAATTTAACATTGTCAGAAAAAGGAAAATAAAATAAACAGAGGTATAAGTTACAGTTTTATCTTCTGACCCTTATGTCAATGAATCTCACAAGATACGCCGCTGCTATCCTGCATCTGCAGATTAGAAAAATGTTGTTTGTTTGCTTAATACTTGCCTTATACTCCCCTGCACTTTATCAGAGGTAGAGTGTTGTAAAACACCAACAACAGGTGAGTATCAATATAGTGGTTATACAAATCAGTTTTCTTTGTTTATGATAAGATGCACCATTTATAACTCTTACAATTTGTGAAAGCCAGCATGGTTTTGACTGAGTGCTGAATTATGATTGTGGAGACCAGGGTTCATATTCTGACTCAGCCAGGGAAACCCCTGGATGACCATGGGCAAATCACTCTCTCTCAGCCTCAGAGGCAAAGGTAAACACTTTCTGAACAAATATTACCAAGGAAAGACCATGTCAGATATGCCAAACCGAAAACAACACCATCTAGATTCCAGTTTTCAACACATATAAGTTGTCAATCCCATGGAGTTAACCCAAGTTTTAAACAACAGGAAGGGAACCTGTGAACTTCCAGATACTTTTCTTTCCATTAGCTCCAGACAGCATAGTTAATGATCAGGATGCAAGATAGCTAATCTGCAGATGTAGGATTATTATATTTATTTAAATCCCACTCCCCCACCCCAAGAATTGGGACTAGCTGGAAGCTGTATTTTAGCAATACCTGGATGGCCACAGGTTCTAAATTTCTGTTTTAATATCAAAGGGTTCCATGTCTTAAGCTTACAGCTACTGAAATTTTGAATATTTTTTAAAAAAGTGTTAATTTTGATTTTACTCATTGCTGATTACATCAAGACTAAGGATTTCTCTCTCACGGCAATACTGAAGTAATGTCACAAAACAAAATTGTTTTGTACTGAATGGCTGCTGTGCCTACTTTGGATATAGTTCAGCTTTAAAAACAGAAATGTCACACATTGTACTTCCTGTATTTGGTGGCCTCTTGAGAGTTCGGATGGGGAAATGTTGGCTCTTTACAGATTTTGTAAAGCTCCCATAATCCTCTTCCACTGCTCATACTGGTTGGGGCTTCTGGGAATTGAAATCCAAAACATCTGGAAGCCCAAAGATTCTTCAATCGCTGTTTTTTAAAGTTCTCCTTCTTGAGTATTCCTGAATATCTCAAGGATAAACAAAGCTTTATACATATTTATTTAGAAAAACTCCCAGCTGTGTTCAGGAAAATATGCATGTAAACTATGTCTATATAGCAGCAAAATTTCCAGATAGTAGTGTGTCTATGTCTGTCCTTGTAGCTGTGTCTAGAAGTTTGCAAGACATGTTCATGGCGGGGTGGGGTGGGGGATAAACAAACAAGACCTGTAAGTGGGAGCAGAATATACCCTCACTACTATTGCATTTTCTTTCTTTTTTTTAAAAAAATATTTTATTAAATATATTTTAAACATAAAATAAATCTTAAAAAACAATACATTTCTATCTTACACATATGCATACATCCATAATACACATACTTCTACTTCTATATTTTCTTTCTACTTCTTATTCAATCTACTCTTCTAATCAACTTTGCTTGTTGATTATTTACAATAATTTTTGTACTGTTCTCTTTTCACCAATACTAACTCAGCCAATCCTATCACTGCTCCAGTGATTAATCGTTTCCACAAATCCTAAAGAAATATATATTGAATTTGCTATGACTAATCCCTAAAATCAATAACTGCCAATTCACCCCATATATTACTAATATATTCTATTACTTGTTCCCAAGTTTTAACAAAATAATTTGCTTTTCCATCCTTCAACAGACATATTAATTTATCTAATTCAACCATTCCTAAAAGTTTTCATAGCCAATCCTGTACAGAGAGAATTTTATTCCCTTTCCAATTGTGCACAATCAGAAGCCTTGCAGCTGTTGTATTTTCTATATGTTCCACACTATATAAATTGTTATCAGTTTTAAGGGGAAGGTAAAGCATGATATTCAGTGATAAAACTAAAGAGGCTTAATTTTTTGCCTGCCCTGCAATGATCCAAACCATTGAGAGGTCTGCTTACTCCTATCTCTAATAGTACAACATGGGCTCTTTCACAAAATGGCATATATCCAAGGGGAGCCAAATACTCTACCAAATATTTTTCATTTCTGCTTCTCTTACTCCACATTGTCAGCATACCTGCTTTGATTTTGTAAACTGGCAAACAGAAATGAAAAATGTTCAGCTAAAGAAATGCATTTACGTAACTCTCCCACAGAAACAAAGCTTAATTTTGGTTGGCTCGTGCTGTTGATTTCTAGAAAGAAAGAAAGAGTTAAAAAATAACTTGAAATATGTTCTTCATAATCTCTCCTTCTCCTTCTATATCCTCTCTTCCTTTTAACACATAAATATAGTTTACTTAAAAGAACTTACAGGCTCTTTTGTAGCCACGTGGCAATAAATGCTAATCCAAAAACAACTGAATCTCCATAAAATAATATTTTATAAAAGCAGACAATTGTAGGGGTACAAGCCAGTGTCAACAGTGCATTATCCAAGCAGGAATTGTCTGTAGCTTTGTGAGGGTATTAATGTGACCACAAACAGTACTACTGCATAGACATTTAATGTCTACATTCTGATGTCTTGGCTTTAAAGGAATGCAAAGTACATTTACCATTGCTGATATAATAGACTCATGGGCAACTTTAATTCTTGATTCAACAAACTACCAAGGACTTTCTTTCTTCTACTGACTCAAGAACATTTTTCCTTTGGTATACCAGTCACTGCCTCTTAATTTGAAATACAGATAAATGGCTCGCTTGTCCTTTCTTTAGCAGCAAAAAATAGAAATACTAGCAATGTTACAGCTTTCTGGTGCAACTTCCATTAATTTAAATGGATTTTTAGGCATAAAGATTTCCCTGTAAGTTGTAGTCTACATTATAATCTATAATTTTAACATGTTAAGACACAGACTCTTCAGAACTATGGTTGTTGAATGTAGCATGTGAATAAATGGTTCTTGTCTATAAAACCCTTTGGGAAACAAACATCACAGCCTTGATAAAACATTTCTTCTCTACTCCAAATAAATATTTTTGCCCTTCCTCTTTCGTCAAGTTTCACAATGACTCATTAGAAATAAAGGATTTATCTTTCATGATGGAGCAAGTTTATTTTCTTCTGAAAGGCAAATTAGGATGGAGAATTTCAGAGACACAGGGTGTGGTACATTATTCAGAGTGCCAATTTTGTTGTTATTGTTGTCTCATTCTGCTATTCCATTACCTGTCCTTCAGGTGGTAACACTGTGCAACTCTAGACTAACATGGAGAGTTCATCAGAAGCAATGGATTCAACCATTGTTTAGAATATATTTAGTTAAATGTATTTAATTATTTATCTTCAAAGAGCTCAGAGTGGAATAAATGGAACATCCCATGCCCAATTTAGGTTAGACTGAGGGATTCTGGCTGCCCCAGTGCCATCCAGTGAAATGTACATAAGTGGGGATTTGAACCAAGCACGGCCCAACACATCTTTTTCATGAATGTCACAAATATTAAACAAAACAACCATGAGAGCTGTGGACATGAGAAATCAAGATGTAATAAATATTGGACATAAATCAATCTTAGGTGAATATCACATTACACTGTTATATTTATTTTATTTTTATTTGATTTATTTCATTTGTATGCTGCCTTTCTCCCAGAAGGGACCCAAGGCGGCTTCATTGGGTTATAATAGTTACAGCACTATTATTCCAATTTAACTTCTATGGCTGCCTCCTGTGGAATCCTGGGATTTGCAGTTTAGGGAAGGGCATTTAGAATTTGCAGCCAGAGATCTCTTAGACTTCACTAAACTACAAATCCCAGAATTCCACAAGAGGCAGCCACAGCAGTTAAAGTGGAATAATAGCGCTGCAAAAGTGTAGTGTGATAATATTAACCCTAGACCAACATAAATTTAGGCCCATTACTCAAAACGTAGTTTTTGAGCTAAAGGAACCAGTATGTTTGCTACCTGACAGGGATTACAAAGATTTAAAAAATTGCTAAGTACCTGCCAGTCAATAATAAATGGGCTATGCTCAGCTTGACATACCCCTCCATAGTGTTTGGTGTTCTCTCCTCCCAATTGAAAAATGTGCTCAAGCAGCAAAATTTCCCCTTGAATTCCCATTTGTAATGCAGTCCCATTTGTGAAGTTTCCATTAAACAGTAACTTTGAGAAGAGAGGTCACATAATTTGATGAGATGGGATTGGGATGAGCAGTTGACTGGAGGTACGTTCTTCCCTGCTTAAAAGGAGTTTTTTCCCAGTGTTTAGGAGGATGACACTTTTATCAATGATCAGCTACTGACTGAAGATAAGCGTTTTTCCTGCTAGCAGAAGGGGTATGTCCCTGAGAAGAAGTTGATATACCTGATGGAAGCGTTTCATGGACTAAATGCAGCCCATGCACTTGTGGTTCCCATGGCCTTATGTAAGCATTCTGAATTCAACTGAGGCCCCATTTGTCAAAATGGACAAAACCTTTGATGATTGATAAGTATTTCTGCTCATTCAGGGACCATAAATATTAGATGTCCAATCATGCTGACCACATGATCACAGTCTCACAACGCTGGGTACACAGATAAGTAATGGAGATGGGCACCACCCCCTATGGTCGGACATGACTCGACAACCTTGTCAATGGGAAATACCTTTACCTACCTTTGAACACTGATACAGACATGAAAAATAATGAGGCTCAGGCACTTTAAATCATTGACTTCTGTAGTTCTATTTCTTCACTCTTAGCTATAAATCTTACATTAGTAGCAGCAGCTACCAGAGAACACTGATTTGGGGAGTAATGAAGACAGTTTCATTTCATGCTATATGATGACAAAAAATATGTATCTTCTCCGTTTTCAGTTTCTGAGATATTTAAACTTCAAAAACAGGAACATAAATTGTTCCTTAAAACAGGAAGTATGAACAATGTCTCTAGGGTAATCTATAATGATCCTATATAGAGCTGATGTTAGTTATGATATTCAGTCGTTCCTCCATATTCGCAGGCATTAGGGAAAATTTGCGAATAAGGCACCTTCCACTCTGATGCCTGGATCAGCTGTTTCAGGCATGGGTGAGGAGGAGGAAGGGCCCATGCAGAGACTCTCCTGACCCCTCCCTTGCCTGGATCAGCTGTTTCAGGCATGGGAGGGGTCAGGAGAGACCTCTCATATAACCAAATTTGTGAATGCCGAATATGGAGGGATGACTGTATTTTGCATCCCAACTTTGGCCTCTGACAAATGCATTCTAAAGGATGTGCTGTAAAGCAAGGGACGGAATCATGATGCCCTCCCAGAAGCTGTTGGACGGCAACTCACAACATTCTCCTCCATTGCTGATGATATCAAGAGCTGGTAGGAGTTGCAGTCCAACAACAGTTTCAGTCCAACAACATGAGGAGGGTTTAATTTCTATAGAGAGAAAGCATGCCTACAATTTGAAGTTCATATGAAGAATTCTCACATGTAAATAACATCTTAGCTGAAAAAACTTACTGAGTACTCTGGGTTAACTAACCCATCTTCAGTTTGACAATGAGTTGTGATTGTGTTCACGTCCTGCTTGTGGGCTTCCCATAAATAGATTATTGGCCAATGTGGAAAAAGAATCCCACTGTGGCCTTTCGTATGGTCCAGTTGGGTTGGAATGCTTGGACGAAAATTAGGGGATAAGCAAATGATTGAGAAGAATTCCCTCCATTGCCCTGAGATGGTAAAGAAATGCAACAGGAAATGTGTGATCCAAATGTTTTAAATAGAAGCAGTGAGGTTTCCAAATCATAGGGAGTGTTAAATGTGAGTGTTGAAGATCCATGCCGTTCACTGTATATCCTACCATTTATGAAGAGCCCTGGTGGTGCAGTGGTTAAATGCCTGTACTGCAGCCACTCACTCATAAACCACAAGGTTGCGAGTTCAATACTAGCCAGGGCTCAGACTAGACTCAGGCCTGCATACTTCTGAGGTTGCTAAAATGAGTACTCAGCTGTTGGGGGGCAATGAGCTTACAGTTGTAAACCGCTTAGACATCCCATAGCACGATATGAAGCGGTATATAAATGAAGCTGCTTTTGCTTTTCCAATATTATTTGTTATACCTATTTATTTCAGAAATGAGAAGACCAGCACCCAAGAACCCAGCCTTAAAGGCAAAAATATAATAATCTGGTAGAAACTTGAACCCTCCTTCATTTATACAAATCTTAACAATAACAAAGAGCATTTCTGAACAGGCAGCTTGACCATGATGATGGGAGGTTGAACAGAATAAGAGAAACACTGCTCTAATTACATCTTGGTTGCCAACATGGTAATGGCTCAGTGGAAATATTTGTCTAACCTTTATCCTTGTTCTGAACTTCATCAGTCTTCAAAGAAATGATCAAGAAAAAAACAACCGTGTGTGTGTGTGACTGTGGGGAGGTAGGCGAAGGAAAATTTATTTATTTAGTATCCCACTTTTCTCCTGGCATTGGACCCAAGGAGGTATAGGATGCAAGGAAAAGACTCTAGAGATCCTGTCTTTAAAAATAAAAATTGCTGGATACATAGGAAGCCTTAAATTAGGTCAGATTATTAGTTCATCTACTCCAGAACCACCCACACTGACCAACAGTGGCTATATAAGGTCTCAAGCATTAGTGTTTCCCATCACAGCTAACTGACCCTTTCATTTGGAGATGCCAAAACTTTCCAATACCAGATATGTACCTCTACCACTGAGCCATTGTTCTTTTAACATAATATACACACACATACCCAAACTCCCAAGCAATATACCTGACTTAAGGCAAACTCATATATCTGCCCTTTAAGCTCCTGGGTAATATTCCTGATATACTATGGCAGCACACAAGCAGTAGCCCTATGGGAAGAAGTTGCACTGGCTGAAAGAATGTGCTGTCATGTCCCACTTGTCTTTTAATAATTCTAAATGTTGATTAAAAGTCAACACGTAACTCTACACAATGGTAGCTATGGTTGTTCTACACTATTTAGTCTATTAATATAAATAATTGCCACTTGAATTTCATTATTGTTATTTTTTTTTCTCACAGTGAAGACCAGCTGGTGCTATACATGCTGGCAATCTGTGCTGAAACACAAGCTCATATAGGAAAGGAAAAATTACAAGCCACCATTATTCCCAGCCTGGATCCCTTACAATGTTAATCCTGGTGGGTGTACTTAGTGCAGTCATTCTGAAGAGAATTGAGCATTCCAACTCCTGCTCATTAATGCTGCTTGTTTCTTTTATTCAAGTTGCTAATGTTGACCTTTTTTTGAAGCCACCCAATATCGTATTTGACTAATTGTCCCGTACATCTGCATTGGCTGCGAGGCCAAAATATTTCTCAGTTTCCATCTCAAAGTCACAAATGTCAAATCTACTTTTGAAGTTTGTTATCCCAACACAAGAGAGTTCTGTTTGTATGACATAATGGCGGAAGGAATATGATCCAACCAACTCTAGTTCCATTCCCCTAGGAGGAAAAGTCATAACCAAAATTTTGGATCGTAGACATTCTTCTGTATAAAAAGATCTGGTATCAACCATTTTAAGGAAAATTCCATGCTGTATCTAGCTATGTATGCACAACTCTTCTTGAAATCTATATGTCTCCTAAGAATTTTTTCCCCTTAATGAATTCACAACTATTCATATGTCAAGCCTGAATAGCTTTAACAGTGAATATTTAAACACTAAATGATGGGTCTTAAAACAAATATGACCTGAGCTCTCACTAGAAGCCAAGCTGACTAAACTGAGGCTGCCATACTTTGGATATATAATCAGATAATGTGACTCACAGGAAAAGATGATAATGCTTGGTAAAGTGGAAGGCAGTACAAAAGGAGGAAGGTCACACTATAAGTGGATGGACACATCAAGGAAGCCACAACTCTGAGTTCGCAAGACCCTAAGCAGGGCAGCTGAAGACCAGTGTTCTTGGAGTCTCTTGTTCATAGGTTAAACAACAAAATTTAAAATACACATACATACATACATGTGACACAGACATATAGGTTTAGATCTACATCAACTTCTGTCATCATAAATTTGGAAATTATTTATAAGAGAAAAGGTGTCCTATACTGAGTCAGGCCATTGATTCTTCTAGCCTCACCTGTTCTAATCAATAGTATTCAGGGTGCTCTCGTAGTCCTGTTGCCTTTCAAATAGAAATGCCAGAGGGCAAACTTTAGACATTATCTATATGAAGCATGTATGCTGCCACTTCTGTGTCCTCTCTATAATGGTATTGTTAGATAAACATATGATACTATCTCCTAGCTGAGTATTCTTCCCATCTTGAAAGTCAGACTCTCTTCTTTAAAGGCCCAACATCTCTCCAAGGAAGCCAGTTCAGATGATACACGTACACTGGAAGTCAGATGCAGTTCAGATCTTGGCTTGTTGCCTGATTCTTCCAGGAGATAATCAGTATGGATCTGACTTGCTTGAGCTTGACATGCTGACCTGATGAGCTTCAATCCAATACTGTTTGATGCACTGTGACTTCTCTCATGCACTCCAAGTCTGATTTCAACAGAGAACAATAAATTTAGCCTCTACCCTCCCAATCCCAAGCCAGAGTGACCAGGATGCCAAATGGCAGAGTCTGTGGAATATTTCAGGCAGAGGTCTTTCACTGAGGTTAGCTTTGTTATCTGAAAATATCAGCAGGTGAAACTGGGACCTTGTGCACATACAAAGCATGCCTACCTTTTGCCTTCCCATCCTCTTTCTGTGCTGAAAACAAGTAGCTTTGCCTCTTGTTTTCCAGTGTACAGATGCAGCAGGCTGGTGTGATAGATGTAGATTGTTCTTTGCCTACTCACTGAGAATGTAAAAGCTACTTTTTAAAAGACCTGTTTGCAAATCTGTTACCATTAATGTTACATTTTTATTAATTCTTTATTCATTGCTTTTCACTAAATACCTAGTTACTTATTCTGGAGGAAAACACTTTAAGAATTGTAAATTTAGAATTCACAACACTTCTGCATTGTGGTGCCCTGAATGGAGAATCACTTTCTCTGGGAGGCTCAACTGGTGCAATATAAGTCTCATTTTGGTGCAAAGGTAGAATTTGCTTCTTCAATAAAGCATTTGTGTGAATCTCTCTTTCAGTATATGTTGTGTACACTGTTTTAAATTGTTTTAAACTATTTCAAATTGTCTATTTGTATTGTTTTAATTGTTTTAAATTGTCTAATGTGTTGTTGTTTCTGCCTATATTCCTTTTTTAGATCTTTGGATATATGGAGAAATATAAATAAATATATCAGAAAATGCCATAATGTTTTAAGATTTCATGCAGATTTCCTATGTAAAATGCCATTTTAAAAGGAACAAGAAAAATATTAAAATTAAAATAAAATAAAAAAATAACTAGGGATCACTATACCAAGCTACACATACTGGGAAAAGTAACATAATTCCTGCTTGTTAGATTACTTGGGAATGAAACTTTGTTACATTTTCATTAGCAGAAAGGGTGTGATGTGGGAAGGAACCTCTTATAGATAACTGTGTATCTTATTTCCAATATCTGCTTTTCTGCAAAAAGATTCACTGGTCAGGTCAGGTTCTGCAAACCCTGATAGCTAGAGAGGAAGACAAATCACTTCTCTGGACAGCAGAAAAACATGGACACTTTTTTTAAAATAAAATAAAAAATTGAGTTGGATCAGTACCTGCTTCTGCTGAAATTCCTCTCTGACCGCAATAGCCATGTAAAAACTATTACAAGCTAGTAACTGGGAGGACATAAGCAACAGGCTAGGTAAGTGAGAACACGGAGACAGAGACAGTAACATATAAAACCTTATAAATTCATTTTATTACAGCCTCTTTGGCTTCTAAAAACTCTACTTTTGCATTGTTCTAGTCAACCAGCAAGGCATATCCTTTCCCCCCTCCCCCCCAAAAAAAATTGGGGAGGAAGAGATTTATGGAAGACCTTGCAGACTGTCATATATAGTGGTCTAATGCTTCTGGCATGGTAAATTACAGGATCTATATCTTCAGCGTGATGTTTCAATGCACCAGGTATAAACATGATATTTTCTGTGTGTGCACACGTGTATGTGTTTGTGTTAAAGTACACATTGGAAAATGTGCTGTGAACAAAACACTATAACCAAAGCTCTGCTCTTTCACCAAGTTTATATCTGTAGCTATGTGTATACAGTTGTGAATGATCTCAATGAATTCACACAGACTTACTGATCCTCAATTGCCCAAGGCAGGTAGTCATCTTTATGTGAAGTGGGCTTAAACAGATAGGACCCAAAAAACTTAAAAAAAAAAAAATCTTGCCCTTTCAGCCTTAAATGCTGCTAATTCCTGAACTCTGACAGCTAAGCACACAATATTAGCAGTTGCCTTACTGAAAAAGAAGAACGAACGAACGAATGAATGAAAGAATAATACAACACTTTGATAAGTCAAAACAAAGTTACACCTCCAAAGGTTGGAGCAACTGACAAGATTTACAATTCACTTTAACAAGAGAGGGGAGAGACGTGCAAAGTGGGCTGAAGTATGATCAGACCAAAACTTCAGCATCCAAATCCAGACAGGTAGGAGCAAAGGGAGATAGGAGGTTATTTAAAAGGAAGAGCTGAAAACAAATTGTGGGGAAAGGAAAGGGGGTTAGAGCAGATGTTTTAATTTCCTGGGGGTCCTTTTAGGGGGCAGGTTCATCATCTGTCCTAGTGGCAATTCAATGAACTTTGTGTGCTTGTAATGGAGAGAAAAACCTTTAACTAAGCCTTTGATGAAGAAAGGAACACTCTGCCATGGGGGCACAGTTCTTAAAGGTGTAAGAGCATTTGTCACTAGTTTGTCAGTCTCAGAAAATAGCTATAATTCTAAGGGTTGACAATAAAAAGATCAAAGGGAAAAAACACCTCGGCCTTCTCGGCCCAACCTTCCCCCTCACACACACACTGAAGTCAATGCTTCCATTAAATAAATCACAGCTCTACAAGACCCAGAGTCTGTGCAAAGACCAGCTCTGAAACATTCCACTCACTCCAATTGTTTCACTCAAAAGAGAAGCTCGCTTTCCGCTTCTCATACCTCTCTCCATGGATTCCAGTCACTTGGTGCTTTATTAATTCAGAGTCCTGGTTGCTTAGAAGGGAGGGGATGGGGGAAGAATATAAAACACTGTTAGCATTTCACATAATACTACCATTAGTTTTGTTTGTTCCAGCAAATCTGTATGAAATGGGGGGGGGGGGGGGAGGGAGGGAGAGAGAGAAATAAATCCAAAGAGAAAGTACACATGCATGCAAAACCTTGCCAAACACATTTGCCAATCACAACGGCCATGCATGATGAAGTTTGCACAAAAGGCTTTAACGAATGCATAACTCCAATTAACATAAAGTTTGCTAAAAAGGGAGTACAGCAGTACAGGAAAGAACTCAGTTTGGGAGGCTAATTGGGAATCACTTCTCTTCCTCCAAGGTTGTGAGCAAAAACTCGACTAAATATTTTCAATAGACTGTTCAAAGCAAAAGGCTCCTGGGACTGCAAGACAGTATATTGTTTCCATTTTTAAAAGCTACACATTTTGCCCTTTCTTCTTTCTTTTATTATTTTATTTTATTTTATTTTTAGGAGCTATGTGGTACTGTAGGAACAGGGACCACATATCTCATCTGCCTTTGTATGACAATGCTGACTCACATCAACAAGGAGAGCAAAACTAACTCCAGTGCATTTTGTAGGGTTTTTTTTAAATAGGTTATTGTTGTTTTAAAACAACATCTGCTCCTGCCCTGAGTTCCATTAGTTTTATGGGATTGGCTGGGATTTACATGAAAAGGTTGTTAATAACCTTGGGGAAATAGCATGATCAAATAGATTAGATTAAAAGGAAACCAGCCTGGACAAGAAATGCAGAGCACGTGAATTCTATGAATGACATACCTATCTATTGTACTTGTCTACTGTAAATCATAACAAAAAAAAGGGGGGGGGGTCTTAAGGGTCATACAGTCCATCTCTTGCTAAATGCATGCCAACATAGCAGAAAAGTTGTGGTAGATATATAATTAAAAGATAAAACAAATAAAATTCACAACTACAATACTAAAAGTGAGATTTATTCTCCAAATCCTTCGATGCCCCTGTCTCAAACAGCAGCCTCTCCAAGCTGAAAGCATATTCTTTGAAATATTTTGTCCTTCCCCACCCCTTGCTATTCTCTACTCCCCCTCCTTCCTCTCATCCGTACTTTGATAGTGAAATTCTTGGGGCAAGGCAATTTGACACTGGCTTCTGTAACAAACCTGGTCAGGCAAGATTTCTCACACACCCGACACAAAAGGCTAACCCTTCACAAAGTACTTATTTCAAATTTATGTCAAGGTTGAGTGCACTGCAGCTGGGGAACTGTTCTCCAAACACAATACACAGGGCTCCTAGGCTAATCACTGAACCACTAGGTTCAGGGAGAAAGGAAGTAGGGGGAAGGGGGACTCCTTAGGCCTTCTTGTGATCGCAGATAAGTTACTATCACCAAAGAGATTGTCTTAGTTAAGAAGAGCTACAAAGAAGTCCAAAGGCTCTCTGCCCTGGTTTGACCATTATTATTATTATTATTATTATTAAAAATAATATTTTGTGGCTTCCACTAAATTGCTCGATCTACAACTTTACTCAAAAGTGATGTGTTAGGTATATTTAATTAGGTGATAAGAAGACAAACTCTGAGGTTGCAACAGACTATTTCCAAGGGTGTAGCAGCTAAGAACTTACTCTCAGATCAAGACATGAAAGGGAACGGTAGGATTCTGTTAAAATGACCCAACCCCTTCTCTTAAGTGAATGAGACAAAAAGACCTTGATGTTTAGCAATATTGTACATGCTGTGATACCTGTTTTAGAATTAATTTCCACTTGAATAGCTGCCATCTCTGTGACTACATTACTCTAGACATAGACTCGTGATGTTGCTTTTCCCATACATTAATTCAATAATGTACTGAGGGATGAGTTCATAGTTGCAGGGATAGGATCATGGTTGCCTTGGAAGAAGTATCAATATTAGCATTGCAAGACAATAGTGAAGTACAGGCACACACACAAATATAAACAGATATGATAGCAATTCCAGCTGTGCTGATCTGATTAAAGAGTCTAGGACACGACTGAAAAAATTTCACAGCCTTAGGTAGAAACAAAGCTAGTAAGCTATCCAAGGCCTTCTTAGGCCTCACAGGGATGAATCTGCTGTACATTACAATGTGCAATCAACAAAAAAAATGGGGCTTTGTCTAGTATAAATAGGAAGATAGTTTTCAACTTGTGTCTGGTCAACAAAACCATTGCCTGTTGTATTCCTAGCTCAAGTATGCAATTTGCCTCAGGGACATTTGGTTATAGAGAACTTACTTCAGGTACGGAGTGCTTGATGGCAGATTCTGAAAGGTGTACTCCAGAACACTATACCATCAAACTAACCTGAAAACATCAGCTTTCACATGATTTTGGAAGCTAAAACCAGGTATGATGAGGAAAGTATTAGGCCAGGAATACTTGAAGAACCTTTGCCATTCAATGCTGGCAGTACTGTGCTAGATAGGACTCAGTCTGAATCAGCATAAGAGAGCTATATGTTTTCCTAAAGTAATGCTTCTAAACTCTACTTTTTAAAAACTTTCTGGAAGAGATTCTCACATTCATAAATTATGTTTCCATGCCCCACTTGAACCACTATTAAAATATTTATCCTCATCCAGTTGGTCACCAAATACCTATTCGAGATATCCACAATCTCACCTGCTTCTGCTAAAGATAATATATCTCATATCTCAGGTTGACATCTTCCGTGTACTATCTCTTAGTTGCATCTCATGAGATAAGGAGAGAAATAGCCCTTCTATTGGGTCTTCTGAGACCTAACCAATAAGCAAGAGATGAATCATTTCAACTTCCAGATACAAATACTATCAGTCATGTTACCAAAACACAGCTGGGAATTTGTGAAGGATTAACAGGATTCATTGCCATTTTCCACACAAAGATTACAAAGCCTGCTCCAATATCAGGATCATGCCTGAAGCCAAACTGATAGATGGCCATGTTGCCATCATGGATACTCTTCTAGAAAGTATCACTTCCCAGAGGGATTTTATATTACAAGCTTAGTCTCCCTTATCTGGAATTCCAAAATATGAAATACTGCAAAACCCAAAACATTTTTGCATGGGGAGCTGAAATAGTGACACTTTTGTATTCTCATGTTTCAGTGTACCCAAACTTTGTTTCATGCACAAAATTATTTTAAATATTGTGTATAAAATCAGCTATGTGTATAAGGTATATATGAAACATAAATGAACTTCATGTTTAGATCTGGGTCCCATCTCCAGCATATCTCATTCTGTATATACAAATATTCCAAAATCCAAAATACTTCTGGTCCCAAGCAATTTGAAAAAGGGAGACTCAACCTGCATTACATGTATAGTAGCAATCAGTCTGGATTACCTTTTCACAGCCTGTAGCATATCGGTGAAAATTATCCAGGCAGCTTTCACCATAAAATGTTATGAAATGTACAAATAAAGTTACAAAAGGAGATGCAGCTGCAAGAAGACTGTTGTCTTAACTAAATGCCTTCCAAGATTTGTTGATCCTTTTGGAAGAACAGGAGTGGGAGGACAGAGAGAAGAGAGCTGTGACTGAAATATTTGTTGTTAACTGGTATCATACTTTGACCCAAAGTTATATTTATGGGTGTCAAACTTTGAGCATCTTATCAGTGTCAAACTTAGAGTGTACTGTTTATGTTCCCATTATTTCATAAAAACAAAAGAGTCTGTTTATGTTTGAGACATTCCATATATACTTAATTGATACAGTTGCTCAAGTATCTTTATCCTTCTTAATCCCATTCTCACCCCACCCTATGGGAGTACAAGAATGCTGCATTTCATCCCAGTGATTTCCCAATTCTTGCAAACTATCATGTTTGTGGGAGCAGAGACATAATAAACCTAAGAGAGTTGTGATGGCAATCTCACTTATCATGGAAGAAATAAATAGTATTGCCATCCTGGAACTGCTGTAACAAATACTGAAATGTCAAAAGACTGATCAACAAAACACAAAACAAAAGAATTTAAACTGGCCCCACCAAAGTCAGTACAGTGACAGATAGCTATGATACAGAAAAATAAGGAAGTTTCCTTTCATTATGCCAAAAACTTGGAAACTCAGTGTAAATCGAGGAAAGCCTACATAAATATGTGTATTTCTTAACACAAGACCAGCACAAAGAAGAAGAAGAAAAAGAGTAACTATAAATATTGAAATGGCAAATGGTTGATATGTTATCTTAATGGGTAAAAGACCTGTTTGCTACCTTTGATACCCCAAAGCATGCCTACAAATAAGGTTAGACCAATATTTCACAAACTTTTAAACCTCAGTCTCTTTTTCCTTCACCTAACATTCATAAAATCCCCCTGCTCTTCACTAGCTATTGTTCACACAGTGATCCTTGTACACAGTCATGTCAGGCAGCCTCAATCGCAAATTCACAAGCTCCACATCCACCCAACCTGCCAAGCCACTCCTACTAAACTTCCTTCATCTTTACTTACACATAGATTGTGTTTCCTAGTCCACCACAGTTCTATTCACCGAAGCCTTTCCTATCTGCTGTAATAGTAAAAGGGACCTCCATGGTCAGAGCTATATCCCTGAATGCTATTTTCCAGTGAAAACCAATAGGCAAACATTATTGCTCCCATGTTCTGTTCATGGGCTCCTTCCCCAAAGGGATTTGGCTAGCCTGAAGACTGCTGGACTAAATGTAAAACAAAACAAAACACATGTTTAAGATATAAAATCAGT
>JANUYF010000004.1:23826111-24168611 GCA_026167975.1 Phrynosoma blainvillii | reverse complement strand
TGAAGGGGAGAATCCTTTCTATAGCCCTGAGTATGGGTAAGAATATAACCAAGATAACTGAGGGACTTTACAGACTGCCAGGAATAATGCAGCTTGAGATCACTTTAACTGACCTGGCTCAGTGGTAGGGAATCATGGGAACTGTAGTTTATTGTGGCACCAGAGCTCCTTGACAGAGAAGGCTCAATGTCTCAGAAAAAACTACAGTTCCCATTATTCCCTAGCATTGGGCCAGGGCAGTTAAAGTGGTCTTAAGATGCATTAATTCTAGCAGTCTATAAAGGCCCTGAGTCTCAGAAATAGACTCATGTAGCCTGGAAGAGATGACATACTAATGAAACTGCTACAATCCACATAATCAAGTAACTAAAGTCTGCTTCCCCCTCCCCCCCCCAAAAAAAAAGTCTGCCAAAGCAATGGCCCACATACTGGTAAAAATCAATATTCATTTCTATACATAAAAGAGGAGACATAGATTGCAGTAACTACAGGACCACTGCACTAATTTCCCATGTGAGCAAAGTAATGCTCGAAATTCTGCAGAAAAGACTCCTACCATATATAAAATAAGAAATCCCAAAAGTGCAATCAGATTTCAGAAAAGGAAGTGGTAATACACTGCACACATACAATGAATAATGGAAAAATAAATATTTGCATGTACTTCATTGACTACAATAAAACTTTTTACTGCATAAATTCCAGAAAACTATGGAAAGCTCTCAAAGGAATGTGAGTACCACTACAATTCATTGTCCTGATGCGTAACCAGTACTCAAGTCAAAAGGATGCCATCAGAACTGAGTATGGAGAAACAGAATGGTTCCCAACTGGAAAAAGGGTCAGGCAAGGCTACATACTATCACCCCATTTATTCAACCTGTAAGCAGAGCATTGGAGGATAGGCAATCTTGGAGATGTTTCATCTACAGGGTCACCATGAATTGGGATTGACTCAAAGGTGGTTAACAACAACAAAAAATACCAAAAAAAAATACTGTATGCACAGGAGGCTTAGGAGCAGGAGAATTCTGAGGAAGGAGTAAACAAGATGAGACGTAGGAGCATTAGCAACCTAAGATATGCAGATGACACAATACTACCAGCAGAAACCAACAAAGACCTGGCACAATTATTAAAGGGGGGCAAGCAAGGTAGGTTTGATGCTGAACATTAACAAAACAAAAATAATGACCACAGAAGATCTAAAAGAATTCATCCTAGATAATGAGAACATTGAAATAGTAAAAGAGTTCCCAATCTTGGACAAAACATTAATCAGAACAAAGACTGCAGTCAAGAAATTAGAAGTCTAGGATTGAGAAAGGCAGCTATGGAAGAACTAGAAAAGATCATAAAGAGTAAAGATATACAACTGAGCACTAAAGTCAGAATCGTTCATATTCCTCATCACCATGTAAAGATGGGAAAGCTGGACAGTGAAAAAAGTTGAAAGAAAGAAAATCAACTCATTTGAGATTTGGTGCTGGTGGAGAGTGAGTGAGGATACCAAGGACAGCCAAAATGACAAACAAATAGGTTCTTGAACATATCAAGACTCAACTTGATATGTTCAAGAACCCTAGTGGCGCAGTGATCAATTGCCTGTACTCCAGGCACTCACTTACAAACCACAAGGTTGTGAGTTCAATACCAGACAGGGCTCAGGCTTGCATCCTTCTGAGGTCGCTAAAATGAGTGCTCAGCTTGTTGGGGGCAATTAGCTTACAGTTGTAAACCACTTAGAGACTGCATAGTGTGATATGAGGCGGTATATAAATGAAACTGCTATTGCTAGCTGCTAACTCTCCCTGGAAAACAGATTGACTAAACTGAGGCTGTCATATTTGGACATCATGAGAAGACATGAATCATTAGAAAAGGTAGTAATGCTAGTAAAGGTAGTAGGCAACAGAAAGAGAGAGCTCACATGCCAAATAGAAAGACTCAATCAGAGAGGCCACAGGCCTGAGCCTGCAGGATCTGTGCAGAGTAATTGAGGACGGGGGTCTTGGAGAAGTCTGATCCACAAGACTGACATGAGTAATAATAATAATAATAATTTTTATTTAATACCCCGCCCCTCTGAGCACAATCGGGGCGGCTTACATCATAAAATCAGTACATAAAGATTAAGAACAGTTTCCTCCCCCTCCCCCCCTTAAAAACCCAGTAGAGGTTGTATCAAGGACAGTTAACAACAACAAAGCCTGCTTGGATCCTTCTTTTAAAACTCATCATTTTCTTTTAACTGCAGTCCTTACACATCACCAATTATCAGTAAGTCCTCACTAATAGCTTTTGTCTCCTAGTGGCATAAATGCTGAGCAACTAAATTGTAAGAAATTAATCACATGTACCTTAGAGTGTTGATGACCTACCCTTGTGCATCTAAATGATGTTTTCACATTAAAAGTACATTGCACACTGGAAGCTGGAAGTGGAGTAAAATCTATTTCCAATTAAATGTATTACCACATACAACACATTAAATTAAGTCTGGGGTAGATATAATATGTCCTCTATTTAGGAAGTTTTAAGGAGCCTGTATGTGTGTGTGTGTGTGTGTGTGTGTGTGTGTGTAAAATGTTGACTCCAAATGTTCCTTTAGATATGAATATCTGATCTTAATTAGAGAAGACTGTTAGTTGTTGCAAGTGAATGAGTTTAATTACATGTAACATTTTCCCCCAAAGAAATAATACCCTTAAATGATAATGGGGGGAGGGAGTTATTAATTTTTACCACATCACACATTAGATTTTGTTTGCATTCTCTACAACTACGAGTGAAAACAAGGACAGCATTGCTCTAACATTTATACATTTATACAGTTCCTACAGTTGCTGTCACACTAGAGGAAGTCCTTGCACTGGTAGCAAAAGATGGAGATCAGGGAAAGCCCTCTGGCTTGGTGACTGCAATAAACACTGTGAAAGTCTTGACAAATTTAGCCACAGAGGTGGGATTTCCAGAAGGAAACCCCTATGTATGGTGGTAGTGAAAGGCTGAAAAACTCCCACAGAGACTATAGATTGCACATTAATTCCAGAAGTAGGTTATCACCGTTCAGAATTCAATCTATTGTGAGCAAAATTATTATATAGAAATGATGACTGAGCCACCATGTGTGAAAACCCAAGAGTGCTGTGTCAAAAATGGAATATAAGGCATAAACTGATAAAAGGTAATTGTATGACATTTAGTTTTTTATAAGTTTTATTTCTACAATTAATTTCATCTAAAACATTAAACAAAGCTTTAGATTTTTTCCA
Organism: Phrynosoma blainvillii; assembly: GCA_026167975.1. Lineage (NCBI taxonomy): Eukaryota > Metazoa > Chordata > Lepidosauria > Squamata > Phrynosomatidae > Phrynosoma > Phrynosoma blainvillii. The sequence goes on along the minus strand of JANUYF010000004.1, from coordinate 24,165,336 downwards.
GTTTTTGCATAGTTCATTTAATACAAAAGTATCAATCAATTTATTTTTGGAGCGAAAGAAATCATTTTCCCAAAAGAGTGTTTTTTATCACCATTTAAAGCCTCACCAGTTCCTATCCCCAACATTGTTCTTACAGTTGCAACTTTCTGTAAAACTTTCTACTGTTGAATGATTTTGGATTATGAGTCTTTTATACATTCAGATCACATACTGACACCCATTCATATGTCAATACATACAACAAAAGAGAAAATAACATGTGTAGAAAAGACAGGACAAAAGCTGAGCTTGAATCAAGAAAAGTAAGCGGTGCTCATGACAGCATGGTCCAGAATTTCAGTGTTTTCAAATAGCATTTTGTCCCCAGGTTGGTGTATAACGTGTTCTGCTACTACTGATTTATCAGGCTGGCCCAGTCTGCAGTTCCTCTCATGTTCCTTGATTCGTGTTTGAACACTGTGTTTTGTGGTCCCTATGTAGGCTTGTCTACAGCTGCACGGTATGTGGTAAACTCCTGCGGCTGTGATGGTCTCTCCTATCCTTCCCAGCAGACAATGGACCATTAATTAAATAGACACTAATTCTCCTTGCATATCCTCCCACCCTGAGGCCTTGCCTCAACAGAACAATACTCAGATTTACGTGCTAATCCTCTCACCCACGGGTCACACAGTATATATACCCCACACACCACCATTCTCTGAAAATGCCAGCCACAGATGCAGGAAAAATGTCAGGAATACATTCTTCTAGAACACAGCTTCACAGCCCAAAAAACCCACAAAAACCTATGGATGCCAGTCATGAAAGCCTTTGACTTCACATTAAAATTGCAATCCTGTTCAGATTTGAAATTCATTCACCATTTGGCTGCAATCCAGTAATCACTGACCTGGGAGTAAGCCTCAGTAAGACTCACCTCTGAGTAGAAGTGTATAGGATTGCAATGACAGTTCTGAATAGCTGTTGCTAAATGGTGGAATGACATAATGTCATTAGATTTAATAAATAAATTGACCATTTATGTCAGAAACACAGCATTATACTGCTTTTAAAAAAAGAAAAAAAAACTGATTCCCATATCTTTTACTAATGCTCAGTATCTAATTTCCATCTACACTTCCCTGGAGATGTCTTGAAGGATCAATTAGGTCTATATAAATATCACACAAATAAACTAAAGCTCAGCAGGATTATTATTGCCCTATCAATTACTACATTGATCATACATTTATTTACTGTATCATTTGTAGTTGCTTTGATGTTTTGCTATAGATATATTATGGGAAATAAATAAAACTTTTATTATAATGTGGGTATGTATGCATGTATATCGGGGGAGAGAGAGAAAGAGAGAGGTAGAGTAGAGGTAGTGGTTTGGGCATTGGGCTACAACTCCTAAAACTAGGGTTCGGATCTCTGTTCACCCATGGAAATCCGATGGGTCACACTCTCTCAGCCTTAGAGGAAGGCAAAGATAAGCCCATCTGAACAAATCTTGCTAAGAAAACCCTTTGGCAAGGTAGGGTTGCCAGAAATTGAAAATAACTTGAAGGCACAGAACAACACCACAACTGTTCAACAGTGGAACATGGTGCCTCTGAGTGTAGAGTCTCCTTCTTTGGAAGATTTTAACCAGAGGCTGGATGGTTATCTGTCAGAGTGCTTTGATTGTAGTCTTTTTGCATGGCAGGGGGCTGGACTGGATGGCCCTTGTGACCTCTTCTAACTCCTTCTCTATTTCCCATGTTCCACTGAATCTTCCTATTTCTCCTCTACCTCAAGAAGGTCACATGGACAATTTGTTGTTAGCTGCTTTCAAATCAATCTTGACTCACAGTGACCCTGTGAATGAGACGTCTCCAGGGCCCCCATCCTTTACCTCCCTCTTCAGATCCTGCAGTGTCAGGTGTGTGACCTCCCTGTTTGAGTCTATTCATCTGGCATGTGGTCTTCCTCTCTTTCTACTTCCCTCCACCTTCCCCAACATCACTGTCTTTTCTAATGAGTCTTGCCTTCTCATGATGTGGCTGAAGTATGACAGCCTCAATTTAGTCATCTTGGCTTCCAGGGAGTTCTGGATTGATCTGTTCAAGAACCCATTTGTTTGTCTTTTTATCTGACCATGGTATCTTCAGCACTCTTCTCCAGCACCACATCTCAAATGAATTAATTTTCCTCCTATCTGCTTTCTTCACTGTCCAGCTCTCACATCCATACATGGTAATAGGGAATACAATGGCTTGAACTATTCTAACTTTAGTCTTCAGCTGTGTATCTTTACATTTTAGGATTCCGTCTAGTTCTTTCATAGCTGCCCTTCCCGTTTCTAATGTTCTTCTGATTTCTTGACTGCAGTCTCCTTTCTGATCAAGGTTTGATCCAAAGTATGGGAAATCTATAACTATTTCAATTTCCTCATTATCTAAGTTGAATTTATGCAAATCCTCTATGGTCATTATTTTTGTTTTCTTTGAGTTTAACATTAGGCCTGCCTTTGCACTTTCTTCTTTGACTTTCTTTAGCGATTGTTCCAAGTCTGTGATGTCTTCTGCTAGAAGTATGGTGTCATCTGCATATTTTAGGCTGTTGATATTACTTCCTCCTATCTTCATTCCTTCTTCTGTGTCCAAGCCTGCTCTTCATATATTTCCTGCATATAAGTTGAACAGGTAGGGAGAAAGGATGCCTGACCCCCTTGCCAATGGGAACCATTTTATTTCTCTGTATTCTGTTCTTACAGTATATGGACAATTACATACATTAAAAATTCTGGTCAATACTATGAGTCTTCCCAAAGATATGACCATATTTCTGTAGAGTTACCAAACAATAATTTAATTACTTTTTTCAAAGGTCCTCTGTCTAGACGTTCTCTAGCTAACTCAATTCCTAATTATTTTTTCTTTGTTCCTTGATCTACCACTGAAAACACAGTCCATGGTCCTTTCAAAAAATATGTTAGTCACCTTTTTCAAATAGAAAGGCATTCTTTAAAATATTTCTCTCCCTAGTGAAAAATAAAGAAATGAGTATAATATTCCAAAACTCTTCCAATGTTGTGAATCTATTTTTTTCAGTTCAATACATTCTCAAATTAGAAAACAAGCAATAATAATTTCTCAGAATCTTGAGACAAACTCTCCTTCCAGTTTTGAGTACATATTATAGCAATTACACATTATCACAGCCCCAAAATACCTTTGACTTGCACAAGATAAAATCTATTTTAAAAAACTATAAATCATCATATTATTTCATCACTACCATCATCAGTAATAATTTTTTGTTGAAGGCATCTGTCTCCAAAATATATTTTAAAAGAATTTGCAAAGGTTAAATTAAAGTACCACCACTACTTTTCTTCAGATGATGATGTGTCAAACAAATTTTTGCCATTTCCCCCCTTTTTCACAAAAAGTCTCCTCTTTGTAAACTGCTCCTTTTCTCAACTTGTCATTGGCTGTGGAATTCTGCAGTCAACCAAATGATGGTAATTTCTCCTTCAAGCCCCCCTCCCACCTTCTTTCTAATTATTTCTAACAAGTCAGAGCATGCAAGTAGCTGAGAGATGAAAGGCTAGGATGAGATGCTGAAATGCTCATACATAAAATCTGTTAATAAGGCCTAGTGGGGAGATGAGAAGTGGCAGAAGGGGGAAAGACAAGAAAAAGATCATCCCTCTCTTGCAAACAAATGGCTTCAAAAATTCATGCCATCCTGAGGGATGAAGGGAGTATCATGTGGTTGACAAAAAGGCTGAGACGAGACACTGAGAAGTGACACTGTCATTTTGCTAGACCACCATTATCAGCATGTTGTTTTTCCAGTTCCAACCTTATTTCCATAGGCTCTTCACACCATACTGACCCAACATGACTGGTTGTAAAATCATTTGTTTGTGTCAGAAGTGTCATCACGGCTCAGTAAGCCACAGATGCTGCACTGTTAAAAGACTAGATTAAAATAAAAGGGAGAGATATTAATCTTTGTTGAACATTTGGTTTTAGTCATTGTGAATAATGGGCTAAAATGGACAGATCTCACTAGGCCCAGTTCTGTTGTCCCCCTCACTCTTCAACATTTCTGAGTGAGGGCTCTGAAGAGGAGTTCCATATAGTGAACTATAGAACTACATTCCCTATTGTCTACAGCTAATGTGGGAAATGTGGTCCTTTGTCTTCCAGACGTTGTTGAACTTTTAACTTCTCACAGTCCTCATTATTCACTATGCCAGCTAGGGCTGCAGAGGCAACATCTATTGAACAGATTCAGTTCAACTACCATATATACTCGACTATAAGTCAACCTCATGTACAAGACAAGTGCAGGATTTTGATATGACCCGTGGATAAGTTGAGAGTAAAACTTAGGGGCATGTAACAAAGGATCTAAAAGATAAAGCAAAGGAAAACAATGCTAATGAACTTACAAAATTCCAGCAGGCATAACTGTTTAAATTCCTCCGAAAAGCTGGATAGATGAAAGAGTAGAGGGGAGGGTCAGTGCTTCCAGGACAGATTATGCTCTTACCTTTCACCAGGGGATGATTCCCTTTTTGTATAAAAGATAAAACACAGTACTTACATTGTTCCATGGATAAGTCAACTTAGGTTTTTTTTAGTCCAATTTTTTGACTAACATTTCTAGACTTATACATGAGTATATACAGTACATCTGGTGGACCACATAATTTCAAACCCTAGTTTACAATGCACCTAGGTGTGTTTGCTACAGACTCCAGCCTTGATGCCAGACACCTTAAAGGTGCTATCTAGGGATGGATAATGTACTCCTATGTAGGGATGGAAAAATCAGACTATTTCTTGTTGGTGTCTGTTTTGCATGTGTTGAATCATAAATCATTGCTCCATTGCCTTTTCCACTATTGTTCTCCTTCTTAACTACACACACCCTAAAATTCATTTTTATTTGCTCATTGTCTCAGGAACAAATGAAGTGGGAGGGGATATATAAACAAATAAAAACAACCATTTATTTTAAAATGTTAAATGAATAAATAAATTGGACATAAATTTTGAGCTAAGAACTACAAGTCAAAATTGGAAGATGTGGCAACATAAATAACTATCCACATCCCTACTAGAGCTTTAAAGCAACAAAATACATTTGTAATTCAGAGGTGGGAGATGTGTGGCACTTAAGGTATTGTTGGGTTGCAAAGCCCAATATCTTCCGGTATTTCCCAGTCTGTTTAGCAAGCATACCCAATGATGAAAATTTTTGCAATTTTCATCAATGTATGGAAGGCCACATGATTCCCACTTGATTTTTTTTTAACGTAAGGAGGCATAACAAAATCACATTCAAAAACTGACATAATAAAGAATAATAAAAATACTTTATTGGTACAATGAGCTGGCTTGTCTATACGGAATTTTATTTGATTTATATCTTGCTTTTTATCCCAATATGGGACCCAAAGTGGTTGGGAGGGAATGAGAGGGAGAGCCACAGGCAGCAAAAACGTTCCTGTTTACTCCTTAATGATTGTGTTTAGGAGTAGCGTAGCCCCTCCCAATTCATGGGGGATTCGTTCTGGACCCCACCCCACCCCCATGAAAATGGTGGCTCACAAATATTCGAGCCCGACTGAAAATAGTGGCGAGTGTCCTCCATTTTGTCCCCCTCTTCCGCCTGTGAACAGGCGAGGGACGCAGACTCCGCAAAAATGGAAGGGCGACTATACATTCAACATGTTTGATATTTTGGAAGTACAGTGGACACTTGGTATCTGCTGGGGTTTGGTTTCAGGACACACACACATACACCCCGTGGATACCAAAATCCATTCTCAAGTACCATTAAATATAAACACATAATCAAATTGTGTCCTTTATATAAAATGGAAAATCAAGATTTGGTTTTTGAAATTTACACTTTCTTAAATATTTTCAAACTGTGGATAGTTGAATCCATAGATAAAAAATCCATGGATATGGAGAGCCAACTGTACATTTGGAAGCTGTGTCAAACCCTGCAGATTTGGCTTTTCAAATGTTATGGCTTACTACTTCAATAAAAACCAAACCAAAGGTAAAGGACTATGAGAACTTCAGTTGAAAATACCCGGAGGGCCAAAGATCCCTCCCAACTGTATGTGATGGGGCACTACTATTTATTTATGTATCTACTGACTCACACATTTCTGTGCAGTGGTCATCATGATGTCCCCATTCTGCTCCAATATATAGTGGGAAATTGGTATCCACTGAAATTTGGTTCCAGGACCCCTCATGGATATTAAAACCCATAGTTGCTCAAGGCCCATTAAATACAATGGCATAGTAAAATAGTGTCCCTTGCATAAACTGGCAAGATCAAGATTTGTTTTTTGGATGTTTTGGATGGTTTTATTTTTTAATTCAAATTGTCAATGTTTGAATCCATGGATGCAGAATCAATGGGCTGACTGAAAATAAATCAAGTCTTGCCTCACCAACCAGGCACATGTCAGTGAAATAAACACAATTTTACAGACGGCTACATTGAACTAGGTTGTAATTTTTCCCACTTGCTAAAACAAGGTTTTTGAAAGGTTTTATCTCCAGTGGTTGAAATTATGAAATTTCAAGCAAGTATGTATAATGGTTTTGTTTTGTTTTGTTTTGTTTGTTTGGGGGTTTTTTGCATTTGGAGACTTGTGGGGAAAAATAAATATGGGGGAGAGGAATGTAGAACATTTTTGAGCAGTAAACGGCACAAAAGATGGTGCACATTTTTGCACAAAAATGCTCTCTCATACACATACATGTGTGCGCGCGCGCACACACACACACACACACACTGCACAAAAGTTCCAAAATGCAAAGCAACAGAACATGATACTTCACTTCTTTCTTTCTTCTTTTTGATGGGGTTAATAATTGTGTTTCTTGCTGAAAAATTTACGAGTACAGTATTCTTTAAATCTCCACTTCTAAGGGATGCAGTTGAACAAACAAAACAGGCCTGTTGCTTTGAAAAAATCCTGACTGGACATTATTGCCTGATCTACTAGAGATAGGCCTGGTGTGTATCCTTATTTTCCCTCACAACCTCGCCAACAAATCTAATTTTCAGTTTGTACGCTTTTGCAAACGGATAGGCAGATGGGCTCCGTAGAAACATTTCTTGCCATCTGCTGATAAACTGAAAGTGGAATGCTGATTTCAAAAATGACAGAAAACACTCCCCCACCCTCAGGTCTGAGATATGGTAAAATGCCTTTTGGCAGTTCCTGTTACTGAATGCATTAAAGACTGTATCGATCACATTTGGGTTGGAATCTAATAATTACAGCCTTTTAGGTTGCAAAATTGTGCACAGCCATTCATGAATAATGCTAGCAAAAACAGAACATGTTCTACTCATCATAAAACACTTAGATTTAGTTCTATTGGCCTGCAAAGAACAGCAGTTGCACACATGCACGGCTGTTTTTGCTTAATACTGTGTCAGGAATGGGGGGAAATGCTGTTATAATGGCAGAACAAGTGTTTCACTGATGTTATTTAGCAACAATAAACTTTGTCCAGAAAAGGAAACATTTAAGGACACAACCAGAACTGTGTAAGTTGAGTATCCCTTATCTGAAATGCTTGGGCCAGAAGTGTTTTGGATTTTGGAACTGTATATAGTATTTTGGAATATATTTGCATACACATGTGAGATGTACCACTACCTGAGGAAGCAGACGTCTATGAAAGTTTAAGCTACACTTCTTTCACTCAGTTAGGGGGGATGCACACGGGCTAAAAGGGTTGTTTTGGGGTTGACCTGAAGGCATGGTCTTTAGATGACGCACGCTGAAAAAGCGCCCCCTACCTGCCTCTTCCTGAGAAAGTGTGCTCCAAAAAGGAGCCGCTTTTTTCCTCTCCTTCAGCGAAGATACGCACCTTCGCATGTGTGTATGAATGCAGCGACACTGATGCACCAGAAAACAGCCATATAAATGCACCATCGCATGTGTGGCGGAAATTGACTCGGCAATCCAGAGCATGTGCCCTATGCAAGCTTCAATTTAAAGCACCCTATGCTTCCAGGTGTGGATGCACTGGCGTAGGTATGCTTGAATATTAGAACCCTAACCCTAGGGAAGCAGAGGGCAGTGAATTCTTGCATGATATGTGGGTGTATGACAGAACCTGTGCAGGTGCACAGGGATGCCAAACTTTAGTCAGCTTTGTACACAGACAGTGACAGACTGTATACTAGCTATGACAGGTCCTGTGCAGGTGCACATGGATGTTTTCCTGCACAGATGCACAGGTGTGGAGAGTTGATCCTGCACATGTGCGCCTGTGTTTGAGAACAAAAAAAATTAAAGCAGCTACTGCCAGCCCATGCGGTTGCTCCATCTCCCTTTGCAGCGTCCTTGGGGGCTAGCGGTGTGGTTGCGGGGGCTTCAATACAGCGTCAGAAAAGCTGTATTGACTTCCCCCAGTGCGGCTGCTCCGTCCCATTTAGGGCAACCTCAGGGAAGGCAGTGTGGTTGCTGCAGCTTAGGGAAAAGGCAACTTCAGGTCACCTTTTCCTGCCTGTCTGCATAGCCCCTTAGTCTTAAATGTACTACAAGAGCCCTTTGCATACTGATGTTCCAGGTTAACATGTCTCTGTAGTAAAATAGTGTCCCTTATATAAAATGGAAAAATTGAGGTTTGCATTTTAGATTACTTTTTAATATATATATAAATATTTTCAAGCCTTGGATGGTTGCATCTATGGATGGTTGAATCCTTGGATATGGAGAGCAGACTGTACTTCAAAACTATTGACAACAATAGAATGAAGGTACATGGATGTGAGAGCTGGACAGTCAAGAAAGAATATAGGAAGAAAATCAACACATTTGAGATGTGGTTCTGGAAAAGAGTGCTGAGGATCCCATGTACAGCAAAAGGACAAACAAATGAGTCCTAGAACAGATAAAGCAAAAGATATCCCTAGAAGCCAAGATGACAAGACTTAGACTGCCGTACTTTGGACACATGAGAAGGCATGAATCATTGGAAAAGACAATAATGGGCCTTTACAGACTGCCAGAAATAATGCAACTTGAGTCCACTTTAACTGCCCCGGCTGAGTGCTAGGGAATCATGGGAACTGTAGTTTTTTTCTGAGACATCGAGCCTTCTCTGTCAGAGAGCTCTGGTGTCACAATAAACTACAGTCCCATGATTCCCTAGCACTGAGCCAGGGCAGTTAAAGTGGATTCAAGCTGCATTATTTCTGGCAGTCTGTAAAGGTCCAATGTTAGGAAAGGTGGAAGGAAGTAGAAAGAGAGGAAGGCCACATGCTAGATGAATGGACTTTATTAAAGAGACCATGAATATGAGTTTGCAGGAGCTGGTCGGAACAGTAGAGGACAGCCTGGAGATCATCCATAGGGGTGCTATGGGTCGAGACCAACGCAAAGGCAGTTAACAACAACAAAAACCTTCTACCATCCCAGGGAGCAACGGAGTAGTTTGGTTAGTGCAGGACTGCCCACATGACACACACAGCTCTGTACTCCAACATCAACAATAACAAAAATTAAATGGTTATGCTCCCACCTCTGTCCACCCCCCAGCAACATCCAGCACTGGAAAGTTTTAATAATAAATAAAATTTAAAGAGAGAAAGAGAGAGTGGGGAAGGGAGATTGCACTCAAAACAACTGTTTTATTTCCCAAACTTTCTTCACTCTTTACAAAGATAAACTCACACATCTGAAAGTTGCCACGAGCAGCCCATTTTGGAGATCACCATCCCATATCCTTCACCATTTAAGACAGGCCAAATTGATTAAGGAATGATGAAGTTTATAGACCTCCAAGGCATCAAAGGATTTCAAAAGAAAAATCATCCCAGATTTGAAACTGCTACAAAGGCCAATGTAATTTTCCATTATGGAAAAATCAGTAGGCTTGGAACATGCTCTTCTGCTTTTAATATTACTACCATTAAGTCTATAAAACATTTGAATAACATTTCTGATGAAAAAAAGGGGTGTGTGTGTTTTAATTAAGGATACTTGCTTTTTTCCATGTTGGTTCCTGAAACTGAAAACACAGTAGTACAGTACAATATTCGGGACAAACAAGCAAACTTGCACAAGCACAATGTAGCAAATGCCACGTTACTAACAGAACTAGAAGTCCCAAACTTTTTATTCAACATTTGCATTAAGATCCAGATGTATAGCCCAAGGTTGGGCCATTGACTTTTTAAAGCAAAATTGTTTTAGTTAAGAGGGGGAATATTCATTTCTGTGCCGGTGGCCCATGAGAAAGATTTCTATGGTTCAATCTGCCTCCTTCTCAAGTTGGAATTTTCAGTTTTGGTCAATTTAGCTGAACTAAATTGAAAGGGATTAGGGTGGCTCAAATCACAGTATTTTTAGTGGAGTACACCAGGCTTGCTTGGACAAATAATATATTATGGTGAGATGGATAATGCTGCATGATAAAATGGATTATGGGGAGTGGACTGTCATGCAAAGCCATTTCTGAAATATTTATTCACTTGTTAAATCACTGGATTTATAGATCTCTTACTAAATATGAATATATGCAAATATATACACACATACCTTGCATGTAGCCAAACATGTATTAAAGCAATTTACAATAAGAAATCAAGAAAGAAAGAAAAAACATAAAATACATAATATGGTGATAATTAAAATCAGAAAATTCAAAACACAAGAATTAATCAGGATCAATCAGGGAGGTCCTGAATGATGAGATATCTCTTTAACATGTGACAATCATAGACCAAAACTGGCAATTTAATGCTATGGAAAAGGTAGCCATCACACTCCCACAACCACTTCCATATTGCCACCAGATGGCAATCTATAGCTCATGGTACAACCTGCAGCTCAGAGACTGACAGGAAGCATTTTATGGCATCTATCTTTCCATCATTGCTCTCAACACCTCCCCACCCCCGCCCTGCACAACATGCATTACAACATGCAATGCACCACTGGTATCACTAGCATCACCCACAGCAGCAGCAACAGCAGCCACACTACACTTTTGAAAAAGCATTGTCATACAAAATTAAAGGCAAACAAATTGGGACACACAAACACACAGGCAATGGCAAAGTATCATATTTGAAATCTTTAAAACAACTCTACAAAAAGAGACCAACAAAGGGGCTAAAACCTGGAAAGCACTTTTTTCCCTCTTAGGCCATGTTTATACAAAAAAATGAAACCAGGATGGCTGTGAATTCTGATTTTATGCATGCCCCCCGCCCCCCAGTACTCCAAATTGGCTGTCCTTGCAAGCAGTACTGACCAAAGTAACAGGAAAGCTACCAATGCAGAAAATACTATTTGATTTGTTATATCCCAAACCAGCACCTGGCTTGTCTTTCCTTCTGGTCTGTAACCCCTCTATCAAGCTTGGATCAATAAGCCAACATCAAAGTACACCTTTACACTCTGGCTAATTAGTGGGGAATCAAGTCCAGTATATCTATTCTCCACCTGTAAATTTTAAAGGAAAAGCAAAATGTAGATGATAAGGTAACATACTATCATGCTATTCATGACAGGTAAGCAAGACCTTAGCAAATTTACCAAAAAATTCTGTGAAAATGTAGCCTTCTCGCCCTCACCCTTTTAGGCTAATTTATATTTCCCCCCAGATTATAGTACATGAATACCAGGAATTAATTGATTAGTTCTGGACTAAAATTTATGGTACTTTACAAGTAGTCAGGCAAGTTAATAACTCTCAGCCTAACCTAGATTACAACCTAGTTGCAATGATAAAACAGAACTAAATCAGAACTCCCAAAAGGAGAAACAACATAACTTGTCAAGTATTGTATTGGAGTCTTACAAACACAAGCAGGTGTCTCTTCAAATTTTCTGCTACCTACTGGAATGTCAAATTTGCCTGCACTGTTGAAATTTGCCTGCACTATTAACTGGATTTTAACAAAAAGCTTTGATGTAGGAGACAGAGAAGCAGAGGTCTAAGGGAAGGTGAGGAGTTGTAACTAATAATATTTCCATAGGTTCTGCAAACAACAGTTCCCAATCTCCTGTATCTTCTGGTCAAGAACATCTATATGAAATCTTTTAGAGATGCTTATAGTCAGTATAGATAATGCTAGGTAGATGGACCAGTAGACTAATTTGGCAGAGGGCAACTTCTTAAACCAAGATTTATATTATAAACATTTAATTAGACCATAACAAGTCCTTGCTCAGTTTTGGTAATCAATTACCATCACGTGGCAAGAGTTTACAAACACAGCACATTGCAAGAGGTAACTTTCTTCTTCTTCCCACCCCAGCTGCACTTCAAGAGCATTGTGACATAAACATGAAAGGCAGCTGCTAACATGTATGCATCAGAAGAAGAACCCATAAATATTTGTAGATATTATTCTTCAAATGTCTTATACAGGCTGTAACAGTTGTACATTAAGCCTGTCTTTGATTTCAGTAGTTTTATCCCCCCCCCCCCAACTATCTGCCTTAAAGCCTTTTAGTCATGTACAGACAGGAGAAGTGATACCTTTGAAGTGCCCAAGCTGCAGCTCAGGTACTTTTTATTATTGTTATTATTATTATGTCTAAAGAGGTTTGCATGTAATTTGCTGTAATTTCAGAACCAGTTCAAAGATCCATGGCAATATAAAGAAATAGCATTGCCTTGCAAAAAAATAAAAATAAAATTTAAAAAATCCAGAGATCATTTGACTGAACAAAGACTTGATTTCTTGTAAGACTACAACAACACCATTATTATGGCATAAGCGTTTGTAAGCCAGAGTTCACCACATCTGATTAAATGTTATCAAAGAAATTTAAAACGGGGAACCAGCGACAGAGATCACCAAACTGGCAAACTACTTGAGTCTCCAAATGCAAATTGCAACTTCACACACACACAAATATAAAGACACAGCACTTTTTTTTCTTTTTATTTCCTTGTCTATGTGGTTGAATTTTAGTTTCCTCACTCCTTGCAAATATAGCACAAATGAGTCATGCTCGATTTACTCTCTGCCTCTCTGGCACCTAAACAGCTGTGATCAGAAGCCATTTGCGGGAACAGCAACAGCAAAGATTTGCACCCCGCCTAACTAAAATTAGTTTAAAGTAACCAAACTTCCTATCTGAGCATCGGACTGCTCCAGTTTTTCATTTAAATAAAACTTCCTCATCCCAGATTGCAAGCTCCCAAAACATCACATTAATCAAAAGTTTGTGTCTCAAACCCATTCATAATAAACTTAACATTTATAATATTCTCCTATACACTTTATCTCTCATTACAGAACAAAGAAAAGACCTCACCCACCTTCCTACCAAATGTCCCTGTGAAGCTGAGGGAAGTGAAAGACATGCCTCCTCCCACTGATCTTAATACAGTCCGCCCTCTGTATCCGCAGACTTGCCATCCGCGGATGGCACGCCCGCATGGGGGGGAGGAGGAAGGAGGAAGAGGGGCAGCAGTGGTGATGGAGGGGGAAGAAAAGGAGGAGAGAGGAGGAGAAGGGAGGAAGAGGAGGGAGGAGGAAGAGGAGTGGCGGCAGCAGCAGCAGGGGGAAAGAGGAGGAGGAGGAAGAGGAGGAAAGAAAAAGAGAAAGAGTGGTTGCAGAGGTGGGGGATGAGAGGAAGAGGAAGAGGAAGGAAGGTGAAAGGAGAAAGAAAGAGAATGAGAAAGAGCAGGGACAACAAGGTGACTGAGAGGAGGAGAAGGAGAAAGAAGAGCATGAAGGAAGGGAAATAGTAGCGTCAAAGGCCATGTTTCCGACTTATGGCAATCCACTCATGGCTCCTCTCTTGGGCCACAACAAACTCCAACTCCCAGAATTCCCTAGCATTGAGCCAGGGCAGTTAAAGCGGTCTCAAAATAGATTATTTCTGCAGTATGATCTGGACCCAGTTTAAGGAAGCCTGGCAGCGATCCCCAAATTGTGCCCTTTAAAGAATTTTGGACTTCAGCTCTCAAAATCCCTTAAAGGGCACAGTTTGGGGATCACTGTAGCTTCTTTCAGACAATCTAAAATAAAGAAGCTGGGTGCATGAGCTTTCCTACGCTGAATCTCCTTCCTTGGATGAAATCAAAAATATCTTTTGTCCTTTTTTTTAAATAAAAATAAAAATGGGGATTTAACATTAAGGCTGCCATTCCTGGTCCCATTATTTGAAACTCAAGCAGTGCGAGTACCTCTTGAGCCAAGCATCGGATCCTTGCCCAATTTCCCTTGGATGGAAGGCAGGCTTTAGGGACTTGGGTAGGAAATGTTTCCAAGGAAACCCAGGGGTGAGACTGTAAAAATCAGGGTCTAATTCCCCCTGAAAGGTTGGGAGGGAGGCTGGCCCAGCTCTGGCTGGGTCTCTTTCACTGGAAAAGCCGGCCAAGGCTGCCCTAATGGCCCTGGAGCTTGGACAAAGGCTGCCCAATGGGAGAGAGCTGGTCTGGTTCCACAGCCAGGTCAGGCCGGGAGGGGGCAGGAAAGACAGTAGGGGCCTCTGAGGAGGAAAATGAGCCCTCATTAAGAAGCCCCTCCATCACCCACCCGGCCCTGTCCACACTCCCACTGGAAAGGAAGGAGGAGAGGAGGAGGAGAAACAGGAGGAGGAAGAGGCAGCCCCCTGCCACAATGAGAGCAGCAAGGTGGGATGAAGGGTGAGGGTGGGACGGCAAAGTCCCATTGTCCCCAATGCTGGTGCGGCCTTGTGGCCACGCCACCATATTCTATGGGACTTGAGCATCCATGGATTTTGATATCCACGCGGGGATCAGCCCACTGTATTTGAGCATATTTGTATGAATCATAGAGTCCTAGAACTGGAAGAGACTAGAAGTCCAAAACCATTCTGCCATGCAAGAATACATGATCAAAGCACTCCTGATAGATGACCATCCAGACTCTGTTTGAAAACCTCCAAAGGAAGAGGTTCCACAGTCCAACAGATCTGTCAGAAAGTTCTTCCTAATGTTTAGGTGGAGTATCTTTTCTTCTATTTTGAATCCATTGTTCTGTGTCCTAGTCTCTAGAGCAGCAGAAAACAAGCTCCATCTTCAATTTGACATCCTTTCAAATATTTAAACATGGCTATCCTGTCACCTTTTAACCTTCTCTAGGCAAATTACTTTAATGTTGTGAGCTGCTCTGAGTCCCAGTTTGGGGGGAAAGGTGGGATATAAATAAATATAATAATAATAGGCTAAACATACTCAGATCCTTTAGCCCAGGGGTAGGCCGGGTTGCTGTCCCTCAGACAACTGGGGGGCCGAAGCACCAAAAATAAATAAATAAATAAAAATTAAATTTTTTAAAAAATTTTAAAAAAATATATGCATGCACACTCTCTCAGCCCCAGGAAAGCCATGGCAAAACCCCTGTGGAGATTTTGCCAAGAAAACCCCAAGAACAAGTAATAACAACAATAATCAATATCATCATGGCGGGCAGCAGCGGTGGGGGGGGCGGCGGTGGGGGGGCCGCGGCGGCAGGACCAGCCTGGGGCCCATCCAAAGGCCTCAGGGGGCCGCATCCGGCCTTAGGTTGCCTACCCCTGCTTTAGCCGCTCCTCATAGATCATGGTTTCCAGACCTTTTACCATTTTGGTCACCCTCCTCAGGATATGTTTCAGCTTGTCAATATCCCTCCTGAACTGTGGCCCCCAGAACTTAACACAGTATTCCAGGTGAGATCTGACTAAAGCCGAATAGAGTTGCACTATTACTTCCATCAGTCTAGACACTATACTTCTGTTGATGCAACCTAGCATTGCATTGGCTATTTTAGCTGCCACATCACATTACATATAACATATGAGAATGTATGGTCTTTTAGATAACTGTTAAAGACATTAAACCATTCAGATGAGTTCTGGAACCCATATTTAAGCTGAACTATCACTGTTGGGTGAGCAAGTCACACACACACACACACACATATTTTGGGCTAAGAAAATGGTAAGCTAGGGAATCTGGAGGTCTCAAACAGAAGCAAATTGCTGCAGCCTCTCCTAGCTTGCGTATTCTTCCTTAGCAATACCTTTTGCCAGCTTGACCATACTCTCTTGTGTGTCCCAGTATTCATCTGTGAAACATTGGTGGGTATGATATATGGGCCTTCAAACATCAATTAGCACCTCCAAACACATGCCATTGATGATAACTTCAATGGCATGTCTTTGAAGGCCCTGGTTAAATTTATAGGGACTTTATGTTGGAAAATCTTTGCATTCTCTTTCTCCCTCCCTACACAGATAGGGATTCCCTCCCTCCCTCTCATTCAAAAACTAACCTTGTGACTTAGGTCACTCTCTTTTTTGGGACTAACAGACTTTTTTTCTCACGATTTTCAACTGAACTGTTGGAACTGTTTCTCTCTCAACTTTGTTTTGAAAGATTATGATAAAGACTTTTTCTTTACCTGAACTATTCACTAGCTGGATTAGGATATAGCCTTTTATGTAAATATAGATTAAAGCCATTTTTTTGAACTACAAACTATGTGTTTGTTTGTTTGTTTGTTTGTCTGAGTCAGTCTCAGTCCTTAGGGAAGCACAGTTAGACAAAAGCACATTTCTGCTACTCTGCTTTTTTTAGCCAAACTTTAACAGGCTTGGCTTTGGTATTTTTGATATTTAAATATTTTTGTTTCCTTTACAAAGGCTGAAGCTTTAAGAAACTTAAGGAAACTTAACTTAGGAAACATTTTTTGTGTGCTGATTTTATTTTTTCATGTTCTGTACTAGAGTGCTTGTGGGGGGGGGTGTTAGGGAAATGTAGCAGCATCCCTAAAGGGGATGGATATGTCACAAGATGAATTCTTTGTTTCCTGCCCCATAATTCCAGCACAAACCCAATAAAGTAAGCCAATACCGGTTTCTTCCATCACGTTTGGCAGGATTCAGGTTATGTACTGGAATCCTGAGGCACAACATATGAGAGCTGACATGGGTACAAATTTAGTAGGTTCTGCTATTAAATGGAATAATAAAAATCCTAAAAACCCCAATTCCCAGGGTGTCTGAAGTAACCCTACATCAGAGAGCAAATGTCTGGAGTTAGGAAAATACATTGCCCTTATACCAGATGAACTAGGAGGGCCATAGCAACCTTCCACAACCCAGAAAATATTTTGCTTTTTTTTTTGCCACAAATTCCCCCTAGGGATTGTGGAGAACTTTTGTCTACCTTTTTGGTCTCTCTGTTTAACCCCCAGTTTGCTCCCTGATGGAGAAAAATTTCACTTTCTTTTGGGAAGAAGCCTTCTTCTAGGCCTAAAACAACCCAGGAGGCCAAAAAACATAGAGAAATTGCTACTCATACCCTCTGTCATTTGGAGGCAAAATATTCAGACAATGGCCCCTGGGGGAACTTGAGGCCACATGCAGCCTATGGCCTATGCATTCTCCATCCCTGCTCTGCAGTGGCTCAAATGATGCAGCGTGGGACTCAAACAAATGTTCTCAGATCAAATTTGTTATTTAATCAACCCCAGCAACTCTGATACGTATTATTAGTTATCGGGAGGGGCAACTAGGAGGCACCAACCTTCTTTGTTCTTCAAACTGATTCACCTTTTCCTCAAAGTTTTGGTGTGACATCTCCATACCATGTTATTATCTCACCGCACCCAAATAATGATTTTACCATTCAGTCCATTTCTAAACACTTCTTCCCAAAACCTACTTAGCTGTGACTGAGTAAATATCAAGAGGGTGAGGCCACTTAGTGGCTGCCCTTCCCTCCTGACAACATTTACACTCAATCTACACGATCCAAAGATATCCACTGAGCTAGACTGGTTTAAGATTTCAAGTGTTGCTTTCTGCTGATTACTCAGTTGCAAAGAGTGATGTAAAACATCCACTTGCATATTAATTCATCCTGGTAGGTAGTAAAACACAGCTAAGAAAACAATTCATTCTGAACTACTTTAAAATTGTGATGGAATTTTATATCCTCCGCAAGAGCAACATTATCCCCCCTTTTATTCTCAAATTTGGTGACATCAAGCGTTGAGAACAAATGTTTCCAGTCAGTTTCTTTAACACTTACCTTGTTCAAAGATTATTTTAGGGTGTTTTTTTCTTTCTTTCCAGGATGTAGTTTATACTTCATAATTAACCTTCCCACATCCCCAAACAGTGAATTGTGGAAACAGGTGCTTCTAACAAAGCTGAAAGAGTTCGGCAGAGCTTTGACCCAACATAACTATGTGCATTAGTAAGACATGGCACCCGCTGAGCTTCCCTCGGTTAATTAGGGAACCCGTATGGCAAGGAATAGCCTTGACTATAAATACTTCCTGAAAGTTCCCTAACAGAGTGAAAGGAAATGAGGGGAAAATGAAATGCAGCTAAAGACAAACTATTTCAGATGTTCCCTCCTTTTAAGGGCCATGTTTTTAAGGGCATCAAGGCCCAGGATGCATTGTGCAAGCTCTTTCCAAAAATACACGAATGAACATATAAAGAATATGGATAAAATCAGACAATGCCTGAGGCATTAAAGCTCTTCTTATTTCTATTCATCTCAATATTACAGTAAGTTTCAGATTTCACACACACACACACACACACACCGAAATCAAAGTGACCTAAAATTTATTACGTTTGGTTGATTCATTTATATAAAATGTATGTATACATGCATACACTTGTATGTGTACATACAAGGCACATATGCTTACCTAAAGGTTAATACATATTTAAACATGATGTTAATTGTGTATGTGTGTATACATTGTATAGAAGTGAGCCAACCAAACTTAATAAATTTTGATTGATTTGGATTTGGATCAATTTGATTTAAGGGGGAAATCTGAAACTTAATATTTAAATAAATAGAAATAAGAAGAGCTTTAATGCCTCAGGTGTTGTCTGATTTTATCCATATTCTTTATATGTTCACTTGTATATACACCCAATATATTTGGAACAATGAATCTCTGCGGCATCAAAAAAATTAGACAAGAGCACCACCAATTATTATTAGGAATGGCCACATTCCAGTCAAAATTAAAATATTTCTAGCATTACATTTCTATGTGTGTTTAAGTGTCTATGGGATTGTATTCTAAGTCCTAGCAATTACAACAAAATGTCCTGCATTAAAGTCTATGGGGCACAAAACAAGCTATACATCTCTTTATTGAATTCTTTGTATAAATTAAATGACGACCACTGTTTCCATGTATACATTGGGATTCCAACACAATGAATCATGCTTTTATTGCATTGAAATCAATAACACAAGTTTCTTATGATTTCATTGCCACATTGAAAATCAATGGCATTTAAGCATAATTCATTTTCAGTAATTTTTTGGACGCAGATGTTAGTAGCAAAACTCCATGTTATTCTCTTAGGGCAAGTAGGCTAGTCTATACATGAAAAAGAGGGAACTTTCCTAGGGCACACAAACTGGCAATGCTTCATATCGGTGCTTAAAAGAAACTCAAGCATTGCATAAATGAACGAACATCTCTTCAGCAATAACAGGGTGAATCTTTCTTATAACTAAAAAGTTTGAAACTATGCAGGTAATTATCTATCAGTAAGTATAAAACAGCTGGTAAATTCAGTAAGTGGGTTTTTATATATAAGCAGCGAAAATCTTAATTTACATTTGTGCATGCACATGCATGCATCCTTGTTATATGTAACTCTATCCCCACACACACACACACACACACACACATTTATTTACTGTTTTCTTATATTATGTAAGGAATTATGTTTGTAGTTTGCTTTGTATTTGATAAAGTGGCATTAAATTTCGCTACAGTTGATACATTTCACATGCACACACTCATACACACAGAATCACATCTAGATTGTGCATTCTTTCCCAATTGTATAGTTTGTCTATGAAGACACATACACCCATGCTTGGAAATCTACTTTTAAGAAGAAATTAGTTAATATTACATTGCCACCCACAAAAGTAGTATTTTTTTATTTCTTTTTGGTTTTAAAGCAACTATATTAGTTAGGGGTTTTTAGGTACTTTCTATTTAAAAAAACAAACAAACACCAAAGCACTACACATCACTGGCTGTGCTATGCAACACAC
This sequence comes from Phrynosoma blainvillii, assembly GCA_026167975.1. Lineage (NCBI taxonomy): Eukaryota > Metazoa > Chordata > Lepidosauria > Squamata > Phrynosomatidae > Phrynosoma > Phrynosoma blainvillii. Next base: position 24,145,273 of record JANUYF010000004.1, on the reverse strand, counting down.
CTAATGTACACCCTGCAACAAAAATAACCCAAATGGTTACAAATGAAGCACAATATAGAATGAAGCTATCCTCACATTATGCTATGCTCATAATACAACTTATTTACACACTGGACATTACAGGCCCTCCTCCCAAAAAAGTTACAACATTATTTGTGAGTGCCATCCAGACTGATTGAAAAGTCCTAGATTTTGTTACTCTTCTTTCTTATTTTATACTGAGTTAAAATAAAGTGACCTGAAAAGCTGGTATAAAAAGTCTCTGGGAGATGAGAAAAAATATTCTGGGATAAACAAAAAGAGTATGGAACTCCAAAATAAAATTGTATCACTCTGGATATGCCCAATATTTGTATTACTTAGGCCCAAAATAGACCGGCAGCTTCAGCTGGCTTGGGGGCAGCATGGGGGCGTAGTGTTTGGACAACACATTCCCTGAAACGACCCCCAAGCTGGCATCACTGCGACCGACTGACCGATCGACCGCCTAGTGGGCAGTTGTAGTGTTCTGGCACTGTTTCATTTAGACGGTGCATGCCACATGAGTGCCAAAAAGCCACCGCCGCTGTTGAAAAGCCACCTTTTTGCAGGCTTACTGCTGTTTCTTTTTCAGCCAGCATGCAGTTGCTGCGTGCAGTTGCTGCGGCCCCAACCCAGCACTCAAAGGGATGACATCATGTCGCTCCTTTACGGCCGTCTGTTTTGGCCCTTAGTTCCTCGTTTCTCAAAGAAAAGGGTATGTCTGCTTGTGTGCATATTTTATTAAAGAATAAAGAACCACATTTTTAATACCTGAGTAAACATAAACTTTGCTAGAATCTATTCTAGTACCTCACAATGTCTATGCAAAACTCCCATAAGATGCTACGGCTCTCTATGCCAATTATCTTTTACAAATCTTTCCCTCACACATTAATGCTCTCAAAACAACTCCTCCTTGTTATTATTGTATTATTATTGCTTTGAGAGCATTAATATGAGATATAAAGATATACAATGCCATATTACAAGGGGGTATCGTAAAGCAATAATTATCACCTAGAAGATATTACGGTATGTTGATGAAATTTCATTAGTGTCATCATTGGTCCCTAAGTGTATGACATTGAGAAAATCAGCTCATTGTGTCCTTTATTTTTGTTACAGGTTGTGCCAGAAGTGACTAAAGTGTAAGATGGAGAAGTATGAGGGGGTATTGTAAAGTAATGATTATCATCCAGAAGTTATTATGGTATATTGAAATTTTGTCAGTGTTATCATCACCAAGTGACTTTTTCTTTTCCTAAAAATGAAAAAAATATGTTGCGGGGTTACCGATTTGACAACACAGATGACATCACTCATGTAGTGGAAGAGTGGTTTAAGGCACAATCTGCAGACTTCTCCAATAACAGTATTCAGAGGGCCAAGAAACACTGGGAAAATGTGGATGGTGACTATGTAGAGATAAGTTAACAACTACAAATCAAAGCAAACTTTCTGTCAAAAAATTTAAAGGTGATAATTAAAACATCACGATACCCCCTCATGTATATTTTCTAAGTCACTTGAATTCAGTAAGCTGTACCTAAATGCTATGGAGTGGGGGAAATTCAACCCACAGTTGACATTTTCACTGGCAGCTTTGTGATCTCTTATAAACAAGTGTAGTGCCACCTTAGATTTGTATTATTATTATTATTATTATTATTATTATTATTATAGTTTATTTCTAAAGCGCTGTCAATATACACAGCACTATACAAAGAGAAAATCAACATAAAATAGAATAAAAACCTGCCAGAGGCATACAAATCTAATACAAGCAATGGGTAAAATAATAAAAGTCAATTAAAACAAAAACAATATAACAATTAATTAACAACATCCACTGTCTACCCAAATGACAGAAAAGTATATGTAAATGTAAATCAAACAGTGTTTGGGAATGTATCTTATCCTTTATATGTATAATGCCATACATAGACACATATCTTCCATTAACATCCATAAAAGTTTGGGCTACTAATAGTAAGAGCTGTTTGACAGTGTGGTGTAGTCTCCTTCTTTGGAGGTTTTAAACAGAAGCTGGATGGCCATCTGTCAGAAACATTTTAATTGTGTATTCCTGCATGGCAAGGGGTTGGACTAGGTGGCTCCTGTGATCTCTTCCAACTCTATGATTCTATTAGCTCCTCTTCTACTTCTCATGCTTCAGTAGCTCTTCCTACATGTCCTCTCCCCCCAAGAAGGCCACATGTATGATTACATACATTAAAAATTCTGGTTAATACTATCAGTGAAGAATCAATGACATAACAATATTTCTGTAGAATTACCAGAATAACTTAATTGTTTTTCCCCCAAGGCCTGCTATCTATGCCTTGTCTGCCTAACTTAATTCCTACCTATCTTTTGCTTTATTTCTTGATCTGCCAGTGACAGCACAACTCATGCCTCTTTCAAAAAATATGTTAGTGACTTCTTCCACATGGAAGGATATTCTTTAAAATACTTCTCTCTGCAATGACCAATAAAGGAATGAGTATAACATTCCAAAACTCCAGTAACACATCTCCAGTGGATTTAGGGGGAAAATGTGATGTCCAAGGAGCCAAAAAGAAACAATATAAAAGTAAGAGCTTGTATACCAAATTGATTTGGAGAATGATCTAAATTTGATTTTCACTTTGATGGATTACTTTAATCAAACCGCCAGCTTTCAGCCTCAGACTTCACTAACAGCTGTAAAATGGGAATAATAAAGCTAGTCAACCTTAGAGATAAGTGCTTTTTATTTTTAAAAAGGGAATTTGGAAAGCATTATATAAAAAAACTAAACATAATTAACAGGAAACGTACATTTTTTTAATTTACTAAAATGTGTATGCTTGCTCAAAAAAAGTTTACTAAGTAGCAAACAATGTAACTTTGGCAAGAAGAAGCCAAAACTTCTTCTTGCCACTCAAAACAACATTTTTGAACATCAAAAGATTCTTCCTGTACCTTAATCTGTAAGAGATTAATTCAAAGTATGCTAAACAGAGAAGGACAAGAATATCAGCACTGTAAACTGTTGTACTGTAGATCTGTGCTTCCTAAAGTGTGGTGACCTCCTTGGAAAATGATGGGAGGCTAAAACGATTAAATGAAAGGAGTTCATTCTACTCAAAATTATGTAATAACATTCTGATGTATAGTTTTTTGCACATAGTTTAAAGATTTCTAAAATTAGGATCGACACTCTTTTGTTTTGTTGCTCTTTTGTTTTGTTAATTTATGGTTAACCATTATTTTTAAGTACTAAACCCTTGGACAAGGACAAAACACAAATCAAAATATGAAAGCATGGCCTTAATATATTATTGCAAATTACATTCAGCAGCAGAGTTTCCCTGTGATTAGAAAGGAAGGTAGATTAGCCTTCTTAAATTCACTCTCTCCTAATTTTCCCACTTTAAGAGGACATAGTTCCTAGGTGTTCAATCCAAAACTTAGAATTTAATCAATGAAAATGTCATAGCAGTTCCAATTGTGTATCTGCACAGAAAAACACACACAAACGTGTATATGTACACACATAAATGCTAGACCACAATGTTGAGAACAGTGCACTTAAAAGTCTGGTTCCTGTTTCGTCTCTCATCTGCTTTCACTTTCTTTGGTATATTTACAACAACTGCTAAAACACCGATGTTTCTGTTTGCCCGTCTTTATAATTCTTTAGGATGTAAAAGGTAAAAATCATGATTTAGTAAAACATTGTACCTGGATGGATTGACCTTCTTTAAATAAACAGCTACCTAAACTCAACTTACAGGCAAAATACAAAAGGATATATTTATTAAATAATTCAAAAGTTTGATTCCCCTCTTCAAAATGGCAAATCAATCAAACTTTTCTGCTAAAAAAAAGGATCTTGAAGACTGAGACTGGAGGCTATTTGCAGAATCCAGGCTTTTCCTCAACACTCAGTGCTCTCATTCTTTTCATTTGTGCATGTGTATATTGAACAGATGTGGATTAGCCAGTTGAACAATAGCCACAAATATATCCCAAGTTTAATCCAAAACACAAAAGGGATAACATTACACAGGTTTCAAACACTGTGCTCACCCAAATCCTCAGTGCATGATACATGCCCAACCCACTCCAGATGATGTCCACCTCATCCATCTTGAAGTAATCTGAAGACTACAACCCCATCCCAATGTTGCAACATCTCTGAATGGTAAAATTATATATAATTAATGAAACACATTTAGAACTGCCATGTCAGCTTTACTAACTTAGTATAATGCTTTGAAAATACAGGAAACTGGCTGCTCCAACAACAGTATTGTTGTTGTACTGTTATTCTAAACTAACTTTCCCAAATTCTGGGTTGCATGCAGGTTGAAAGCTCTGCTTCATATATCTCTCAATTTTTGACAGAAGAAACCATGCTAAGATGTGCTGGGGATAGTTTTTTTAAAGAAAAAAATATGAGAATGCTATATATTTGATAAAAACTTAACAGTTAAGTGGTGATTTAGAGCAACTCCAAAATATTATTAGAGCAAATTTAGCTATATATTCTATACTCAACCATTACCATGACCAATATTTATTAGATTCATTACTGCAAAATCTAAATCGATGATATTACCAAACTTGATTCATTTCAAACTTAATTTGTAATGTTAAGGATCTTTTTGCCTCAAAAGCCAAATTCCAAAAAGGCCTAGGAATTTATCCATGTAGCCTTAGGGATATTGCTGACCTCAAAGTAGCCAGCATACAGAGCAGGGAGAAGGACTTTACAAATCAGGTCTAAAACAGGATGCTGTAAAACAGACACTATAAAACCTCAATACGGGGTTATTTATGTGTTCTTTTGCCATAGGACAAATGTCAAGCAAGCAGGACTTTACAACACCTAGTAAATTAAGTGAATTTGTATTTTTTTCTTAAAAAACATCTATTTGAGGCCTACCTTTTTTTTTTTTTTTAACAGAAAAAGGTATGCCTCAAATAGATGTTTTCCCTTCTGAGAATAAGACAAGGAGTCCATGTATTAAGAAAGTACCAGTGTTTCTTTTTTTGGAGCCCTTCAGTTTCCAACACAACTAAACAAGCACCAAATGTTATATTTAATGACACTGTGCCTAGACTTTTTTTTAATATTCCCAATCCTACTTTTTATTACTATTTGATTCAGGTTTCACATTTTCAGCTATTTGATCCAGTGATGGCTTGCTTAACTATGACCTGTCAAACCACCTTAAAATTTAGGAGGTGATTAGATGCTTTACTGTAGCAGATGTGCAGCCTTCTGGGGTTCTGTGCATTTCTTTTCCAAACGTAACATCATCTTGCAAAATCAGCAGGAATGATTAACTCAGTACAACCACATTTAATAGCAAAGGCAAACAAAGATCATTTACTACCCGAACTAGCATGTGTAGCTTTATACAAACTTTCTAAAATGAATATGTGAAAATTTACTTATGCAAGCCTGAATGATTCAAGGCACTGATACCAGTTATATGGTGGATTTACTCAAAATCCACTTTAAAGAAACAAACCATAACAACAGCATTGGAACAGTAAAAATAAAAGAATTTCCTACCCGTAGTAGGGACTGAGATTCATCTTTTGACTTGTTATCACCAGATCCAGGATATGGCTGAGGGAATGGTCCAGGTTTCTCTCCACCTCCTTGGGGTACCCCCTGAAGGAAACCCTTGGTCTCAACAGGTAAGCCATAAACAGGCCGTGCAAGATGTGCAGCTTCTACATTTGGACTATCCCTTAAGGGCTTTGGCTGCTCTTGGCCAACAGACACTGTGGTAAGAAGGCCCAAGCTTGTTTGGGTGTAGGATGGACTTCCCCTCAAAATGTCCACTCCTCTCCACGGTGTGCTGCGAAGATCGTCACTTGATCCATCAGGCCAACACTTCTCCTTCAATACTTCCTTCTCATCCAGCTTTTCCTTCTTCACTATGCTCTCAGAGACAGGCTCCCCCATTTTTGGGTCAGCATTGATCAGGCTATACACCTTCAGGTCAACTTTAGGTTCTTCTTTGAGTGCGGCAGTTACCCCATGGCTATCTTCCCCATTAGCTGTGGTGGCCTCCATCTCTTGACAGTGCACAGTGTTGAAGTGCTCCAGTAAGGACTGAGTATCAGCAGCTGTAAAGCTGCACTGGCGGCATTTGTAACAGTTATGGACTCTCCTGGTAGAAGAGGAGAAAAAAATAACAATATTATAAAACTGTCACCCAGCTAGTTTCAAGCAATCTTGTTTTCTAAAAATTGTCCAAAAAAGAAGAATCAGAGGCTTTTCATTATTCAGTGGTCTTCAACCCTTCCAGAATAAGCTTCAAATAAATACATATATTATCTCTCATGATTATTTCATAGGTTTATCCTTTATTTAGATTTTTTTTCCCTCCCTGATTCTTTCTTGTCTCTCTTTTTCTGTCTATCATATGCTTCCCCTCTCTCTTTCCCCCCCCAATAGCTGGTAATAGTTATTTTCATTTGAGAGCACCCACAAAGAGACAGCAACTGTTAGTCACGACTCCCTAACAGAAGACCAATGTCCTCAGTGTAATTCTGATTTTAGATTTAAATGTAAAATTATTTTTTAAAAATAAAAACAATTATTTTTTTATTTTCTTGGTAATTTTTAAAAACATTTCAGTCTGCTTGGATTATTTTTTATCAAGCACTGGAAAATCAGGCAATTGTATTTAAGCACAAAGTTTTATGTCTCACTCATGCATTTGAGGCATTTTAATTTTAATTAATAGTTTAATTTTAATTAATATCTTTTAAAGTTTACAAATGAAAAGCACTAACATATGGGTCAAGTTTTGTAATGCACAGATGCTTAAAGGATTAGGCATGTATATTAGTAATAGACTGCAACTTTAGAGAGAACACATACATATCTTCTGCCCAAGTGACATATCATACACCAGCGCCACTCAGAATAGTGGCCTATGGATCAGTGCCAGTCCATAAGCCATTGGCTATCAGTTGTAAACTTTGAAGGAAGAAAAACAATTGCAGCCAATTGGAAAAATATAGTACTGGCTCTGGAAAAAGACACTGGTTCCTCACATTCTCATGACCTGAAAATTACTGTAATACACTAAACAGCAAATGATTCTACTCCAAGCTAATTCAGATTTTGCATATGAAATTATATTATTCATATTTTGTAATTGAAATAAAATTATTAATAATATTAAGCAAATACTATTTTGCATTTTTTCTTCTACTTGCAGTTTGATTAATCCTGATTTTCTGGAAATCAGAAAGTGTATTTGTAGAGTGAAGGGGTGTCTCTGGCTGGAAATGTATGAATGCATACAATTTGGCAGAGTATCACTATTAGAGGCAGTCGCACTTCCAAAATACAAGCCTCTTTATCCCCCATTAAGGATATGTTTTGTGTGTGTTTGACAAACATTCTTTTTAGACAACTTTTTTTTTTCCTCTTGCAGATTTCTATTTTATTTGATTGCTTTAAATGTAAATGAATTACAGTACTTAGGTTTCTCTTAATATGTAGGAAGATGCAAAGGATGGATACAACCTTGCAAACATAGGTATCCATATAAAATGGACAAAATATCATGGAGTAAAATATTTGTAACATTAAAATAAAAATGTTGTAAATATAAGTACTGCATTATTTCTGTACATTTGCAACTATTTACTGATATCTGCTATATACTAAGAAGCATTTAAAACAAAGAGTAACAGAATATTCCCAGATGTGATGAAGCTTATATGAAAAGATTTAATGATCCAACTTTTAAAATTAAATTTACATTTAAATTATCTTTTGTTTTGTTCTTCTGAAGATGTATCTTTAAAATGTTTTTTTTTTCAGTGAGACCTATGAAAAACTGAAGACCCTCCCAATTTTTCTTTTTTCTCTGTGTTTGGATTGCTTCCCAAGCTTCTACTGGGTAAGGTTTTAGCCCCAGACAAATGGACAATTCCCCTTTCAGTCTAAAAGCTGGAATGAAATCTATTTTAGCTCTGTATTAATACCTAAAGTTCAGACAAGATACTTATATGGCAGGGAACGCAGAGGCATGCATGACTGTGACAAGTCTTGCCACTCCCTTGGCATGCATAATGTCCAGGCACTGAAGGCATCTTTGCATGGATGACTATAGGAGCCAACCAAACTGCTTGTATATCCTTATAAAATACATACTGCCTAACAGTTGATTCAGAAGAAAGTTCTCATGCATGTCATTCAGATTCAACATCACATTATCATGAACATATGCAGATTTTGAATATGTGGATATGGGTTTTTCATCTCCTATGCACCCACATGTTGACTGAAACCCAATATCCCCTCAATGTAGATATCCTACACCAGCACTATACAGCTGCCACGCAGAATAGCAATTTGGCCCAACACATATCAATGACTGGATGATATTGTGCACAACAGTGCTGTATGAGCACCTCTGCTTCCACCACTGTCCATAAAATGTATCTGTTTCACTATGACAAATAATTCATCCCACATGTGTATTTCACTAATGGGATGCTGGCCATTATATGACAATATTATACTCAGCCACCAAATATTCACCATCAAATGTTTCATGGCCACATCCCAAGAAAACACAAATTGAGATGTAAATAAGGCACTAATGAATTTGTATAATTTCTATATAAATTGTAGAATTTATGAACATTCTTCTGACGATAGCTATTATTTGTAGCTAACTTACTGCAAGTTGGAAGGGGTACTCAGGGAAGAGGTATTTTATATAATCATGACATCACTTGAGTAAGGAATTCACAATTCACTTTGGTGATTCCCAAGGAGAAGTTATCTGTTTAGTCCCTGCTAATTTAGGAGGTTTACCTGTTTAATTAAATGGGTGTTGAAATATTACTTGATTAGTTGGGGGGGGGCAAATACAATGTCAGCCAGGGAATTAGACAAATACTGACATCTAAAATAGTTCTGCTTATTTAAGAAATATTTATAGAACATATGGAAGTTATTCAGAACAATGAAACTTGTAAGTCATAATACCACTCATGAACACAAGCAAATACTGGATGTAAAAACTTGAAAAGTAGAAACTCACTTATTAGTTTTTGTTGGAATCGTTTAAAGGGGATAATACTTGTAAAGTGCTTTCTTTATTATGAATCAATTCATGTGAGTATTGAAGCATTTGGATTTAATGCTTAAATGTCAAAGATATTGCTAACCTTTGGTACGTACATAATGAACTGCCTAGGAAGCCAACATTCCCATTTTGTCTTTAAAAAAAATGTTTTGGTTGCTGATAACTTTGCCTCATTCAATAATGTATCATTCATTCAGAAATTAAAAAGTGTAAAGAGTACAGAGAATGCTCTGAAGGAAGTCTCTTTACTCCAAAGGCAGTTTGTTTTGTGCAGGAAACAAATCATATTTGTTCATTTCTGCACATTAAGTTTTTAATGAGACTTTTCAAAAAGAAAAGCAAGAGACCAGTTTGAATGTTGCTTTTCTCATTCTGCTATGAAATATGGGGGGTGAGGGGGAGGTGTGAAGGTAGGAACAGGGTTTGGAACTAAGCAAGCAGCAAAAGTACTTAATATGCAATCTCTAATATAGCTGATTTAAGTGTCCCATATACCTTAGAATAGCACACATGCCTATTTTCATTCAAGCAGACCATGCAACGTACTGTATTACTGAACTATGTAAAACATATGTTCCCACATTGGAACAATATGTTGTCAATTTCCTGTGTATGCCATAGAAACAGAACACTTTTTATGAGCTAACATGATACTGTTTTATTAGCATTACAGTAGCGCAGAGACTTCCAAGTCAGGATCAGGACCCTGGTGTGCAAGGCTTCATAATAAATTGGAACAAGGAGGGGGGAAAGCCCCTGCCCTTTCCCAAAGCAAGTCTGCAAATCCTCATTCTAAAAATTCAAGTGGAGATTGTGGAAGTGCATGAATAGCCTCTCAAAATTCTCAACTCTATCTTGGGACAGAGAAAAGGGGGAAAGGAGGCAACTTTACCAAGCGTCTCCAAAGGAACAGAAGTTCCTTAAGTCCCAGTTCTTAGGAAAAAGAGGGGCATAAATTACGAACAGTCATAGTAACAGAGACAGTGTGGTACAGTGTATAGTACATTGAGCACTGGACTACAACTCTGGGGATCAGGGATCAAATCCTGTCCATGGAAACCACTGGGTGACCATGGGCAAGTCACATTCTCTCAGCCTCAGCGAAAGGCAATGACACACACCTCTCTGAACAAACGTGCCAAGAAAATCCTAGGTTCGCCTTAGGGCACCATAGGTTAGACACGACTTCAAGGCACATAACAACAACAAACAATAACAACTGCTGTTGGTATCTTCATTATTATTGCCGTCACAGTCTATGATATTATAGTACAATGATGGCAAATCTTGGCACTCCCTTGGCATGCATAATGTCCAGGCACTGAAGGCATCTTTGCATGGATGACTATAGGAGCCAACCAAACTGCTTGTATATCCTTATAAAATATGTAATGCCTAGCATTCCCACACCGTGTCTTACTTGGTGCCAGGGCGGCGGGACCTCTGGGGGACAGGACCTGTGGAGATGGGATATCCACCTTCTGGGGACAGGACTTCCAGATTTCCCCAGAGACATCTAAAGGCCCGGGGAGGGGAGAAAGAGGAGGAACAGGTGCGTGCCAGAGAGGCAGCTAAAGGCACTGGAGGGCAGAGTAAGAAGAGGAACAGGTACACACCTATTCCTCTTTTACCACCCTCCCATCTCTCTTTGTGCCCTCAGAAATAGGCTCACCACCATGGTTATAATATATAGTATATATATTATAGTATAATATATAGTATACATATCACATAATATAATAATGATTATGAAAGGAAGAGGAGTTTTCTCAGCTGCAGTCATCAATAGCAGTGCTTGTAGCACAACTTCATTCTTTATATCTTAAAGCAGGGGTAGGCAACCCAAGGCCTGGGGGCCGGATGCGGCCCCCTGAGGCCTTTGGACCGGCCCTAGGCCAGTCTTGCCGCCACCGCCCCCCACCCCCGCCTGCCATGATCATATTGATTATTGTTGGTGTTACTTGTTCTTGGGGTTTTCTTGGCAAAATCTCCACAGGGGTTTTGCCATGGCTTTTTTGGGTCTGAGAGAGTGTGCATGCATATTTTTTAAAAAAATTAATTATTTTTTTTTTAAATTCCATTTATGATGCTTCGGCTCTCCAATTGTCTGAGGGACAGCAACCCAGGCCCTGGCTCAAAAAGGTTGCCTACCCCTGTCTTAAAGTGTTGGAGGGGGCATGTGTGTTGCTACTGAAAATCACATCAGCAGCACTTACTGCTGGCTAAGCAATCTACCATTTAACATCCTTGCATCCTCCAAAATGCCACCATGCAGACTGTTGTTATGGGACACTGAGGAAGAAGACGGGAAATCTGGAGAAAATTCCTCAAAGTGGCTGACATTTCTGAGGTGGTACAGAGCAGAAAAATCTGAAAACAACTTTTCTCAGAAAGTAAAATGCTGGCTCAGCTCTAGTTGTCCCTTCTCAGAATTCAACGACTTCCCAGGGTCTGCCAGACCTTATATTTCTCATTATGGATGCAACATTTCTCTATTGCAAACACTTACAATGATAAATCTTTTCCAGCAAGCCCTGCACCACCACTTGGAGGTGATGTCATGTCCACCCATGAAGAATTGTTAGAGCTAGGGTTTATAGAAAGATCTATCATTCAATTTCCTGCATGATTTCTATCCTTCCTTTGAGGTGTCAATATATTTGCCTCATTTAGAGTCTTCTTTTCCTAATTTCTTGTACTGGTGGTGGTAATTTTGAGCTTACTTTATCATTTCAAGCTGGATGAGCAGCATATTTTCATCCTTTTTTATTACACACCTTTCCAGTCCCTCCTGACTGCCCATGTTTTCTAATCTGAGAAAGGCCTATAGAGAAGCAGTTACCTCATAACATTGTCTCCAAGGCACTAATTGAAATGCAGGGAGCCAGGAAAGCTCCACAAAGCTAGAGAATTGCTTGTACAACAGAAAATAGGATGTGCACAGTACAGTATTTGTACCTCTTCATAAGAAAGGTAAGCACAAGAACCTCAACTCTTACCTTTGAAAATTTCTCTAAAGTCTTCCTTTTCATTCAACGCATTTTTGAAAGCATTTTACCTGTCTAAGTGAAAGTGCTTAGGGAAAAACACTGGTTTGGTTTTTTTAATTGCATAGCTAATTAATGCAGGCTATGCTCATCTTGCATAATGGGGGAATTCAACATCGTCATGGCACTGTTCCTAATGTAATATAATTTAACTGTAAAAAAATAATAGAAATGATAAACAGAAATGAAAAGGACAATATTTCCAATAAATTGAGACCAATTTCATATGACTTGCCACTTCATATGCTCAGTGGAGAAATATGTATGTCTGCAGACAGATGTTGCTGTCCCCTATCCAGTCTATAGATCAGCAGCCCAGAACGACACTCAATAAACATCATAGGCACTGGGTTTTAAGTATGCATTATGACAGAGAACTTGTTAAAGGCAGTCCTACTATTAGGCAAAGTGAGAAAGCAGATATGGAATGTCATCAAAGGGCACCAACCTATTAGTTATTTGATTTCTTATTATTGTATTTTTACTGCGAGGGAAGGGGAAAGAGACTTGTAGAATTTCCTGCTTCTGTGCTGAAATAATTTGGGCTGCCTTTGAAAACTATATTCTTTAACGTGATGGGGGGGGGGGGAAGCTTTCATTGCCACAAGAAGTACAATATATTGGGCTGGCATAGGAAGGAACTGTGAGATGGGGGAAAAAGATTTCTTAATTTCTTACATGGATTTGCTCTTAGTTTTGCTATTTTTTAAATCAGATTTTAGAGGTTCCACACTCCAAACCAAGACTCAGTAAGCAGTTGTGACAAAATTTGGTGGAAACTCCACTTCAGCTAAATGCCCTGAAATGAATGGGATTCCGTGGCACCAGGGAAGAAAAAGACAGTGAAAATCTGGAATGCATGGGGAGTTCAATGGAGTTTACTACAGGTTGAGTATCCCTTATCCAAAATGCTTGGGACTAGAAGTGTTTTGGATTTCAGATTTATTTATTTATTTATGGATTTTGGAACACCTTCATTTGCATGTACATACATAATGAGATATTCTGGAGATGGAAACTAAGTCTAAACACACACAAAAAAAATGTTTCATATACTCCTTATACACATACCCTGAAGGTAATTTTATACAAAGTATTTTTGATAATTTTGCAACTATGGCCTGAAACACACGAGCCAAAAGAAGTAGCTTCTGGTCACTTTGAGGGCGTGGCATTTAGATGGCACATGCCCACAAAGTGACCAGAAACCACTCCAACAACACCATCCGATCCAACAAACCTGACAAAAAAGCTTTAATCTAGCTCCCACGGCACATGGCTTGGGACTGCAGGCAGTGGCCCACTTTAGGAGTGGGCTGTGCAGTTGCTATTCCCAGCCAGAGGCCGCTCTTTCCTGGCCATCTGCTTCACCCCTGTACAAGTGTACCATCAAAAATCAAGTCTATCACTATCTCAACCACCCATGAGAAAAGTTTTGATTTTTTGGAGTATTCTGGATTTCAGAATTATGGATAAAAGATAATCAACCTATACCAGGTAACTGATTTCAGATTTAGGGTACAGTCTTATACACTAAAAGATGGCCAGAACTGTGACCCTCTAAGTTAGAGATGCTGGATGAAAAATGGAAGAAAGATTCTATACCTTTAATAGTTGTGTAGAAGAGAAAATTTCAACTGGTGTTGCTTATAACACAAATTCCAACAGAAGAAATACTCTCTTCCAACACAACAGTTAAAGGTAATCTCTCCCCTGTCTTTTACCTGGCAACCCTGCTCTAAATATTAGATTTGAATACCCAACAGCTCCAGGCAGCATAGTTCATGGTCAGGTAATGAAGCTCAATGAGTATGTATCATGCTATGTTTTTGTTAAAGAATCTATAGTTTTTGCTTAAACCTTTTGATCAACTTTTAAGAAAATACCGTATGATTTTCATCTTGTAATCTCCGGATTCTTTTTTCTCAAGGAAGGCTTGAAGCAAAGTCTTTGCTGCTCAATTTCACAAAGCTCATTTTGACAAACTTTGAAAGTTTCAGGTATGGCTACGTATTTGTATTAACAAAGAAAGGTTTAAAAGATAATGAAGTAATTCTGATATTCTTATTCTTTTAAAATAAAACTCTCTATCTAATCATCTTTGTGTCTATTCATGCCTACACACACACCCAGAGAGATTTTTTTAAGTCTTATCCTGAAAGTACGTTTGGCTATAAAGAAAGGAAGAATAAGGAAAACAGCACCCAAGCAAATGTTACAGAGCTATCTAAAAAAGGAACTTATCATATGCTTTTAGGAGTAAAATATATGTACATATATATGGAGTAAATGCTGGTTTGTTGTGCCAGAAGGTTTATAAAATTCTTGCCAAGATTTTCTGAAGCTCAAGAAACTAATTTTAGATTCCCAAAAGCATATTTAGTCACCTAAATAAGTGTTGTGATTTCTTTTCCAACAATATTATGTACCATTGACGTCAAAGGGAAAGATATGATGCTCAGTTCTTTTGAAATCTAAGCCAATAACCAAAGGGTCTAAATATGAACTACACAGTCTAAAATTCCACTTGAGGGAATTTTTAAAAAGTATTACCTTTTCCTGGGAAGGGCCATCCTAATTTAAACCCATGAAAACTTCAACTAAAGCGCTCCCCAACAAGGGAATCTTCTCAGTCACCTGAGAGATTTAAAATCTAAGAACAGCCACTGAAACCATGGTCAAAATGCTGTGTGTTTAGTTTTCCAATATGTCCCAAAGCTGCCCTAATAAAAATGAATTATAATACCCCCTTAGACGTAGAAACCATTTTTTCATCTTTAAACTTGTTTACAATAATTAACTAATTAATCCTAAAAACACCCCTACAGCCTACTTGGATCAAAAGAGAGAGGGCAATTTCTTGCTGGAGTTTGTAGATTGTGTGGGCCACAGATGTTAGTTAAATATGAGTTAGTTAAATATGGGCTCTTCAAATCTAGTCAATACAGCTGACTGTTGAGCAACATTCAGGTGCTTTCTACTTTTATCTTAACCAAATGTCTTACAGTGGCAATCCTGCCTTTTTATTTCTTGGCATAAAGGCACCAAATCCTGGAAGTTAGGCAGAGTCAACTCTAGTGAGTAGTTGGATGGGAGACTGCCAATAAATACCAGAGACTGTGGGCTATACAGTTGCCCCTCCTTTTTTACGGGGGATCCGTTCTGGACCCCCCATGAAAAAGGAAAAATGCAAATATTCAAGCCCTATTGGCTCGAATGGAGGTGCATGTTTGTGGGGATGAGTGGGTGCATGTCATGCCCCCCCCATTTTGTGCCCCTCTGTTCATCCCTCGCGGATAAGTGAGTCTTGGTATTGCAAAGGAAGGAACTGGGAAAACCACATCTTTTGAATTTCTTGTCTATGAAAATCCTATAAAATTCATATGATTACCAGAAGTCAGCAGGCAACTTCAAAGTGCACATGCACACATGCGTGCACACACGCGCACACACACACACATTTATCCAACATGTTCCCATAAAACTGATGACTTTCAGAAGTTTCTCAATATTATGCCAAACAATATACACTATTACTTTTCAACTGCAAGGCTCTACAATGACTGACCTTGCCTAACTTTTTATATATTAGATCGTGGAAATCAGATGATTCACAAGACCACTTTATTAACATATGAGCTTGCTTGGAAACTGAAGGAAAATGTCCTGCCTCCCTAGAGGCCTTATTGCTTGTCCCACCATCATGAGAGGCTAGGTTAGTAAGTATATGAGATGGAGCTTTTTCCATACCAACACCACAAATATGAAATTCTCTCCCAAGGGACATCAGATTGGTTCCTCTTTGTTCAGCTTGCAGCCAGGGGTTAAAACTGTATTTTTCCTTTCAGTTTTGGTTTTTAAAAGTGCTATTTGTTTATTTATTTTTAATCTTCTGGCAAAAGAACGCTGTAAATATATTTTATTAGACATCATTTTGCTAGAACTGATGGGCAAAAATATGCTTAATAAATACTTCACACAAACGAATGAATGATGACATAAAGAAAGCAAGTTATGAGAACTCTTCTACCTTGAAATTGAGGAAGTCAGTCCTAAGCCTCTGAAAGTCAAAAAAATAAGAAAAATGTATTTTGTTTGTTGAGTTGGATGGTTTTTTTGCAGTGAAAGGTCACTGTGGAAGCTAAATCAGGGGTTGCCGACTTTATTGACCAGAGGTGATAATCCTGGGTTGCCTAAAACACTGCACCCTCCCACTCAGATCTGGATACTTTTTAAGAACAGTATGAGAAGTCTAATTCTGTCCGTGATCAGCCTGGGTTATGAGATCAGTGAACATAGCAGATAAGATCTTCTCTGTAATGGTACTACATTCTTGCAAATAAATAAATAAATAAATAAATAAATATACCCCTTTGCTTTTTCCCCCACTGCAAAATGGAGATCAGGGTTCAAATCTCCGCTTAGCCACAGAAATCCACTGGGTGTCCCTGGGCAAATCACATTCTCTCAATCTCAGAAGAAGGCAAAGATAAATCCTATCTGAACAAATCTTGCCAAGAAATCTCATGACACATTTGGCTTAGGGTCGTCATATGTTGGAAACAACTAGAAGGCACACAACAACAAAAAATTCTACTGCTGCCATTATTGCATTATATGCCCACATCCGTGGGCTAGTGATTTGTGGATTCAACCACCTACAGACTGCAATGGTCCATATTTTTCAATGCATGTGGATGTGCTGTTGCAGATGCACAAACAACACCATCCATTGAATAATACGGGGCACATCTGTTTGCATTTTTCCTATCCACAGAGGGTCCTGGAATGAAATCCCCCCAGATGGGGAGGATTCACTGTATTTTAGATTGGAAGGGGCTTTGTTTGATTGTGATTGAGTATTTAGTATGCTTATTTCATACATTTGAAAATTGTGATTTATGTTTATAGTTTTATGCATTTGTAAGTTGTGAAGATGCCCTGTATTCCCCAATTGATTCAGAGGTCCTGGAAGTACTCTGGCAAATCTACCCATTATGGTCTAGCCCCAACCAAAGCTGTGCCTTTCCCAACCATTGGTCCTAGATAAATTTTGATTACAAAATAGTCAAAAAGGAGCCCTGGTGGCACAGTGGTTAAATGCCTGTACTGCAGCCACTCACTCATAAACCACAAGGTTGCAAGTTCAATACTAGCCAGGGCTCAGGCTTGAATCAGGCCTGCATCCTTCTGAGGTCTCTAAAATGCGTACCCAGCTGTTGGGGGGCAATGAGCTTACAGTTGTAAACTGCTTAGACACTGCATAGCGTGGTATGAAGAGGTATATAAATGAAGCTGCTTTGCTTTGCTTTACAACTATCACCACCTCTGGCTATTAGCCATGTTGATTGATATGATGGGTTTTAAATATCCATCCAGGACCATCTGGAGATTTAACATTGAGAATCACTATCCTACTTCTCTTTCTGAATAACTATCTATAGCTTGGAAGTACCACTTCCCACTCTGACAAATAGAAAACTGTATCAGATCTTCTTTATTTATGGACATTCAGAATACATGGCTCACTGGCATCTCACATGCTTTGCATGCAAGAGATTCCAAATTTAGTGTCCAGCATCTCAAATTAGAAGGCTCTCAGGTAGCAGGACTGGGAAAGATCCTAATCTGAAACTCCATAGTGCTCCTGCCATTTGGAGGACACTGTAATAAGTCACACATACTCATTCTCTGACTCAGTAGCCATATTCACTAGAATGATAAGGCAGAATTCTAGAGAATAGTGAACAAAGTGCTTCAGGAGCAACATAGGCAAGCTTTGGTGCTCCATGCTAATCAAACAGCTTAACAAAATGGGAAAGAATTGGCTAGCATGCTGTCCAAACTGACTGTGGCTTGTTAGTTTTCTTTGTAAATCAGGATTACTTAGCAGAGCCCAGTCAACCACACTTACATGGAACTGACAAGTCAAGATGACCAGTTTTGACAATATGTTAAACAACCTTTTTTTCCCTTCATTTACAGGACATGCTACTAGGAAAATGTTGAGTGAGAGCAAAAGGGCCACATGCTGATACTTCTAAGTAATTCATGATAAAGTAGGGTTGATCAAAAAAAAAAATCTGGCTTATCATTCTGTACAAAAGGAAACAGTATAATCAACTTCATATACTCATTCTTGGATTTGGAATGTATGGTTATTTCTTGGCAGAGTATGCAGGGGGGGGAGTATTTGGTGGCCATTAGCACAAAAACCTATGTACAATTGTAGGAAAGAAACTTTAGTGCAACAGATGGAAAGGCACTGGCATGTGCTTAGTTCTCCCATCAAAAGCAATGAGATTTTAGCACTTCTTACCTCAGATGGATTGTGACCAATCCTTTTGGCTTTGTTATTAGATTTTATTTATTTTTTACTGGATTTGGAATTAAAAGGTGTGATTGCTAACAGCAGCTAGTCTGGAAAATATGACATTTCCCAGCAACTGAAAATTAGATTCAAAACCCATGTTATTAAAATAAAAAAGTTTCCAACATAATACATCTATTACAGTATTTAACACAAATAATAACATTCTCCAGAGGAATCTCTGGATGTAATAGCAGAATTTTGATTTTTACATAAGAGCTATAGATCTGATCTGTTCCTAGTATTTACTGAAGTATTACAGTTTTCCCATACCGAAATAAAATAGCAGGGAATCCTTCGAATATCATCACTTTTTTGGCCTAATGGAGACAAAGGAGCTGCTAGTTTTCATGAACAACACAAACCAGAGGTAAATTAACTGTGGCCATCCAGATGTTTCTGGACCACAACACCCACAATGTTTCACCATTGGTTAACAATGGGAGGAAGAGGCAAAAGGATATATACATCCTACACCATTGTGGGACTGAAGGTATTTCCCTATTCATAGATTGGGGAAAGACCTAGTTCAGCTATACTCTCCCTTAGTTCATCATCTCTGCAAAGCAGAGAAGCAGATATCACCCAATAGCTTTAACCATATACACCCATGTACAAGTCAACCTCATGTATAAGTTGAGGGCAGGTTTGGGGGCCAAAATTATGGATTTGTATATAACCTGTGGGTAAGTTGAGGGTGAAACTTAGAGGCATCTAACAAAGGATACAAAGGAAAATGCAAAGGAAACCAATGCCAAAGAACTTATAAAATTCTGGAAGGCATATCTATTTGTTTCTACCCTAAAGGCTAGACGGATGAGGAAGGAACTATGGCAAATGGTGGCTGTGAGATGTGGAGGGAAACAACCAGGCAAGGACAGAGCTAAGAAAATGTGCACATGACAAAAAGGATGTAAAGACAAGAATTACAGTACAGCATTAACTCTTATCCACATACAAAAAAGCAACTATCACCCTTTTCTGGGCAGAGTGGCAAGAGCTTAGTCCAGTAATGGTGAACCTTTTCAGGGCCGAGTGCCCCAACTAAAATTTTCCCGACACTAGGTGTTATCCGGTGCCAGGGGCAGGACTTCCACCCTCAGGGGCCAGGAGTTCCGGGGCGGGACTTCTCCCCCCACGCCATTCCTGGCCTCCAGCTATTTCTAGAGAGACAGTAAAGGTTGGGAAGAAGGATGAACAGTTGTGGGCCTGTTCCTCCTTCTCCTCATCCACCTTTGCCAGCCTCCAGCTGCCTCCTGAGAGACAGCTGGAGGCCAGTAAAGATCAGGAAGGAGGAAGAACAGGCCCAGGACTGTTCATCCTTATCCCCGCCGGGTGCTGGGCCAAATGGCATCACATGCCATCTCTGGCATGTGTGCCACAGGTTTGCCATCACAGGCTTAGTCTATCCCAGAAGAGCCTAAAATGAGCACTAAAACCCTGTACTCTCTCAGAGCTCCTCTGAGGGGAAGCACCAAAGAGTCACCACTGCCGCTATTTTCTCATCCAGGAATTCAAAAAAGCCAGAAGCTGTGCCATGGCAGAGAATAGAGGAGGTTGGAGCTACTTTTAGGTCCTCCAGGGATGGGCTAAGCCAGGGGTAGGCAACCTTTCCCCTTTAAGGGCTGAGGGACTTCAGCTCCCAGAAGCCTCAGTCATGTTGGCCAATAGTCCCATGTTGGCCAATAGCTCCTGGGATTCTGGGAGCTGAAGTCCCTTGGCTTCAAAGGTTGCCTACCCCTGGGCTAAGCTCTCCTATTCTGCCACTCTATCAGAGCAAGTGATGGATAATTTTTTGAAAAGAGTTACGGTACAGTAATTACATTGAGCTGTGCATAAACTGACCCAGGCTTTGGGGTCAGCGTTTGACTGAAATGTCTAACCTTATACATGAATATATACAATATTATGTCTGTCAGATGTTAACCCTGGTCTGTGGCCCGATCTGACCTGAAGGCATTCTCCTGTCACCCTAACCCCTCCATACTTGAGTGTACCAAGTTTTGCTTCCCCATCCCCTGGCAAAAATGCTTCTAACATAGCAGGGGGTTGGACTGGATGGCCCTTGTGGTCTCTTCCAATTCTATGATTCTATGATTCTAATATTATCTGACTTGGTGTGAAACAAGGTATCAATTATTACCTTATCTACCTTAGCACTACTTTATCTGCTTGCTCCTCTATCATACAAATTAAATGTTTTAGATGTTACGCATCTAAACCAAAAATAACCAATATACCACTCCAAAGCTGTTTGATAGGAAATGTGTACCCAAGTACACATCCATAGACAAACTGTTTTTATTTTATTTTATTTTTATTTTTAGTTTACCTGTAGTGTCGAGAAATCTCCTCTTCCACCTGAGTGACAAAGTCACATTTGGTACATGAGTGTTCCTTGCTGTCTTTGACAGTCAGCGGTCCTTCCCCCCCTTGCAGGGCATTTGCTTCTTGCTTGACTTCAGACACCTGGGCTTCGTGTGTGGTTTCATAGTGAAGCAGGAGAATGTCTACATCAGGGGTGGAGAAAGAGCACTGGTGACACTGGTGCTTGACTCTGGAGCCGCCTGGCATTCCAGGGGACAAGTGCAAAAGCAAGAGAGCACAGTGGGAACAATTACTTTTCCTGCAAGCAAAAGGATAAGTAATTTCTCCAAGGTGCTTTTCTGGACTACAGAGGCCTCGAGGACAAAACTGACAGTGCTTAATGGTACATTTGTGAATGTTGTGTAACTGCTGATAATGACGAAGAAGAGGCCCCACCACTATTATATCTGAGCCATGGCTCTTAGAGTACCTAAAATCACAAAACTGACAATTGTAGCTTGTCACCACGTTGTCCTCCACTCCTGAGATGGTAAAGTCTTTCTTTTTGGCCATGCTACAGCCCTTCTCAGTCTTTGCTGCTAACTCTCCATCTGAATTTTTGGCTAAGTCATTATGATTAATGACCGACCCCCTTGAGAGCTTGTCATTCCGATCTGGGTGAAGGCCCCCTGCCTGGCTCCCCCCATGATGCTTGCTGTAATGTTCTAACAGTTTGAGTGAGCTGGATGATTCACAACTAAAGCTGCAGAATTTGCACCAGTAGTAACTGGAGACATCCGTACCGTTTTGTCTAGAGGATTCAAGAGGCTTGATGGGCACCGAATAACCAACTGGAGTGTCATCTCCAGCTTTTACGGTGATCTTGTCCTGCCATTTCCCCAAATCTCCAGCCTCACATGATCGAACAGTAGGACTGGACTTGCTCGAGTTCCTCTCTGAGGCTTTGCTGGTTTCAGAGGCAGGAAGAGTGGATTTTATCTTGTTTGGATGGGTCTGCAAGAAGTGTTGCTCCAGCTCCGTTGACGAATTGCCCATGTAAGTGAAGTTGCAGAACTTGCAGCGGAAATACTTGGTGTTGCCCTGGCAATCTGGAGTTTTGCGTCCAATGCCAATAAAGGTCCCACCTAAAGTGACCTACAGAAGATGAAAAGGAAAGCATTAATGACTGAAAAATCAATGTTTCCTATGAAAGAAACAAAGGAAAGGCCATCAAATATTAACTCACATAACTGTATGACAAATCTCTGTGAAACAGAACAGTGTCCTAGTTATTCATCCCAAAAATACATCCTTAACACTCAATAAAAGGCAAAGCTCTAGAACAGGGGTAGGCAACCTTTCCCCTTTAAGGGCCGAGGGACTTCAGCTCCCAGAATCCCAGGAGCTATTGGCCAACATGGGATTATTGGCCAACATGGCTGAGGCTTCTGGGAGCTGAAGTCCCTCGGCCCTTAAAGGGGAAAGGTTGCCTACCCCTGCTCTAGAAGACAACCCTTACAGGGGAAAGCAAACAAAAGGAGTGGCAGGAACATCCCACTTCCCAGAGCTTTATCAGTGCACATGCTTAAGCTAGTCAGAAACAGTATGAAAAGAATGATAACTGGGAGCAAATGGGTGATTTGTTTTAGCTCCTGGGTTCTCATCAGCTGGATTCACTGTGGAACACAGAGGAATAGGGTATGGATATTTGAACTGGAAAATAAAGAAAACCCTTCCAGATGTTACCAAGAAAATTATATGAGGAGGACTCGGCTAGATCAGGAGATTTAGAATCACCTGCAGCAGAGTAAAATGTTTCACTGAAATACGAGTCCCACAACTCATTTGTTGCACAAATACGCATTCTATCTGAGCCTTTGCTTTTCTTCATTCCTCTGAATGCTGCAGATTAGACCAAAGGCCTATCTAGTACAATAATCTGTTTGAACAGTGGCCAACCAATTGCCTGTGCAGTAAACTGTGCTCACAACTGCGCTCACAACTGACTGCAATGCATATGTTGGTCAAGGCTTTAGACAAAGGCAGACTTGAAATGGAAAGTTTCTCCATGTCATGATGGGAGATGTGTTTTGCTTTTTGGCTGCTGGTCTAATTTTTGCATTTCCCCTTAAACATGTCAAACAGGTACCTTGAACCAACGCACTCTGGTGGTAAGAGACATTGTAGTAGAAGCGAACTCCAGCATACTGCAAGTTAAATCAAACAAGTTAAAACTAATTTTAGCCCCAGAAAATACCACACTATGTGTATTTCAGTGCTATGGTTTCCTAATGTAGATGTCGCTCAAGAAAGAGCTGTAATTTAGCAAAATATAGAAAAAACCACAATAGCAAGGGACAGAGAATTCATGTCATGTCCAGAAAACATTACATCACTAGAAATGTATTGCTTAACTATTCTCATGATCTGATGAAAAACATCTCACAGGACAGAAGCCTAGTTTCTTCAAACAAATGTTAATGAAATCTTATGCTTCCAGAGATAATAGTTTGACACTTCCCATGAATGTGCCACACCTGCCTTGTGACACTGAAATAACATTTGCTTTCTTGGACATCTGCGCTGCAATCCTCCCATGTCTATTAATCAGAAAATCCTATTCTCATCAATGGGACAACATTAATTGCAGGATTATAGCTTGGTTTGTAAATCAAAACAAGAGGTGGGGGTGGCGAGGAGTGTGAATGGAAAATAAAGAGGTGGAAACCATCTTCATAATTATAATGTCATCATTGTTTTGTTTCTTACACTGAGTCCATGAAAATGTGCATCGTGTCCATTTTTCAGAAAAGAATCCTTCTGAAACACTATCCACACCAGAACCCACCCATTGGCTTCTCCAGTTTTCTCCTTAATCAGAAGACTCACAAAAGGGAGTCTGGGATTCAGAAACCACTGCAATATCTTCCTACGATCATTAAGGTAAGACATAATTATGTACAGTATGTCCTGTGCTTCATGATTACAACAAAATTAGAAGAAAAATCTAAATGAATACTGGGATATAATGGATTACCAGCTGCTGCGTTTGCATTTCACTGAGTAGTTTTATGTTTTATTGACCATTAAAAGTGACGCAACATTTGTGAATGGTAATAGAAGGGTATGCTAATTGTTATGGAAAGAAAGTAATTTTTCATACAGTGCTAACTACATTTACACGATCATCAGGTACAACAGAAAGAAAATGGCTTCTGTGTGAAGGAATTAAGAAAAACCTAAAGACAACATGTACAGAAGTTGATGTGGTTGATGCGGCAGTCAAACAGATGTACACATTCTTACAAGTATACTGCAGATCAGGAAGAGAAGAATGAAGACACCAACCTGGTGTCCTCCACATGCTTTCAACATTAGCTCTCACATTTCATCTCCACTGAATATATTAACTAGACTACCTGCTACCTGGCAGGCAACAGATGGGAGACTGGTATACATAATGCCTATAGAGACAGATTACTGTGATCCCTTGTAAAGACTAAGAACATATCACTTACCCAGCTACTCTCAGACTAATTCACACAATCCTAATTCACCTTTTCCTACTGATTTAAAGTCTAAATACTCAGCCCTTCTTTCTTAAGATATGTTGACTAGCCAATTGATCTTCTGGTCTTAATCTCAAATTTCATTCATAATCTTCTCACTAAAGACATATCTTCAAGTTTATTAATTTATTTAGTTAGTTAGTAAGTTAAGAAATACATATCTTACATGATAAAAAGCAACCAGGGCAGTTTATTAGTCCACTCTGAACCAGCAGACAACATACAGTGCTATATTTTTTTTTAAAAAAAATCTATAGCATTCTACAAATGGCACAAGGAACTAAAAAGTCTGCCATATCTGACAGGGGTCTAGCTATAGTAAAGTCAATTGATGGAAGCAAGCAGATCCTATGACCTAGCTATTGTAATCAAGCCTGGGCCTGTTCTTCAGTTCAGATTATTAGGCACAAGACTAAAGTATGGGTAAGCATCCATATGTTCTTTAATGAGTATGTGCATGTGCTTTCATTACTGACTCTGTCCTGTGAACCTGCCAGGTTGCACCCTTTCAAACTGCTGCTCATTAAGAGAACAACATTATTAAACTTCACTATAATCTTGATCTCTTCTTTCATTCCCATAAACACATAGCCAAAGAAGGAGCTACAGTAAGGTACAAGACAACTACCTCAGGGGAAAAATTCATGAAGACAACCTCCCCTTTTTTCAGTTTTCAGCATGACTCTAGCTTTCTAGGGGTATGTTCAAACTATTATTACAGCTGCCACAATGGAAATCAATAGATATCTCAATGCTCGACAACAACTTCCCACAACACCACAGCACATACATGTTGTTTGGAGATGCCATGACCACCATGGAGGTACTTTACATGATCTAGCCACTCCACACATGATCAAGAGTTTCCAAATTCACACATATTGTGAGCAGCTTTCACATCTTATCCTAGAGAGAACTACAAGTTCACCTGGGAATTCTTAACTGAAAGATATTAATGTTTTTGACCTAGGCCAAATAATAAGGAAAAATATTTAAGGATAGTGTCAGCTACTTATTGGCATATATTAATTTATATAAAAGATTCAAAATGTTGAAAGGTTGTCAATTTTGTTTTACTAGCACAAAGCTTGAAAAAGCTGGCGAGAATAATATCTTTCAGTTAAGAATCCCCAGGTGAACTTGTAGTTCTCTCTAGGATAAGATGTGAAACACCTACTCCATAAGGACAAATGTGGAAGAACATGAGTAACTGCCAATTCCCATTCCTCTTCATGCCCCTTTATGATCCAAAAACTATTCATAGTGACATCTCCAAGTACACGCAGTAAGATAATAGCAGGAGCTATGTGAGATTTCTTAGCACGCCTCTTGGATCTCAATCTGTGTGGCTTTGTCTATAGGTGACAGATGTCATCCATGAAAGACAGGTGGAGCTCAAAGAATAAAGAGTAAGGGCTCTCCTCTCTAGCAAAGTGGTGCTTCTCACTTGTGGAAATATATTTGTGAGTAGGAGTGCTGTTGGTCACATCCAATTCTATGATTCTGTGTGAAAATTGGCAAGTGGACACTCACGGGCGTGCAAATACTGCTGAATGCAGGGAGGGAATATTTGGAGTGATTCCTAAAATTGCACTGAGTGCTTGGTTTTCTGGAGGAAAACAGGTTATGAATCACTCTCAGTTGACAATATGATGGATAGTTCAATTTTAAAAATTGTTTACATCAGCTAAGATCTAATCCAAGTCAATAAAGTTGCAAAATCAGATGGCACAAACCCTTCCTACTACTTGGGTCACAATTTTCAATCTTCAATCAGTAAATGAAAAGCTCAAATCTCTTACCAATCCCCTGAGTCACCCAGTATACCACTTGCCTATTACTTTTAATCTTCTAATCCTAAATATTCTATCTAATGCTCTTGTTTATCCATTCACTTTGTGCAATATACCATCCAGAAAGCATTAACTACCTAACAATTAAAAACTTCTCCATGTTATGCAGGCCAGGACAGATACTAGGATTTATGGCAAGTTACAGTAGCACCACCCTGCAGTGCTGCCTTTAGTGTTGATAACAGAAGGTACTTACATGTTACAGTTTGGCTCCTAACCTTCCTTCCATAAAAAAAGAACAGAGTTCATATTCACAAAGAAATACTATCTCTCCATGCCTTTCACTCTGCAGTCCTCGTGCCTCTAAAAATCTGATCCTTGAAGTTGGGAAGCTTTTCAGAATGGTTTGTGAGATGGCACAATAAGATGGAAGAAACTAAAAGTAAATCCTCACCTCCACCCAACATCCAATCACAGTCTATAATTGCATGGAAAAATGATTAAAATCTTTGCAATGTTTTGCCTCTCCTCAAAGATCTGGATGAGTTTTAAATTATTCACAGTGAGGTGAGGAGCAAGTAACACTTTCCCAATCTCTTTCCAGAGCTGACCTGATAGGGTAGAGAATAACTCTCCCTCTTAGCAACAAACAGGCTTTTTTCACTGGTGGTTCTCTGTAACCTGTAACTCCTGTAGTCCAAACAATTTTTTTAAAAATAGCTTCTACTCCATAAATCCCCACAGCTTTTAAATAATAGGACAAACTATACTGATTTCACTGTCAGTAGCTGTCAAATGTCTCCAGTGATCTTCATGGCAACTATAACACCCAGCCAAGGGTTTGAAAAGCACTTAGGGGGGGGGAATGAAATATACAGATATAGGATGAGGGACACTTGGCTTAACATGACTACATGTGAAAGGGATCTAGGAGTCCTGGTAGACCACAAGTTGAAAATGAGTCAACAGAGTGATGTGGCAGCTAAAAAGGCCAATGCAATTCTAGGCTGCATCAATAGAAGTATAGTATTTAGATCAAGGGAAGTAATTGTGCCACTCTATTCTGCTTTGGTCAAGCCTCATCTGTAATACTGTGTCCAGTTCTGGGCACCACAATTCAAAAAGGATGTTGAGAAGCTGGAGTGTGTCTAAAGAAGGGTGACTAAAATGGTGATGGGTCTGGAAACCATGCCTTTTGAGGAGAGATTTAGGGAGCTGGGTATGTTTAGCCTGGAGAAGAGACTATTAAGAGGTGATAAGATAGCCCTGTTTAAATATTTGAAGGGATGTCATATTGAGGATGGGGTAAGCTTGTTTTCTGAGAATAGGACTCAGAACAATGGATGCAAGCTACAAGGAAAGAGATTCCACCTCAACATCAAGAGGAACTTCCTGACAGAACCCATTCCCTCGGAGTGTGATAGAGTTTCCTTCTGTGGAGAGAATGCTGGATGGCCTCCTGTCGGGGATGCTTTGATTGTGAGTTCCTACATGGCAGATGGTTGGACTGGATGTCCCTTGTGGTCTCTGCCAACTTTATGATTCTATTATTCTAAGTATAAAACAGTTTAAACTCTTCTTGTGAGTGAACACCACTAGGAATATAATCCCCAAAAATTTCTCAGAAATTGCATTCAACCCTTGCACTAAAATAAAATCTGTACCCTGGTTTTAAAGCCATTAAGACAGTGGTGTGGCAGGGAGACCCATAATCTCATTATCAATTGTGCAAAGAGGAATTTTATTTGTCAAGGATTTAATGTGGACCCGTTTAGAGAAATCTGAAGGATGAAGAAAAACATTTTTCTCTATTCACACTGCACAATGCTTTGTAAACTGCTGGCATACTTCCTATTTCTTAGGCATCTCTTTCTGCGTTAAAAGTGTACAAAAATCATTTAGCCTTTCCATGACAAGCAGATGCTTTAACTCTTAAATGATTTTGACTACCTCTTCTGGCACCTTTTCCAACCTTTTAATATCCTTTTTGAGAGTGTTTCTCAAAAGCAGCCACAGTATTTCCACGCTTTCTAATCACAAACAATCCCCTCCCATATGTATTCAAAATGAAAGTGTGACAGGGGAGGGCACACGTTAGCTCCACTCCAATGACCACCACCACTACAAAAAAAAAAAGAAGCTCCATACCTTTGCCCTGCTCTCCAATCACAGGGTTTTTAAATATATTCAGCTATATTAGAGAAATAATTATGTACTGATTTTGTTCTTAAATGAAGCAACAAGTAATTTTAGCAATTTTCTTGTCACTGCTATGAAGACTTTGAAAACTGCAAATTTGGAAGACTATTTACAGTTCAGGACATATTTTCTGCAAAACTTGTATACTGGATGTTTGCATATAAAACACTATTTTTACACAGGAAAAATCATTTTCTGCACAGAAAATATTTCAGTTCAGAAGCATTACTTTCTGCATAGAAAATGCTGTTTTCTTTAAAATGGACAGACTTTGCACAGAATAATCCAAGACTGTCTTCAGTCCAGAATTCTCCTTGTAAGGATTTTCTAACATTTGAGAAACTTTTTTTTACCATTTTCCATATATTTTTGAATATCCTTTCCATCCCCAAGTTGTATGAACGTAGAAGCATGCTTTAGATCATTGCACATTCAGTACAAAGGGCCTTGCTACTTACACAGTCATTCCAAGCATCCAAGAGAACTTCAGAGATCTCATTAAGCAATAAATGTATAAATTCCTAGTGCTCATTTATTTGTTAGGAGATAGTTCTAATTTCTACATCAAATTTTTATATATTGCAAATAGAAAATATGAAAATACATCCATCCTAAAAGCTCTGGGAAATAGGCTACCCCAAAATATTATGAAGAAAAGGGGAAACCACTGGTCTCTTTACAATGTTATTACCTTGTGATTATTAAGTTCACACATACTGTATTCTGATGAAAACATCTTTCCAGGCTTGAACTGTTATCCTTTCAGACAAGGATCCTAATCCCGCAATAGTGGTACAAAGCACAATGCAGAAATAATCCAGTCTGAGACCTCTTTAACTGCCCTGGCTCAATGCTAGGGAATTCTGGGACCTACAGTTCTGTGAGACATTTAGCCTTCTCTGCCAGAGACCTCTGGTGCCATAATAAACTACAATTCCCAGGATTCCCTAGCACTGAGCAGTTAAAGACGATTGAAACTAAAATATTTCTGCAGTGTGTCTTGGATGTATGATGTGCGAACCAATTCTTCTATTCATGCCAACTGCCATACATACTTTATTATTATTATTATTATTATTATTATTATTATTTATATCCCGCCCTATGGAAATCCAATCAGGGCGGCTTACAAGCATAAAAACATATAGACGCCCGCTGCTATGTAAAACTCAAAGTGGGATAGAAGCCAAAAACAATATGTTCCACTGGGGAAAAGAAGTTATTTTTAAATTTTTTGCTACTGTTGTTAACTGCCTTCGGGTCAATCTTGACTTATGGCAATCCTATGAAAGAGACATCTCCAAGACCCTATGTCCTCTACCACTCTGCTTAATTCCAGCAAACCCATACCCATCACCTCCTTAATAGAGCATGTGGCCTTCCTCTCTTCTTACTTTCCTCCACCTTTCCCAGCATTATAGTTTTTTCCAAAGAGTCCTCATGATGTGTCCTAAGTACAACAGCCTCAGTTTGGTCATCTTGGTTTCCAGGGAGTTTTCTGGCTTGATCTGCTCTAGGACCCACTTCTTTGTCCTTTTGGCTGTCCATGGGATCCTCAGCACTCGTCTCCAGCACCATATCTCAGATGAAATGGTTTTCTTCCTATCATCGTTCTTAACTGTCCAGCTCTCAAATCCAAACATTTATTTCTCTTTGGAATAAAACAAATCAAAATGGCGGCCGCAACATGCGCGGAGGCGGCTGCGCCAGTGTGCGTAGTGGCAGCGGCGGCAGCACGTGCGGGGGGTTGCACGCAGCAACAGGGGGTGCACGCAGCGACCTCCACTTCCTCAAGGAGTGGGTGCAGTAGACAGGTGCCACTGTCTGATTGTGCAACACTTGGGGTGAAGGAATGAGTCTGTCAACTGAAAAGACATCATTGGGGGGAGGGGAGAGGTACATGCAAGGGAGGTTTGTGTGGACAGACTTGATACATGTAGCTGGTAGTCATGCAAGGGACATGGTCAACAAGACACACGGACAAATGTTACTCCAGGCGCACACACACACCCCCAGCATGCCTGGAAGTGGTGTGGAGGTCTTATGCACACCTGCATACCTTCACAGAAGAGGTCACAAAAGCCTGCCTTTCCTGGCAGATGACGCCTAGAGGGCGCTTTCCTACCAGCTTTTAGGTGTGCGTTGTCTAAACGCCACGCCTCCAAATCAACCTGAAAGCACCTCTTTTTGCCTGTCGTATAACCCCTGAGTCTTCTTCTGATTTCCTGACTGCAGTCCCCATTCTATCAATGTTTGATCCCAGTTATGGGAATTCTTTTACTATTTCTTTTTCTTCATTGTCTAGTTTGAACTTGTGAAGGCCCTCAGTGGTCATTATTTTTGTTTTCTTTACATTCAACATTAATCCTGCCTTTGCATCTTCTTCTTTGATTTTCCTTAGTAAGTGTTCCAGGTGAGGTTTTCTGCTAGTACTATGATGTCATCTGCGTATCTAGATTGTTGATATTCCTTCCTCCTATTTTCACTCCTCCTACTTCTGTGTCCAAACCTCCTTTTCTTATAATACGTTCTGCATACAAGTTGAATAGATAGGGTGAAAGGATACAGTCTGACCTATTTGCCAATTGGGAACCATTCTGTTTCTCCGTGTTCTGTTCTGACAATAGCCTCTTGTCCTGAGTACAGATTCCTCATCAGGATTATCAGATGTGTTGGCACTCCCATATCTTTAAGGGGATTCCATAGCCTTTCATGATCTATGCAGTCAAAGACTTTGCTATAGTCTATAAAGCACATGCTGATTTTCTTTTGGAATTCCCTGGTGCGCTCCATTAGCCATCATATGTTTGCAATGTGGTCCCTTGTGCCTCTTCCTTTCCTGAACTCCACTTGTGTGATGAATGGGTTTTCAGCCTCTCCTTTGTTGGCACCTACCTGGGCAAGGTGTCATCCCATCCCCTTCGAGGATGAACTGATTCATCATCCAGCAAAGGGCCATGTTTTGTGGGTATGAATGTGTGGGTGCAAGAGCTCTTGATACTTAAAATGGTTGTCTTATTTGTTATTGTCTTATTTCTCATTGTCTTATTGTCTTATTTGTTATGTCTTAATAACAAATGTAATGTTACATGCATAGTGTTTAAACCCAGATCTGGTTTCCTACGTGTCTATATTGAAAATCCTATAGTCTAGGGTGGCTAAATTTCTCTTTGGAATAAAACAACAACAGAGAGCCTCGGTTCATGACACTTGGACCTCTGGGATTTCTCTCTATATGTATGGTTGGAGTCTATGTTGCAGAATTTCAAGCATGATTTTGCTATGGTTCTATAGTTGCTACAGTCTCTTGTGTCTCCCTTTTTGTGGATGGGGACATATATTGGTCACTTCCAATCTGTTGGCCATCATTTTGTTTTCCATATCTGTTGACATATGTTGGTTAGCACTAGAGTTGACCCTGTCAGTGTGGATTGCTGTAGTTCAATTGGAATATCATCTGTTCCTGGTGATTTTTTTATTATTATTATTATTTGCTATTTCTCTTATTGCAGTTTCCACCTCACCTTTTAGAAGTTGAGGTTCATCTTCATATGGCTCTTCATTCCATGTGTTCTTCACTTTGTCATCTCTTTTGTATAATTAGTCTGTATATTGCATCCAATGTCTTTTTATTCCTTCCCGGTCTTGAATTATGTTATTTTTAATGTCATAGATCATCCCAGTCCTTGGTTTGAATTTTCCTTTGATTTCCTGGATCTTGTGAAATAGATCTCTTGTTCTTCCCTTTTTGTTGTTGTCTTCTATTTCTCTGCATTGGTCATTGTAGTAATTTTCTTTATCTTTCCTCACAAGCTGTTGTACTGTTGCATTCATAATTCTTAATTTGTTCCTATCTCCCTTTTGTATTTTTATTATTAATTATTTTATTTATTAATCATTATTTTATTATTAATAATACAATATTTTTAGTAATTGTTGATCTTTGAAATGAAAAGGGTTTATAAAAGAGGAAAAGAATCAATCTTGGCTGTTCTCAGGAAACTGGATTGGTATAAATCAGTACCCTGAGGCTGCCAAGTATGACTGATGCTGCAAACCCTAGCAAAGAAACAAATAAAGAGGCTAATGAGATTTGGAAAGAGGTTTGCATCCAGTGTGCAACTCAGATTCATATTTTGACAAATGTAAAAATATACCTTGGTTCTGATGCAATATTAAGAAATTCTAGTCTACCACCAAATGAAAATAAAGGTTGGCAGATACAACCAAAACCTAGGATTTGAACATTTGGGTGATAAATGAACAAAGATAGCCAGCCCCTCTATTTCAGATGCATAGGGATTGACGGTGAATATGGATCAAGATCACAAGCTATAAAGTTAGTACCAGCTCTGTAAACC
Organism: Phrynosoma blainvillii; assembly: GCA_026167975.1. Taxonomy (NCBI): domain Eukaryota; kingdom Metazoa; phylum Chordata; class Lepidosauria; order Squamata; family Phrynosomatidae; genus Phrynosoma; species Phrynosoma blainvillii. The sequence continues at coordinate 24,112,484 of JANUYF010000004.1, read as the reverse complement.
CAGCTGGCCCTTGACATTTTTATTCCAATCAATATTGGAAGGTGTTTGTGCAAGTCCAGCTGCAGAACACTTTGGGGAAGGACTGCTGTGGCCCATAAAAGCCACAGGGCACACTTCTAAAAGTTAGATTATGGTCCATTTTTAGAGAATTTTATAAACCAAATAGATTGAGAAGCATCTGTGATTCAAGAACAGAACAACAAAGGTATGGAACTTCCATGTGTCTCTACAGAGATAGGGCCAATGGGGCTAACATGTGCAACTCCTCCCCTTTCAACATTTTTATTTTGAGAGGGGGCTTTTAGACATTGGAAGGCTTCACAATATTGTGGCTGCTTTTTGAAGAAGAAACTAGAATCTACATTAATGAAGCTAGAGTGTTGATAGACATTATGATGTGCTGAATATTATTAACAGTGTCCCACTGCTTTAACAGCACAACAGGAGGAACCAATGCAAGTCATCGCAAGATCCTTCTCTCCCTGTCCTTTAAAGCTCTTTGAGGCAACTGGAAGACGAGGCTTTATTAGCAAGAATTCTGCAAGCAGTGAAACTATCAAGATGATTCTACTGACATCATCATACACTGGACACTAACTTAAGTGAGGGTGGGGTTAATAAATGTCTGTCTCACAATACATGTATCAAGAATCAAATCCTATAAACTCCCAAAGATAGGAAATGGGGGAGGAGGGATGTCCTCATGCCTATTTTGCCGACAGAAACAATTCCAGATAAATCTGCGCTGAGATCCACTCCATGGGTATTAAACAAACTAGCAGTTAAGTACTGTTGTTTGTAAGCATGCTTAAGGATGAAATTTCAGGTCTTTCTCCCCACAGAACTAAGAATTATTGATTCACAATGCATTTTTAAAAGAAAGAAAGAGTCCTGAAGGAGGGGGAAGAATGGAATAGAGAAAGTCTGGAATAGGAAAGGTTGGAAGAAAAATGTGTGGGTGCTAGAGAGAATTTCAGCCATCTTTTTACCTCATGTTTATAAAATCTGTTCAGTATTTACTGCAAAGCATGAAAATATTAATCAGTTATTTATCTTCTTACATGCTCAGCATCAACATCTGGTGTATGCACAAGTGTTGAAGTCTAACATTTGGCATGAGCAAATTTTTAATGCTCTTTTCCCCTTGTTTGCCAGGGAAAGCTAGCATTTATTGAAAGAAAGAAAGAAAGAAAGAAAGAAAGAAAGAAAGAAAGAAAGAAAGTTCCAAAGCCAAATGTTTCTTTCAAATAATCGCTAGCTTCATATTGGAAAATCTGGTCTATTTTAGAACATATGTCTGGTTGATGGAAAAGACTGATCTTAACTAGATTGTCTGTGTACTGTTTCCTACTACTTTTTGTCTTCCTTGCAGTATCTTGTTGCCAAGGCTTATTAAACGAGTACAGTCTTCATTGATCTGTTTTATTTCTTGTTCTATTTATTCAATCTGCGATATCATGCACATCTGGCTTCTTTCAGAAAATGCCGCCTTGGAAAAGTATTCAAACCCAATCTAATCAAGCACAAACTTTCCTATAAATAACCAAGAACTTAACAGTATCACTGTTGAAGGGAATAAGAGTGTTGCTGTGTTTTTTATAAAAAAAAAAAAATCAGATTCATTTATATTGGCCACCATTGTTGAAAAGATCTTCTTGACATGTCTGGATCTTAATCAAAGGCTGTTTTCCGGAGTAAGAAACGAGTTGTTCAATCAGCCACATTTTCTTGTAAAACAAATATGTTGTTGCTGCTGTAATAGCGTGCCTTCAAGATGTTTCCAAGTTATGGGAACCCTAAGGTGAACCTATTATGGGATTTTCTTGGCAAGATTTGTTCGGGGGAGAAGGTTGCTATTCCCTCCCTCTGAGGTTGAGAGAGTGTGACTTGCCCAGATTCACCCAGTGCATTTCCATGGCTAAGCAGGGATTCGAAGGACCCTTGTGTCTCAGGGTCCTATTCCAACATTTAACCCACTATACTTTAATGATATTACGGCTCTGGATGTTAGTCTTTATGTAGCCAAAATAGGCACAATCCCTGAAAGGGGAAAAGATATAAGCAGGTTTGACAGGAACCCAAAAAGTATTAGAAGTTGCTGGTGTTGTCATTTAAAAAAACAAAAAACCTAAGGGGGGGACCTCAGAACAGCCCATAAATAATGAGCATGTCCAGCAGGTACAGAATGTTGAAAGGCGGGAATGGAAAATGGGGGGAGGTTGAAATAAAGCATTTAGAATCTACATCACATCATTATGTTTGTTACAGTTACTTACTGTATTCATACAATTATGCACAATCAGATTTGAATGTGTGTATGTCTTTAACCATAACAAGCTCACTATCTTTAATTCTTGTTATTTTCAATCACTGGTGTAGAACATTAGGCTCTCTAGAGATTTTCAACCATGCACTAAACACAATGCTAGTTCAAACTAGAATAAAACCACTGAAATCAATGGAATCTATGTAAGTGGAAACTAACAATTCCTATTAATGTTAATGGTTCTATTATAATTAGGACTAAAACTGTATTTAACCTTATCACACCCGCAATCCCTTACACCATCAGCCACTGTTGCATGAGTAGTCAGGCAAAACTTCTTGGGGGGCCCAAAGGCTCTACATCCTGATAAAGCTTAACATAAATGTGATACCAATTCCAAATACAAATTATAGATCATCATTTCAAATCTGGAAGTATACATAGCCTTTTCACTTAAATCATAGGTTAGCATTATAAATCCAGTTCTGTAATTGTTAGCGCCTTATGTAAGGCAAAACAAAAGACTTCAAGGGCACAAGACTAAATCACTTATTCAAAATAATTATTTATGATTGCTTGCTCCATTAAAATTAAAAAATCTGATCTATATATATTATTTGTAAATACAAGCAGAAAATTTTATCAATGTCATTCAGAAATGGCATTCAAAAATTACAAGCTTCTTCGGAAAGTATTTAGGACCCCTACCACTTTCATCAAAAGTGCATCAATTCAAATACTAAATGTACTGTGAAATGCTTCCAAAATTTTAGCTTTCTTTAATTAATCTGTTTCATTTAAGGTAACTATACAGTATACTTCCCAAACTGCATAATCTCTTGGGGCAGATTACAAATATGAACAAAACAAAAACAAATAAATAAAATAACAGATGTTACAACCAAATAAATAAATCAGCTGAAAGAATATGAAAGCATTAAAATATCAAAATACTTTTACTACCCTGGACACCAGTTGCCAGTCCAGATGGGAGGCTGGCCAGTTCATACTACAAATTAGAAAATTACAAAAATTGACAGCATTACTAAGGTACATACCAAATCCAACTTTCAATGCACCTATTCTTAAACAAAAGTATACATGCAACAGGATCTTAGCATAGTCTTCAAATACACTTTGCCACCATCTTGGTTCTGATCCACTTCACCCCTATGCGTAACTAGCCTAGGAAAATACAAACCTCCACCTGAAACAATTGAGAGCTGTTTGAGAATACGTATACACCCTGCTGGTTCAGGGAAAGATTAACTCATGCTACCACACATCTGCATGCTAGAGTCTCAATCCAGATCAGATATTCCCCCCCCCCCACCCCCTTACTTGCTTATTAAACACCCCACCTTTCTCTCAGTGGAGGAAGCAATGTAGCTCTAACATGAATTAACACAAGTACTCAGTTATACTCTGAATAAGGAAAGTCAACAGACACGTCTGCATGCTACATATTGAAGATAATGTATACTTTGGCTCTAACTGAATCATTTCAGGCAAGCAGCTATTTTTATATATACTCTGAAAATGGCAGCATGAGTATGAGGGCAAAATATTAGTTTAAAATGACTTTTAAACTCTACAACTTTGCTGTGAATGAGAACATGGGAGAAGATAGGAATTTCGCTGGGAACAGAAAAATTAGTACATAGCTTCAGGGTATGCAAGTCTTAGTTATGAGCCACCTACCTTTCTTCCATTAAGTATCCTGCAGTAATGTGTCCAGAAGCAAAACCATGGAAAAACTCTTAGACTCTTATGTCTAAGAAAAAATGCAGGCCTAGTTCTCAACACATATTATTATGATGATGAAGTGTACAAGGATTTATTATGGAATATTACTTTCATAATGCTCAGAGGGCTTTCTGTTGTCCGGAAATGTAAGCCTTATAGTCCTGGCACCAGATCACTTACGCTGCTTATTCTCAAGACGTAATGTTCCTTGCTCCATCAAAAATCAGTAAGAAAAGTCATGGCTTCAAACAACCGGCAGAAATCACACTGTACATATAAAATAATCCAGATACTAATTTTCTCTTGCTTTTGTTAAGAGTTATTTCCCATGAGAATGCTTCCCCCCTCCCAAGATATGACCTATGAATTGTACTTATTCCCCATTTGTAAAGACACCATGGAAAGAGAAATGTATGTGCTAATGACAGACAATCCCATTACTTATCCATAAAGCAATGGCACCCCATGCTGTACTCCATACTTAATTTGTCACATACCATGACTAGTCAACAGAAGGTTACATTGCCATTATGTAGGCAAAGTCATTTGAGAAAGCTAGCATGGTGCAGTGGTTTCAATGCTGGACTAGGATTCCAGTGACCAAAGTTTGAATCCCCACTCACCCTTGGAAACCACAGAATGACTTTAAATAAATCATCCTTTCAGCCTTAGAGGAAGGCAATGGTAAACCTCCTCTAAAGAAGTCGAAGGCTTTCACGGCCAGCATCCATAGTTTTTGTGGGTTTTTTGGGCTGTGAAGGCCATATTCTAGAACAGGGGTAGGCAAACTGTTTTACCTTGGGGCCAGTCCCGCGAAGTCCCTCCCGCCGCTGGGCCGAGGGGGGGGAATGGTGGTGTGCGCATGCGCATGCACGCACCCCGTGCGCGCTGCCACTGCCGCGCGCGCCGCCGCCGCCATTTTTGAAATCAAAATGGCGGCCACGGCACGTTTGCGCATGCGCAGGAGTACTGCGCATGTGCAAATGCGCCACGCCCGCCATTCTGATTTCCAAAATGGTGGTTGCGGCACGCACACTGCGCGCGGCCACACGGCGGGAAAAACGCGCAGCGGTGGCAACCTTCCTCCTGGGTCGGTAAGTCCAGGGACCTGGGCCTTAACCGGCCCCCGGGCCGTAGGTTACTGCTCCCTGTTTTAGAAGAATGAATGTCACCAACATTTTCTGAAGATGCCAGCCACAGATGCAGGCAAAACATCAGGAATATTCTTCTAGAACATGGCCTCACAGTCTGAAAAATCCACCTAAACCTCCTCTAAAGAAATCTGCCAAAGAAACATGTGTGATAGGGGCACATAAGTCAGAGTCAACTTGAAGGCACAGAATAACAAGACAAAATCCTTTACCATACAAACCATTCAGATGAGATACTGTAAGTGCATGTCCAAGGCCCCAACTTCAAGTCTATGCCCCAATGCTCCATTTCCACCAGGAAAGAATTTGGACCAGTAATCGCAATGCTCACAGTTACATTATTCCAATTATGAAAAGGTGGACAAATATAGCCATCTATAGCCAGCATAATCAGCTGGAGGACCATGTTGCCCATCTCTCTACTAATGGACCATGACTAGGCCATACTAATAGCATAGACAGTGTACAGGAAGGCATAATGAGATGCAGTTCAGTGCTCCAAACATATTTTTATAGATGACATGTCTGACATCTCTAGTCAAATGGTTATGAAGAAACAAGATTAGAGATGTCCCTACTCGGAGCCTTGAGGAGCCACAACTAGACTAGCCAAGTATCTGTCTCAGTTTAAGGTGGCTTTTTCTCTATTTATCAACTAGGAAATGGTAAAGGTATTCCCCGCTGACAAGGTTGTCAAGTTGTGTCCAATCATAGGGGGTGGTGCTCATCTCCGTTACTAAGCCAAAGAGCCAGCATTGTCAGAGACTACTCTGTGATCATGTGACCAGCATGATTGCACAGAATGCTGTTTACCTTCCCACCGAAGTGGTACCTATTTATCTACTTGCATTTGCATGCTTTCAAACTGCTAGGTTGGTAGAAGCTGGGATTAGTGATGGGACTTCACCCCATCATGCAGCACCCTGGCAGAAAATTCTGAAGAGCCAGACATTTAAACCATCCTTCGAGTCCTCGGTGAATTATTCCAATGAGCCTTATTTATTTCGCTGTTATTAATTTGAATTCTACTTCAGTCCCTCTCTACCCCCCATGATTTTGGCTAGACAGATATGTATATTGTTTGTTGTTTGTTGTTAACTGCCCTCGACTCATGGCGATCCTATGGATGAGACATCTCCAAGACCCTCTGTCCTCCACTGCTCTGCTTAATTCCTGAAACCCCATACCCCTGACCTCCTTAATAGAGTCCCTCCATCTAGCATGTGGCATTCCTCTCTTCCTACTTCCCTCCACCTTTCCCAGCATTATTGTTTTTTTCCAAAGAGTCCTCCCTTCTCATGATGTGTCCTAAGTACAACAGCCTTAGTTTGGTCATCTTGGCTTCCAGGGAGTTTTCTGGCTTGATCTGCTCTAGGACTCACTTCTTTGTCCTTTTGGCTGTCCATGGGATTCTCAGCACTCTTCTCCAGCACCATATCTCAGATGAATTTATTTTCTTTCTATCATCTTTCTTAACTGTCCAGCTCTCATATCCATACATGGTAATACAAAATACAATGGTATGGTTCTCACTTTTGTTCCGAGTTGTATATTTTTGCATTTTAGAATCTTTCCTAGTTCTTTCATAGCCACCCTCCCCATTCTTAGTCTTCTTCTGATTTCCTGACTGCAGTCCCTATTTCTATCAGTGTTTGATACCAGGTATGGGTATTCTTTTACTATTTCTGTTTCTTCATTATCTAGGTTGAACTTGTGAAGGTCCTTGATGGTCATTATTTTTGTATATATTACAAAAATACATTACTTTATTATTGTATATATTATTTTTGTATTATATTATGTATATTACCCTAAAGACCCTAGGATATAGTATGCCCATCAATTTTCATGCCCATGTAGATTAATAATCCAACATGTGAATGGCACAAAAAAGATTGCCAACCTGTACATATTATCAGTCTGAGTTGGATATAAAACTGCACTCCAGAGTAGCAGTGTAGACATCAGACTGTTTGAACCTCAGGTTCAAGAATTTTCCCTTCTTCTTTCCTCTGCCAACACACTAGAGCAGGGGTAGGCAACCTTTCCCCTTTAAGGGCCGAGGGACTTCAGCTCCCAGAATCCCAGGAGCTACTGGCCAACATGGGACTATTGGCCAACATGGCTGAGGCTTCTGGGAGCTGAAGTCCCTCGGCCCTTAAAGGGGAAAGGTTGCCTACCCCTGCACTAAACTGTATTTTAGCAGATTCTTCAAATTGGTACACAGAAGTAGTCATGTATATCATGGAAAAGCTATGGTTTCTTTTAAATAATGAGGGAAATGACTCATGGATTTACAGCAGACCAAAATTTAACTCAGGTTAAACAGCATGGCTCTAAGCATTTATCTGACTGCAGCAGCCCACATGAGATTATTTAATTAATAAGGTTAAAAGGCATGTCCCCATGCTTTCCTGGTTAGAGGTACACAGGAAAGTGTTCAGAGCACAAGATACAAACCTGCACATCGTAAGTCCCATTTAGCAAGACAGGCCTTTGAGAATTGATGTCCTGGAGGACACCTGACAGCACAGAGCAATTGACTTTCTGAAAGTCTTTGGAGTGGCTGAACTGCACCATATTGTGGAGAGCCAAAATTTTAGTGTCGAGCTCAGTATCCTGCCTAGTGCGGTTATGCAGCCCAAGGTGGTACTTGCGGAAGTGTTTGATGAGATCTGTGGGGTCGTTCCCATAGTAACCATAGCCACAGATGTTGCATTTAAAGTCCTGAAGCTCTGGAGACAGAGGCGCCATATCTGGAGTCTCATTTGCCAACAAATCTGTTTTCAATTTGTTTTGCCTTAAGTCCCCATCTGAAGGCACTTGTGGGTTTTTTGAGGCCACCGAGGTTGGGCTTGAACCCCGGCCATCAGATTGACCGCTTTGCGTATGCACTGTTTCATCAGCAGATTTTGGCGACATGCAGTGCTCTTCATTTTTCTCCATCAGATCGCCTGACGGGGTGCAGACCACATCTTGGGTGTCATCTGCATCTGATCTGAGAGGAGACTTCAAGGACTTTGTGATTCCCTCAACAGCTGGAGATGAGAAGGCCGGCATATTTCTGTCTGTCACCTCATCATGAGGGAAGGATGGAACATTTCCTCCCTCATTGTGGCTTTCATAATTGAAGCCAGCCTTTTCATTCGTCACTGAGCTTTTCAAGTCCTTTGTAGTACTGGGAGATGGCTCAGGGACATGCGTGCAAAAGCCCTCCTTGTCAGTTTGCTCCACAGCCTCACCCGGCTCAGTGTTTTCTTGCATCTGACCGGCAGAAAATTCTGTTTTCCTTTCAGTACTGTCACTTACGGTTCCCGGCGACTTGAGGGTCTCTGTTTCACCTTCGCTAGCAATGTTTCTTAGAGGGGGGTTCTTTTTCCGGACCATATCTGAAAATATGAAAGCAACACAAGCACAAAAAAATACCAATGAGTTAATGAGATTATTTAACAAACACAATCTGTGAATTCTTCTTGATTCCTCACGTATAATGCAACATTTTCTACTAGATACCTCCCTCATACCTCCAAAAAGCCTCCCACAAGACTTTAAAGGACAACAATTATATCTTACTCAGGAATACATTCTTACCAATTAAATGGAATTTACTTGACATCAAATCAAAATTTTGTCATTTTATACTGCCATCTTACTATTTTATTCTACACTGCTCTGGAGGTTGTTCAAAATAAATTAAAATAATGTAAAACTAAACCAAATAAAAAGCTCTGACGTAGGAAAATCAGCACGTTAATAGTAATGAAAAAATATTTCAGCAGGAAAGGTAAATAAATGTCATGTGATTTATGAAATGATTTAAATATGTTTAAACATTCATCAATAATCTAATGTTCTTTCCATTTAACATATCCATTAACAACTTGGTGTCACTATGAAAGGAACCTTAACACTTTTCCAATAATATGATGATTAATTCTTTTTAACTTGTCAATAAATTTATTTTTAAACTGGTTTGACAAGGGTCATAACAAGGTAAGTGGGCATACAACCAATTTTTGGGGGTTATCCCTTCTAGATATACATTTTCTATCTCTTCATCAAAGCAACCTTTTGTTTTAAATAGACAAACCTAAGAATTGTTGTTAATTTTGAAAACTTGGGAGATGTCTCAAATTAAGAAGCTGGTATTTTGTTCAAAAAGGCATTTAAAATACGCTCTTAGTGCTACTCATAAGAATTCTGCCTCATCACGAATTTCACTAACAGCATACAGTTTCATATATTTCAGGGACTAAGACTAATCGTATCTTCATGGTTATCAAGTAAATGCAGTGTTTGAAAAAGAGTCTTTGGCCAAGATCTAATGGGGTCATTCTGGCTGACAAAACAACTTCCATCAGCAAAAGCAGAAAGAGGACAATTCCTCCTCCCTTTTACAGAACCCTAAGCACCCTCAAAATCTCCAGGACAGATTTCTAGAAGCACAGAAGGCTGTATTGGGAAGAGGGGAGAAGAGGAAAGTCTCCATTGTAGCAAAGATTGCCTGCTAGTGAAGATGTGGCCTTTGGGCTTTTCAGTGGTTTCCATACTGTTACTAAACATGTTTTTGTACTGTCTAGATCGGGGTAGGCAACCTTTTTGAGCTGAGGGCCGGGTTGCTGTCCCTCAGACAATTGGGGGGCCGAAGCACCAAAAATAAATAAATAAATTTAAATTTAAATATATATATATATATATATATATATATATATATATGCATGCACACTCTTTCAGCCCCAGAAAAGCCATGGCAATCCCCCTGTGGAGATTTTGCTACGAAAACCCCAAGAACATGTAATAACAATAATCAATATCAGCATGGCAGGCGGTGGCAGTGCGGGGTGGCGGCAGCAGCAGCGGCAGGACCGGCCTGGGGCCAGTCCAAAGGCCTCGGGGGGGGCGCAGGTTGCCCACCCCTGGTCTAGATTCTCAAGCTTGTGCAGAGGGAAGGAAGTCCACAAAAAAGGGGGATCATAAGGCAGGCACAGAATCTCTTCTGCTATCCAAAAAATTGTATCCCCATAGAGAAGGTACTCACATTAGATTTGTGGGGCTACTCTTACTTCCCAATCATCCCAGCCCAGATGGGAGAAAGGAGAACTTAAGAAAAGCTGCTGCTTCATTCAGATGTTGCCTCTCTTCTAGTGCCAGTGTTGCATTAGTGCCCCAACCCAGAGATCCCCACAGTTTGCAACATCAGCTGTAGGACACATAGTTAAGCTAAAGGCTTGTTAAACCTAGTGGACCAATTTCTTCACCCCCACCACCACCTTCTTTTATGCATGTGGGAAACATTAATGACAAAATAATTTATCAATATTCTCATATGAGAAAAGATTTTGCAAACACTAGGTGCATCTGCTTCCCCCCTACCCAGCTTTATTCTAAATATATAGTTTCAACAGACATCATCTATAGCAATGTACCCTTAAGAAAGATTTTTTTCTTCTGTATTAGAACATTATCAATATCATTTTTCAAAAAGACATATCATCTAAATAAAAGCACATTTGTAGTACTTCTAAATGGAAGAAACTATCTACTGGCAAGTCATGTTAGACAGAGTAAGAATACAGAGAAAGCATATAGGCATTCTGCAATTATTATCTCTAAAACAAATAACAGATTGCACAATGCTTTATGGCATGCCAAGAAGTTTTCCAGTTAACATTTCCACTTGGAAAAAATATATATTACATACTTGTAAAATCATACCCAGCATTGACTTCATAAGGCATGTGGCTCTAGAATGCTTTTTGTTGTGTGTGGTTTTGTTTTTGTTTGTTTTGCTTTTACAGTTATTAATTCTACTAGTCAACTAGTTGGAGGGCTAACGCAACTGGCTTAGGAGGTACATGGAAGACACAGAAGACATTTTGAGAGCTGATCTGCACATCTGTAAAAGAAAACAAAAAAAGGTTCCTTCCTAAATTATTTATTCATGATCAGGTTGCAGATTCTTTTAAAAAATACTGTAAAACATTTTTATGTATACTTTTTATTCAGGATCATATCTATTACTACAGAAACTGTGGTTATAATCAAGTAGTATAAAATTAGTAAAACATATATGAAGCTCAACACATACTTGCTTACATTCTCCTTTCCCCCAAACATACCACTTCCTGCAATCTAAAGGTAAAGGTGAAGGCAATCTACATTCTCACAAATTCTGATCCAATTAATTGTGTATTTCTCTAGCCTCATTACAACCATTCATTGGCCCAGAAAGAGAGTACGATCAGGAAACTGTATCTCAGTTAAGTGGTTCTCAAATTTAATCCTCCAAATCAGGGGTAGGCAACCTTTCCCCTTTAAGGGCCAAGGGACTTCAGCTCCCAGAATCCCAGGAGCTATTGGCCAACATGGGACTATTGGCCAACATGGCTGAGGCTTCTGGGAGCTGAAGTCCCTTGGCCCTTAAAGGGGGAAGGTTGCCTACCCCTGCTCCAAATAATTTGAACTTCAACTTCCAGAAGCCCAGCCAGGGTCAGGAACTTTAGGAGATGAAGTACAAAAGAGTTTCACATTATAGGTCACATTATGAGAACCTTATCTTAGCCAATTAAAAAAAGAACCTTTTCAAGAAGCTATATTTGCCAAGCTCTAATTCTTCTCATAAATTATAATTCTTTCTTCTTTTCAATTCCCAAACCCATCCTTATTTCTAGAACTCATGGTCAAATATGGGATGTTCTATTGTACTACACCATTTCCTGTAGACACAACTGAAAACGTTACTCTCTTAATCTTTCACTTACCCTTCCTCAAGCATATGCACAAGGTAACATTTAATAGAAGAATTAGAGCTTGGCAAATATAACTTCTTTGGACCTTGGCTCCCAGAATCCACCTGCCCAAATGGACAGTGTTGATAACCAGGAGGTTCTTGGAGTTGCAGTAAAAAAAGAAAAGACTTTTCCAAGCTCTGGCCTGCTGATCAGACCCTCCAAAGAGTACTAGATACACATAAATTTATTAATCATCAGTCCAAATGTAAAGCAAAGAAGACTTTTTAATACTAAAAGTAATGGATGAGACAAAGAAGTAAACCCTAACATCATTCTGTCACCTTGCTTCAGAGCACTCCACAGCTTTGTTCCCCATCAGGGTTTACTCCCATCCTTTACTTTTTTTTTAGGGCTCCACCCCTGTGAGTGCCACTTTAATTAAATCCTGAGATACATAATTAGTCCCCCTCTTCCTTCAAAATATAACTTCAGTGTTACATTCAGTCTTGGAATCACTCAGATCAGACATGGCATTATTCTTCTTAAGGAACTGTTCCTCTGGTAAGCTATGAATTTGAGAATAAAGAAACAAACAGCACTTCTACTTTTGAAGGGAGGAAGTCTTGAAGAAATAAGTCTAAATTTTCTGGTCCAGTCAAATGTATAACTTTCCTAGTAACATACTGTGATAGCTGTAAAAGTCTTCCATAATGTCTGACAAAATTGCTGTTTCAAAGACAACTGGCCATACATTACACTCAAACTCTAAATGAACTAACAATTGGCTCTAGATTTAATGAAGGAGATGTGATTAAAAAAAAAAAGATTGGGTAAAGGACTTAGATGATACGATCTAGCAATTCTGCCTCTCCTATAATAATATTGTGCCATTACAATGTTGGGATAGTAACCTATTCAAATAATAATATTCTACCATCACAATATTGTTAATCCCTAATTTTTGTTACCGAAAAAAACTTTAGGGTTAACCAGAGAATTATATAAAACGTGGAAAATGTCTTTCAAAATGCCTCCAAAATTACCTAAAATTGTAGAAAGTAGTAAACATCACTTGTTACTGTGAATACAAACAAAGTAACTTTATTCCCATTTACTTAAAATGCTGCTTAAAAATCATGTTATGCATTCTCATACCAGAAAAAAATCATAACAGATAGCTTATTGTTTGTAAACTCACTGTTTCTAAGCTCTGGTTTACTGTTAACATTTTTATTTTTTCTAAGCAATGAATTATTATCTATCTCCAGGGCAATGCCCCAAGACTTAGGACACATTCATAGACAAATGTTGAATTTTCTCCTAGATGAAAGGTTAAATTATTAAAGAATCAAACACAGCTCCACAAACAACATTTATCCATGTTCCTTTGAACTGGCAGTTTGGAAAATCTATGAAGAACGCCTCCCCCCCCCCCCCCCGTCTCACTATTGCACCCTACCCACATCTAACATTATGTACAGTGTGTGAGAGAAAATAGGTAATAACCTCTTTTCATTAAGATTGTAGCTCAGAACCTTTTTATTATGGACTAAGAGAGGCATTCTATATGCTAGAGGCAGGATTAAGAACAAAGTGCCTATAACCCTGTCAATACTGGTGCAGCTAAGCATAGGAGAACACTAATTTTCTGTTGATGGGGGATTTTCCCCCTCCTGTTCCCACCAACTGTGGTGAAAGGAAAATTAACAGTACCATAATTTGGCCCAGTTTTTGGGCACGCTGGAGAAACAAGAGGGCTCTGGATTCTGTAGATTCAAAATGTGGTCCCCAAAAGGCTACCAGATGTCTGTTTTTGAGCCCTACAACTAGTGGGATTACCATTTGTGGTGCATCTACACTAGGAGGTTTCCATGGGTATACAAGGAAGCCTGCAACATGTAAGTGTACTAGTGCAAGCAACCTGACCCTATTAATGCAACACTTCCACCAAATCAATCCCTTTGCCCCTTCACCAGCCTTGTCAAAAGGATTGCTCCTTTAAAGGAATTAAACTCAGTACAGTAGACATCCCTGGGATTGCCCTTCAGAACAACTGTTTATAAAAGAAAAAGAGGGGGGAAAATAGCCCCGAGAGCATGACGTTCCACCTATTTTTAAATATTCTGTATGCAAATTGTCTATCCCATATATTCATCCCTGTCAGTGATAGTTCTGATGTCTGGATATCAGATTTGGGTATTAGCATCCATGAGATACAGAATGCATTTTTCCATCAGATTTACACATTAGTGTCTGCCTCATCCTCCAGGTATAGATCTGAAATCAGAAACTGGACAACAACAACACATGTTTTGGAATGTAGACAAATACACAGCTTATCTGAAACAGTGCTTACATATTATTTTAAAAGGCATAATACCAATGTCAATATTGGGTGGGGGAAGTAAAGTTATATGATCTGAGAAGTAGCTTGTGACTATTATCTCGGTCAGCTATCTTTCTCTCTTCCTTCACCTCCCAATTGCTGGGGAAGATTAGCTGAGCAGGATAGCTAGGGATATCAAAAGACAAAAGCTTGTCAGGCAGTGGCCATTTATTCCTCCCATTTCCTTAACTGTTAAGACATTAAGGAAATTATTAATAGTCAGCTTGGCTGCTTTTCAAATGACAAGTCTAACATGAAGGACTATAAAAAGCAGCTCTTATTCCAATATGCAAGTAGGTGTGTGGACATAGATGGGGTGCAGCCTAAAGCTATGGGTCAAAAAGGCCTCTTAATTTTTGAAGCTGTTATTGTTGGGAAGTGCCCTAGTTTTTCAATCTGCTTTTGACTTGTCCCTCAGAATGCTGCCATATTCTTTTCACAAATTCTAAAAAGCAGAATAAAGTGTGCAAATTTGTTTTTAAAGCTGCCTTTCATTGTAGTCCATTGGCTACAGCTTAGAAGAGGCCTTGGGAGAGAATGTCTCTGTCCAGACTTCAACTGAGAGTGTCTTTATAGTATCTGCAAGCTTGGCTCCAGCACATGAAATTATATACAGTTGGCCCTGTGTATCTACAGGTTCTTTTTATCCATAGATTCAACCATCCACGTCCTAAAAATATTTAAAATAATTCCAAAAAACTTGTTTTTGCTATTTTATATCAGTGACACTGTTTCACTATGCCATTGTATTTAACAAGACTTGAGCATCCACGGATTTTGGTATACACAGGGAGTCCTGGAACCAAAGTGGATAGTAAGGGACCACTGTACAGTGCTGCAGGGCTAGCAAAGGACTGTTAACCAAACTCATAAACTGGATTGAAAAGGGAAGACGTAGAGAGAGCTACATAAAAGAGGGGACTTTGCTAACATTTTGGCTCAGTCATGTTGAAGCATGTCTTCAACCTCAGCTAGACAAGCTCAGGAGCTTTCATAGAGATCTTGCTTCCTTGAGCGGTGCCCCATGAACTAGTTTAAGGGCTGCAAGTTTCATTGAACTCTTCAAATAAGAGCCACCTCAACTGGGATTACTGATCAATAAAACTACTTGTATTACGGGACAAAGATAATGGTTTCTTCGATGAAATGAAAGCAGGCCTTCTCCATTGTGGCACTCCTGATATGGATGTTTGTTTGGCACCTATGCTAGTGTCGTTCCAGCACCAAGTCAAATCATGGCTTTTTATTAAATCCTTGGGGCCCAACTGATTTTATTATTTATATTATATTATATTTATTATATTATTTCTTACCCACTTCATCCCAAGGTTCAAGGCAGGGAACCGCAACAGATTAAAATACAACACATAAACCATTTAGAACACATAGCAACAGTTTAAAAGAACATATGCAACCAATAAATATTGAAATAATATGATTTAAAATATATAATTTAAAATACATAACTTATACCAATAATTTATCCAAATTGCTCGTGGTTAGCATTATTTCAAATGGGTTTGACGAATTCTGAAAACTGGTTTTTAAAGTGTATTTATTGTCCTAAATTGATTTTACTGTACATGAATATGAGATCCTCTGCACAGGGCAGGATATAAATATTTTAACAAACAAACAAATAAATGAACTCCACAAGCCTTACTTCCTCACTCCGCCTCTTTAGGGTCACCGAAAGTCAGAAATGACTTAAAGGCCCACAATAATTGAATATATTATTATTATTATTATTATTATTATTATTATTATTTCTATCCCACTCCTCTACCGAAGCAATCGGGGAGGCTTACATCGATAAAACATCACAGGATACCCTCCCATATTAACTCATACATATATATATGTGTGTGTGTGTGTGTGTGTGTACACACACACACACACACAAATATGAATATCAGCCTCCCCCATTGTTGTGCCCTCTAGACATTTTTGGAAATGGTCAGAAATGCTGGGAGATGCACTCCAAAACATCTGGAAGCCACAGGTTCAGGCAGGTTCATTTAAACTGTATGTTCAGATCCATTTGCCCTTGCTTGTAAAGTGCACCTAAAATGAACATCATTCTTCCTGAGCCTGATGCCTTCCAGATGCTTTGAACTACAATTCCCACCATCCCTGACCTAATAGGAGTTAAAACACAAATGACCTTGTAAGGTACAAAGTTGGAGAACTGCAAGTCATGAGTAAGCAAATCACGCACATAAGAAGATCCACAGGAATAATGAAAATATCAGATCACACCAGGGCAACAACAATAAAGTACCAGTCACTGAATTGTCAGTAGTTCTGTGCAATGCACGCCTATTAATACTTTCTTACTGCTCTAGGCAATTAGGCTTTGAACTAATTGCTAGAATGCAGAGAACTATGATCATCTGATTAAAGCTGCTATATGGTGCAATGTTATTAGAATAACTAGAACCAAATTTATTTATGGCCTACAGAATTAGGCAAAGAGGAAAGAAGTGATCTCCATTTTAAAACAACAACAGCAACAACCAAGATATACTTTTAAAATGATTGTTTACCCAGAAAAGAGTAATAAACACCTGCTGGAAAACTGCATTTTAAAAATTTACTGCTGAGTTAATGCAAGATTAGGAAACAATTTACAAAGACCTTTTCTTAGTGGAGTCACCAAAGCACAGCTAGAACTTATCAAAACACGATCTGTGCTGTGCTGGATTCCATGCCACCGAACAAATGAAGATTTTGGCCTGAATCCTTTTGTTAATCCCAAATAAAGTAAATTAGCTGTTGAGAAGTGAGTCAACAGTCACATAAATCCAATGGATCCAATGGGACTAGCTGGGACTACCAACAATATTCAGGCTTTTATCAAAAGTGACTGGTAGGTTTTCTCTACTCCACACATAATTAATTCTCCAGTAAAAACCATCGTGGTGTAGTGATTTGAGCACTGGCCAACAAGTATGGAGACTAGGGTTTGAATCCCCATTTGGCTACTGGGTGAGCTTGGTCAAGACACATTCTTTCAGCCTCACAGGAAGGCAAAGGCAAAAGTAAAACCCCTCTGAAAAAATCTTGCACAGAAACTCTGTGATAGTTTCACCTGAGAGTGCCTTAAGTCGAAAATGACTTGAAGACACATAGCAACAACAAAGAAACAATTACGGTAACTTCAGCCACCTCTTTTCCATAGGCAACAAAAGAGGAAACTGTTATGTCAATATCAGTTTACAATAAATGGATGCATGCATAACCAAATTTTCAGCCATTTTTCGGTCTGGAAGTCAGCATTAGACAACAGAACAAAACTCTTTTGTTCTGCATTTTTTAAAAATTAGATGACATGTCCAAAATAAGTTTAAAGAGTTTAGTTTTTGAAAACTACTTCATAATTGATAATTCTTTTGAAAACAATTACATACTACTTGGCAACTTTAGACACATCATCACCATTTCCCAGTCACCAACAAAATAAAAGGTATAAATAAAAATGCAGATTTCTCCATCTCATTTGTTTTTTCATCATTTCTGACATCATTATTAGACTAATGGGTAGAGCCCAGTCCTCACTGAAGGAATAGATAAAATATAATTGGAAGATATGGTATGACATTAAATAGGCCACCTTGTTAAGACTATAGATCAGGGGTAAGCAACCTAAGGCCCGGGGGCCGGATGCGCCCCCCCGAGGCTTTTGCACCGGCCTGAGGCCAGTCCTGCTGCCGCCGCCACTGCCACCCGCCATGATGATATTGATTATTGTTGTTATTACTTGTTCTTGGGGTTTTCTTGGCAAAATCTCCACAGAGGTTTTGCCATGGCTTTTCTGGGGCTGAGAGAGTGTGCATGCAATTTTTTTAATTTTTATTTATTTATTTATTTATTTATGGTGCTTCGGCCCCCCAACTGTCTGAGGGACAGCAACCCGGCCCCCGGCTCAAAAAGGTTGCCTATCCCTGCTATAGATACTTAGCAGTCTGATGTTTACACATCGCATGCATAGATTCTGATCTACACCTCTCAGATGAATTCAGCTAATTCAGCTACTCTTTCTAGTAGCCAGTTTTATGCATACAGGTGATCAAGCAAATGTCTGAGTAGGGCTAATGTCTTCAAGCATATATTTTAAGATCACTCAATCAATATGAAGCTGCTACCTCATTTCCTAGAAATTATCATCTTGCCCCTATCTTTCTCTCCTTTCGTCTCTCAGTCTATCAATCTCTCACTCTCTCATCACTCCTACTAGTATTCTGATATTCCAACAAAGGCAGAGCTTAGTAAAATTAATCTTTTGAACTTCAAAATTAATGTTTCCAGCTTCCTGATTAGAAGTAATTGGTTGCAGGTTTCCATCCAAAATAAAACATGTAGACCAGGAAAGGCAAGGCAAGGCAAGGCAGTGGAAAAGTAAGGGAATACCACAGTCTTGAAATGCATTAGGATTAAAAATATATTAAGCAAGTAGTAAACATACAGAGCATTTTTCACACAATACATACTTACTGAATTTATTAGCATAAGATGCAGTGGTGGCAACTAACCCAAAAAGCTTGTTAAAAGCAGTAGACACATTCTATAAAAGAAAAATATCAATTACTCTTAATGAGGATGTGAAATGTTTTCTGTGGGTCTAGAGCAGGCTTTTGTTGAATTTCCAGTGGGGATTCTAGTGAAGTAATGGGGCTACACCACAAATAATCAACCATTAAGCATCAATATCCTAGACTGGTTAAGAAGATTAATCATCCTGTAGCCACAAACTCCCTGAGATTGCCTAGAAATCTTACACTACAGTGTAACCCAGCCACAATGTGTTTCAATGCTCCAAGCTCTCAGTGCACCATTTACAATCTATCTATACTTAATGAACTAAGAAATTGTGGCTTTCTTGGTTTTGAGGGCAGAATCAGCACTAAAAATCTCCTAAGGGCTTTTTCAGAGAAAACAAATGCGTTTCAAATATCCTGTAATATGGCATAGCTGACCAGCCTATGTCAAAAAAGTTAGAAAACACTTGGTTCAATACTCAAAGGTTTGCAAACCTTACTATGATACAGCATCACACTTATAATCCTGCCTGTATCTGCCTACTCCTGTTTTAGAGGCTAGAAACAAACCATACTAAAACTGTAAGGAAGAGGGTGGAGGCAACATGTACTGTGTTTTTTCATACTAGCACCATTAATGGCACTCTATTGAATTGCTTGACTAAAACTGTTCTACAGTATCCAAAACAGTGTCTTATACAGTGGAGAAAAATATCTCAAATTAATCTTAGAAAGCATGGGCCAACAGACTAAATTTAATGCCTTCTGGCAAAGAGAACCCACACTGTCCACTGATACGCAAACTTGCTGCTGGAATTGCTGCAGTATTGGTAGCAGCAGACTTCAGAATTTGGCTTCTTTTTTAAAACAAGGGCTAAAACACTGCAGTGAAGAAAGTGATGTCACTTTCACAAAGACGAAAGATGGCTCCTCTGGATAAGACCCAAAGTTTATCTGGTGCAGTATTTTCACATCCCACATAGTTAGTCAATCAGGTTAAACTCCATGAAGCCCTGAATCAGGGCCAGAGCTTTGAAAATTTACTTTTTTAGACCAGTACCTTCAAGATCCCACAGCCAACATGCCCACAGTTCATCACAATACACTGTTATAGCAGTTTAGTATCACTCTAAATACAATTGTTCCATCCTATGCAAGCCATTTTGAATTGTTATTCCTTATCAGCATTATTATTCAGTGCCTTCAAGTTGTTTCCAATTTATGGTGACACATGATGAATCTATCACAGGGTTTTCTTGGCAATATTAGTTCGAAGGGGCTTCTCTTTACTTGCCTAAGGACACCCAGTAGGTTTCCATTGATGATTATGAATGCAAACCCTAGCCTCCAGAGGTTCAAACCACTTTACCACACTGGTACTATTTATCAACATTTATAGCCGCTCATAATATTGCTGCTGAACATACTACACAGTCACCTCCGTTCTGGAACCACCACCCCATGAAAACAAAAAACTGCAAATATTCAAGCCCCATTGGCTTGAATGGGCACATGCACCATTATATTCCTCCTCGCTTGCTGGTCCGCGGAAAATGAGACCGTGGACTCAAAAGTCCGCAAAAATGGAGGGACAACTGTACATCGAACATATTATGCATTTATTGCAGTCTAAATACCCTAAGGACAGCAGAAACTGTCTGATCTTGGAAACTAACCAGGGTCTACCCTGGCCAGTACTTGGATGGGAGACCACAAATGAATTCCAGGTGCTATTGGTTACATTTCAGAGAAAGCAACTGGCAAGCCCATCTCTGAGTATAGTTGTCTCTCCACATTTGTAAGTTAAGCATTTGTGGGTTTGTTTATTCATGGATTACTGCATTTGCCCCAGCAACTGAAAAAAATCTGTTCTCTCTAGACAGGGTCTTCCACTGTGACTCTATGGCCAACATGTAGAAGTTGACTGTAGAGTCATGGTGGAGCACCTAGATGCCTAGAAAAGTATTCTCTCAGATTAAATAAATAAATAAAATAGTGGGCCTATATTTGCAGTTTTTCCATTTTTTGTGGGGGAGGGAGGGTTGCACCCCAATCTCCATGAACAGGGGCAAGTGTGTTCCTTGCCAATGAAAACCATATGAAATTGATGGGGCCGCCAAACAGGCAACATGAAGTGTGCACACACATGCACAGAGAGAGAGAGAGAGAGAATTCAGTGAGTGGTAGTTGTTGAAGTATTTAGATTACTCTGAATTACAAAATGAGAACTCTAGCAGAGAATTCCAAGTAGTCAATCTGTGGTTCATGCATAATATTTTTGGTATCCTGTGCTATGTACAGTATGTTCAAAACATCAGTAACATTATCAAGCAGCTACAATGGTGATAAGAAATTACAATTTTTAAAAGTAACCTTTTGTATTATACACTTAGAAGTATTGGTGTGCACAGAGTAAAGATGCTACGCATATACTCCAGACCACTGCTTCTTAAGCCATCTGATATGGTGGACTGGCAGATTTTTCCCACAATGTGCCAGAAACACCACCCTATTTATGCCCAATGAATAAAAATGTTTCCTTCTTTCCTGTGAGCCCACTGGAGACTAGCTGCTAATCACTCACAGACCAACACCAGTCCATGGACTGCTGATTTAAGTAGCCCTTTTCCAGACCAAATATGATTTAAAACAAGATTTTAGACTTTTTCAAGGTTTGTTTTCCAAGTCCAATATAGTCTAATACAAACCTTTATTAACAAGAGAAGCCTTACTCTGTACTCTCTTATTCATTCATGTTTAAATTAACTTTCCAGGCATTGATTACTCTTAATTCTTTAAAGACTAAGACGTCTTAAATCCTTCAGAGATAAAAAGTGCTGTCTCTGTCAAACAGCTCTCCTCAAATAAAGCTCTTATTAATTCACATCAAATTAAGCAAGAACTATATGTACTATTATCGTATGCTTGAGAGAACTTGGCAGATTAATAGTCCTCAAGCCTCTGGAATATGGGATGTATTAGGTTTTAAGAGATTTCAGATGTGAGGCATATGTCTAATTCCAGCTCATCACAGACTTCTCAGTTTAAGACAACTGTGTGGAATAAAATTAACTCACTGAAAGCAAAAGGAAATATTGAGAGGGTAGAAACTACAGAACTAGGACCATTGGAAGAGAATTACAATTCTTATGCTGCAGTTACAATGAATATCAAATTCATTTTCAGGTACACTTTATGTAACAAAATAGGTACGTTCCTGGGTATTACTTTTTGAATTAGATATCAAAGGCAGAAATAATATGGAAAAAAATAGGGGTAGGTTCCTATACCACATTAAGAAAAAGCAATTAAACATTTTTTCCAGCAAACTTTTATTTAAAGCTAACAATATGCACATGTGAAATAAAACAACCAGTTCAGGTAAGCTTTGTGTATCTTTTTGAATCTTCTAGCCACTACGTGAAGACATCTTCCAAAGTGCATCTAGGAATGGATTTTTCTTTCATCTGCCTCCACTTTTTTATCCATTTTGGTGGCAAAACCAAAAAGCTACACTTTTGAAAAACGCAGTACAGGTTTTTGGTGAGTACAGTACAGGTTGTTGGAGAGAAGGCTTATCTGGGCTCTCCTTTTTCTGTTTTGTTGTCCGCATATGCTCAGTAAGGAGTTCTAGAAGCAACTACTGTCTACCTTACTTCTTGTACGTAAGCACACACAGCTACAGTAGGATCAGCTAGAGAAGCATCTCACTTTTTCCCAGCTCAGGTTATAGTGCAAACGCATTGCTGCAATCCAACAGCAGAAGTCTGTATTTTTCCAGTCCTCCATCATTATCCACCCAATGCTAATGCTAATTTTTAAAAAGTTACAGCTTGAAAAATCAATTGGCCAGGTTAATGTGGCAATCGGACCTAAATGTAGATATCTCCAAAGCTGTGGAAAGGCTGTGACACTTTGGGCTCCTCTGAATACATGTGATTGGACTGCCTCAAAATTAAAGATTTTTAGAATGCAATACTGATGCAAATCTCTCTTATTGTGAAACAAACTGTAACCTTCTGTCCAGGCCTTCTCTTATTGTAAATTTATTGTAAAAAGAACACTCGTCTGAAACATCATAAGCTTATCACATTTCTCATCTCAGCAGCCAGGAATATAATTGTGAGAAGCTGGAAAATAGGGAATGTACTAATAAACGACTGGTGGAAAAGAGTTTGGGACATTTGGTTATTGGACAAAATTTCTTATAATTTTCAACTCTGTAATGGACAAAAGAAACCAGACATCTTTTTTTTATTATTGGTCAGTATTTATTGATTACATCAACTCCAATTCATTTGCTATCAGACCTCCTACTCATCAAGCTATTATTTGGAGAGATACTAGCAAATCTGAGTGGTGTTTTTGGGACTTTGTTACTGCTATGCAAAAATATGCAACTCAGAATAAAAATTAGAATCATACAAGCCATTGTATTCCCTATTACCATGTATGGATGTGATTGCTAGACAGTTAAGAAAGATGACAGGAAAAAAATCAATGCATTTGAGATGTGGTACTGGAGAAGAGTGCTGAGGATCCCATGGACAGCCAAAAGGACAAAGAAGTGGGTCCTAGAGCAGATCAAGCCGGAAACCTCCCTGGAAGCTAAGATGACCAAACTGAGCCTGATGTACTTTGGACACATTATGAGAAGAGAGGATTCTTTGGAAAAAACAATAATGCTGGGGAAAGTGGAGGGAAGTAGGAAGAGAGGAAGGCCACATGCTAGATCAGGGGTAAGCATGTTCCCCTTACTTGGGGCCGGGCCGGGGATCCCCTGGCCTTCTGCAGGCCGCTGACCCCCGCCACTGCCATGCGTGCCACTGCCATTTTGTTTTCCGAAATGGCAGCCGCGGCTCGTTCACGCATGCGCAGGAGTACTGCACATGCGCAAACGAGTCGCAGCTGCCATTTTGGAAAACAAAATGGCGGCCGCAACGCGCGCAGTGGCGAGGGTCGGCAAGGACCGGTCCAAAGGCCTCGAGCGGCTGGCCCCAGCCCACGGGCTGTAGGTTGCCAACCCCTGTGCTAGACGGATGGACTCTATTAAGGAGGCTATGGGTATGGGGTTTTAGGAATTAAGCAGACCAGTGGAGGACAGAGGGTCTTGGATATGTCTCATCCATAGGGCCACCATAAGTCGAGATCGACTCGAGGGCAGTTAACAATAACAAATTACCCCACAAATGATAGCTATTATGCAAGTTTACATATAGTCCTCCAAGGCTATTCATTATTTATGTATTAATTGTTTGTTTTATATTGTTGTTATGAAACAAATAAAAACTATTTAAAATGTACAGCTCGACAGAAGATGTGGAAAAAAGTGAGGGCATGTGGACAAGTATGAAAAATCTTTGTAAAAGGGGTTTCACTGTTGGAAGTTTTGTTAATTGAGGTATGGCTGTATTATATCTGCTAACAACTGCATTTATTTTTAAAGGATTATTAACAGGTTGTTGAAAAGAGCACATAAGCCAGCCTGCTGTATAGAGCTGGGTATTATTCCCAGCATGGTGTACTGGGTTGTGTATTGGCTATGACTCTGGAGGAACAGGGTCTGAATCCCCACTCAGCCACGAAAATTACACTCTCTCTCTTAGCCTCAAATGGCAAAGCCCTGCCGAAGAAACCTGCCAAGAAAACCTTGTGATAGGTTCACTTTAGGGTTGGCACAAGTTGGAAATGACTTGAAGGTACAGAGCACGCACACATTATCCCTCCAAACAGTCAGCAAGATGCTCTCCAATTCAGAACCAGCACTCAATGCTTTTGCTCTCACCTTCCTCTAAGGCAGGGGTAGGCAACCTTTCCCCTTTAAGGGCCGAGGGACTTCAGCTCCCAGAATTCTAGGAGCTATTGGCCAACATGGGACTATTGGCCAACATGGCTGAGGCTTCTGGGAACTGAAGTCCCTCGGTCCTTAAAGGGGAAAGGTTGCCTACCCCTGCTCTAAGGTTCCAGACTGAGAGGCTGTGGCTTGCTCAAGACCACCCAATGCACCACAAGACAGTGCTGGGATTGTGAGGTGTGCAAAGCCACCACTCTTGTGCCCACTGACGTCTTCATGAGAATTGTGACCATAATCAAAAACAATTATTTCTCTCTTTTTTTGGTTCAGCTTTGGAGGTCTGCAAATGCCTCTTCAGTCATCTGTACCATTTTAAGCCTCTTACATGTGTGTCAGCAACAGATGTTTTGTATCTTGTTCCTGGGGATTGTAGCTATAAGGACACAACAAGATGCACGACCAGAACCACTGTCTCTTTTACTCCCATGCTCTATTTCCTATATTCTACTTGTATACAAGGAGCTTCCATGTGGGTACTGGGCAATAAGCCAAAGACTTGAATTGTAATAGGTGGCTGTCAAAAAGCCGATTTGTTGAGTTTGGGAGGACAATTGCAGGGATAAAGTGATACTTTATTGCTGTGTGAATTTGTCTCATCCACAAGAGAATAAGGCCACACTTTCAGCAGATTATTTCCCTGCTTGATTGTTCTGAACAGGTCTAAAACCAGCTTTGCATTTTGTAAGCACTTTAGCTGTTGTGTATGGATGCTGCTTCCTTGGCATACTCCCCAATCTGCTCTTTTACTGCGCAGGAAAATTCAAAGTGATCACTCAATGCAATAGAACAACTACCAGGCCCTAATAGACTGCAGCTCTTCTCGATCAGGCAGTCAAATCATTCACACTGAACAATGCTGTTTCTTATATTTATTTAAAGTAAAAGTTTACAGTTTAACAAGATTTTTAATATTGGTGCATGCCAGGATATCATTTTATCTGTTACTATATCATCAAATATAATCTGGGACAATTTTCTATATTTTTCAGTAATTAACTGAATCCAGGATTCTAATCATTCTCAACTGCAACTATTACTGCTATTTTCTGCTACTTTCTCCGCTACCAATTACATCCATAAAATGAAAATACACAAATTATCAAGAACTTGCAATTACTATATGTGTACAGCTGAAGTAAACATTATTCCACAGATAACTTTCCAAATGACAAGAAATTGTAACAGAGCCAGATAAATGTATAATCTATAGATGCAGAACTCAATATTTATTTTTCCTTAACATGCCATTGGGTTCATATATTTTTACACCAGTGGAAATTGTTCCAAAGACTCCTGAAGTTCATAAGATTTCCTTGATGTGAAGATCAGTCACACCAGTGATTTTCCTCTCCAATGTGCAACCATAGAGAAATGTTTTGGATATTCAGGAGCGCACACTCAGTCAGTTTATGTATAATGATTTGTTGCTGTGGGACTTCAAATAATTTCCAACTAAGAAGGCAACTCTAAGGCAAGCCTATCACAGGGTTTTATGAATGTAATTGGTAAGATTTGTTGAAGGGGGACTTATCTTTGCCTTCCTGAGGCTGAGAGAATGTGACTTACCCAAGGTCATCCAGCAGGTTTGCAGGGTCGAG
Source organism: Phrynosoma blainvillii (assembly GCA_026167975.1). Lineage (NCBI taxonomy): Eukaryota > Metazoa > Chordata > Lepidosauria > Squamata > Phrynosomatidae > Phrynosoma > Phrynosoma blainvillii. The sequence goes on along the minus strand of JANUYF010000004.1, from coordinate 24,086,214 downwards.
CAGAGACTTGAAACCAGGTCTCCAGAATCAAAGTCCAGCATACAAACCACTATACCACACTGGCTTTCTATAGGTAATGAGAGCAGGACCAAAAGGCTTGCTCACAAAGCTGTGTGAACTATGTTCCACAGAAGATGACTAGAGTCTTTGCAATGTGTAGGATTTATACAGCACATGGTAGAAGGTTCATCAGCAGAAACATCCATCTGAATGGTGTTACCATATTTTAGGAAATTTTAACACCGGACATGTAAGCAACGTGAACTGCCATGCACACTAAGTGCTGGATGCAGAGATCCATTCATACCACTGAAACTACTGTGGTTGCATGATGGGATCCCCTGACTTCCTAGATCAGGGGTAGGCAACCTTTCCCCTTTAAGGGCCAAGGGACTTCAGCTCCCAGAAGCCTCAGCCATGTTGGCCAATAGTCCCATGTTGGCCAATAGTTCCTGGGATTCTGGGAGCTGAAGTCCCTCGGCCCTTAAAGGGGAAAGGTTGCCTACCCCTGTCCTAGATATTCTAACACTATATAACCACTAAAACCTGGCTTACTGGGAAGAAAGGAGTTAGCTGAAATCACAATGTGCTGAAATCAGAAACCACCAAAAACAAATTAAAAACAATAACAGAGGCATCATAACCCAAGTAAAAAACAATGTTAAAATAAGAAAGGTCAATTGCAGGAAATGATTTCCTAAGGAAAACTAATAATAATAGCACAACCTTTCACAACCACTGGCATTTCTGAACCACCCTCTTATACCCAGCAGTCTGATAACATACCTTAAAAACGATGCATCAGACCCACTGGAGAGTCCCAGAAGGAAGTACAACTGAACCTCTCATAACATTTAAGAATCACCATTTTGAATGGCAAATTGTTATATTTTTGGCTGTACTTAAGTATGAGCTGGCAGAAGGCCACATAAGATGAATCTTTTCTAGTCACTTTATTGACGGAAACAAAGTTGCAGAAGAAATTTTCAGCCAGCGATCGAAGTTCACTTATGATACTTAGCAATTCTAACTAAATGATTTAGTGGTGTAACTGAACTGTGTATGAATAAAATGGAAGAGAATTGTTAATCTTGGCTTTTTCATTCCCATGCCGATAAAAATCAGCAAAATGGAACTGTAGTGACTCATGCCCTCCTGGGCTGACAAAGTCTACAAGCTGATAATATCAATGGCAGACATCCCACTGCCTTTAATTTGGGCAGGACTGAATCTTATGATTGCCCTCCCCACTTTCCTGGTAGTGGGTGCCGAAGTAAATCAGGGGAAAAAATGCTGGTCCAGAAAAGTGCTGAACAGATAAACTGTCAAAACCTACTACCACCACTTCCCCCTTAATTAAACTAATGTTTAATGAGTTTCAGCATCCAAGAAGGAAAACAATGGGTCTAAAACTGAAAGAGAGTGGCTTGTCTGCATAGACACATACAACTGTGTAGTTTTGTTTTGTTTTGTTTTTTGCAAGGGATGAATGAACTAGCAAGAGAAAAATACTAACATGAGTAAGTGTTTTGTCAAAAATGTAAATAGGACGGGACATATAGTGACACTGGAGTAAATAGAACAGGACTTATAGAGACACTGGCTTTTAAAAAGGACAAGCTGTTTCCTCAGTCTTCTCTATTGATAAAGCTCTGCTCACTTGCTACATCTACATAGCCAATTTAAATTAAATTTAAACTAAAACACAATTAAAACACAATTCAAAAAGGATGTGGAGAAACTGGAGCATGTCCAAAGGAGGGCAACTAAAATGGTGAAGGGTCTGGAAACCAAGCCCTATGAGGAACGACTTAGGGAGCTGGGGATGTTTAGCCTGGAGAAGAGAAGGTTAAGAGGTGATATGATAGCTGTGTTTAAATATTTGAAGGGATGTCATATTGAGGAGGGAACAAGCTTGTTTTCTGCTGCTCCAGAGACTAGGACCCGAAACAATGGGTGCAAGCTCCAGGAAAAGAGATTCCACCTTAACATTAATAATAATAATAATAATAATAATAATAATAATAATTTTTATTTATATCCCGCCCCTCTGCCAAGCAATCGGGGCGGCGTACAACATTCAAAACATCAAAACAACTAAAATCAATTCAAATCCCATCCCTCATTCCCACCCACAAAAACAAATCAAACAAAACAAATTAAAAGACAATTAAAATTAGCTTAACTCACAATGCATTAGGAGGAACTTCCTGACAGTAAGGGCGGTTTGACAGTGGAACACACTCCCTTGGAGAGTAGTGGAGTCTCCTTCCTTGGAGGTCTTTAAGCAGAGGCTGGATGGCCATCTGTCGGGGATGCTTTGATTGGGAATTCCTGCATGGCAGGGGGGTTGGACTGGATGGCCCTTGTGGTCTCTTCCAACTCTATGATTCTATGATTCCAACCCATGATGTACTCCTGCCTTCCAAGATACTTATTATTTCATATATTTTTATATACTTTCAATATTTATTTCAATAAAGAAATAAGTGCATCAAATAGTACTAAACCAAATAGTAGAAAGATACTACAAATGATTTAAAGTACGGCATTACTTTATAAAAGGGCCTGCAGAAAGGTTTCAATGGGAAATTTGGTTCTATTCCTAACTGAAGTTATTACGTACAGCAGAAAGATTACTAGCTTTTGTCTGTCGTATGTTATGCATTAGGACAAACAGAGGTCCTACAGATTACTAATAGCACCGTTCTGTATTTATATAGATCTATATAATCAACCTTTTAAAAATACACTTCCATATTTGCAAAATGTTCTGAAAGGGGTCTCTCTCTCTCTCTCTTTCTCTCTCTGGGATTTAATGGCTATGCACAGATGCATCAAATAGATCAATACTTCTATAAAGACACATGTTAATCTAATTTTCCAGTGACTATAATTAGACAGATAATGGTTAAATGTATTAATATTTGCTTGTGATGTAAGATGGGAAACTCTTTCACTGTATATATTCTACACTTTTGTACCAGTTGCAAAGTATATCCTGTCCTGCTTATATGTTGTGAGGTTTATTCCCCCATGCAAATCGCCCCACTCTCTGTCATGCATGATAGAAGCAAGAGCAACAAAAGAATGGATTGTGTTTTCTACACAAGCTGTGTGTATAGAAAAACTTGGACATGAATCAGGAAATGGAGTGCTTTCACTAGAGCTCAATATGAACTCAAGCCAATACAGTCATTAATTGCATAGCATTTAAAATCCACACACACACACACACACACACTATAAGATACTTCACATAGCAACCAAGCTTACTAATTTCTCAAAGAATGTGGTTTATTTTCTAATAGTGTTTGGTAATATTTATTACATCCCGTCAGCAACAATAATATCCAATTTCATCCTAAAAGGCATTATTCTTTTAATCAAATCTTATTTTGAAAATCTGAAGTATCAAAAATTACCCATGAACCAAAGTTATGAAATATGGTCAAAGAATATTTAAGTTTGATAAATTCTATCTGCAAGATGCTTCCATATGCATCTGGGAGGTTGATGTTGTTTTATCGTGTTATATAGCAATCTTTACACCGTCCCATCCATGTGTGGTCCTAACAAAAGGAAGGATGGGAGTTCATAATTTACAAAAAAAAGTAGTGTAACAGAAAGGAAAAGAGATAGAATGGGAGAAGGAAGAGAGAGTAGTAAAGAAAGTATATGCATTCAGTTTGTTTACAAGAAAAGGTATTTCCCATTGACAAGATTGCCAAGTTATGTCCAACCGCAGGAGGCGCTGCTAATTTCTATTACTAAGCGAAAGAGCCAGCGTTGTCCGAAGACGACTCTGTGATCCTGTGGCCAGCATGACTGCACAGAACGCTGTTTAACCCTCCCCCCCCCCCCCCCCGAAGTGGTACCTATTTATCTGTTTGCATTTGTATGCTTATGAACTGCTAGGTTGGCAGAAGCTGGGACTAGTGACAGGAGCTCACCCCATCACTCAGCACCTGGGCCTTGAACTGCCAACCTGCCGATCTTGCAATCAACAGAGTCAGCGTCTTAGCCGCTTGAGCCACTGTGTCCCGTTATTTACAGGTACTCAAGCTTTTTTGGTCAGGCAAGGGTCAGGTTTACAGGGAGGGAGGGTTTTAAAGATGAATTTGAGAAACTCTGAAACTATTGTGCTGTAAGATGAAATGTAGTATGAATGTTTGTAAAATCACTAATGCCTTGTTGGGTCAGACCAGACTGCTGTATTTGTATACAGCAACAGCCAGACTGCTGGTTTAATGTTTATCAGGAACAAGCTACATGCTGATCTATGTAGCTTATCACTCTTAGCTGACACTTTTCTTTGTGTAAGTGAATAAAGTAAATCCAAAATCTTCACACGACATCTGAACATGATATCCCAGTTTGTTATTTCCAAACAAAGCAGGTTTGTAAGAATGAGCTAGTAATAATATGAAGGCCTAGAAAGAAACTGAAAGGAATACAGGAAAAAATGTGGTCATTCTCCTTTTCAAGTATGCCATTAACAGAATAGGAGTAGAGAACCATGATTCCTATGCATACTGTGTAGACACAGAACTCTCAAATCCAAAATGCATTTCTCTTCCTAATGGGTGCTGCCAGTTCATACAAGCCTCAGGTTTCATCACAAAGATAAAAACAAAGGCTCAGGTTCAGAATCTGAATGTTAATCTTTCAGAAACTAGTTCTCATTAAAGATGCATGCTCCCAGTATATTAAAGAACTAGTTTATTGTTTAAGTGTGACTAATTTTGTGATGTGTACGAGGGGGTATCAGAAAGCAATAATTATCACCCAGAAGTTATTATGGTATGTTGATGAAATTTTGTCAGCGTCATCATCACCAAGTGACTTTTTCTTTTCCCAAAAATGAAACATCAGTTGAGGGGTTGCTGATTTGACAACACAGATGACATCATTCATGAAGTGGAAGAGGGATTTAAGGCACAATCTGCAGACTTCTACAATAACAGTATTTGGAGAGTCAAGAAACACTGCAAAATTTGTAAATCTGGGTGGTGACTACATAGCGACAAGTTAACAACTACAAATCAAAACAAACTTTCTGTCAAAAAAAATTTAAAGGTGATAATTAAAACTTTACGGTACTCCCTCCTATGATGACAATACACTGTACTAATAATATAAGTTTAGGTTTTATATATTTAATTTTCCTCCCAATACAGTTGCCCCTCCGTTTTTGTAGGGAATCTGTTCCAGATCCCCCCCATGAAAATGGAAGCCGCAAATATTCAAGCCTCATAGGCTTGAATGGGGGTGTGCGCCCATGGGCGCCCATGACAGCACACTGTGGGAGCACACCCCATTTTATCCCCCTAGTTTGCAAGGGGCAAGGGACATGGACTTGAAGTCTACAAAAATGGAGGGACAACTGTATTTCCTTTTTTTTTTTCCCCCAGGAAAAAATAATTTAAGCCAACAGTAAATTCTGCCTCATTTGTGAAGCCGTTCAAATCATATTGAAAAATATTTTCCCTCCATGGCTCCAAAATTAATATTTGTTTTAAGAATCCTGTATTGTTTGGAGAGAACAGATTAGAGGAGACCATGCTTAGATTTCCAGTTCTCTTTTGTTTTAGCCACCATCTTGAATATAAGTGCAAAGCAGCAGTGATAAAACTTTGTGCATTAGCACACAGTACATCCACAGTAACCCAGAGCAAGAAATCAACTCTAGCTTGAAATTATATGTGACCCTAGCTTGTGTTCATTTTGCAATGCTAATCATCTATAACAGTGGGCAAAGAAATGTCATGGAGAAGTCTTGAAGTAGGCCATAAAAACTATAACCCTACTTTAGGGTCTTTCTTTCGAAGGCAACATTGCCCTTACATTGCCAGTCTGAACCCCAATATCAGATATATACTGTATTTTCTGGTGTATAAGACTACTTTTAACCCATGAAAATGTTCTCCAAAGTCGGGGGTCGTCTTATACACCGGGTGGAGGAGGAGGAGGGGGGGAAGAAGAGGGGAGGAGGCAGGGGTGGCGTGGTGTGGCGTGAGGCAGGAGGGGGAAGCAGCAGCGGATAAGAGGTGAACCCCTATCCTGGGTTTTTCTTGGCAAGATTGATTCAGAGGAGGTTTGCCATTGCCTTCCCTTGAGGCTGAGAGTGTGTGACTTGTCTAAGTTCACCCAGTGGGTTTCATGGCAGAGTGGGGAATCAAACCCAGGTCTCAAGAGTGGTAGTCCAACACTCAAACCACTACACCATGCTGGCTCCTATTCCCATGCACTACCTATGAAACAACTGCAGATTTTTGTTGTTGTTCTTGTGAGTCTTCAAGTCCTTTCTGACTTATGGAGACCCTAAGGCAACCTTATCATGGGTTTTTCTTGGCATGTTTCTTCAAATGGGGGTTGCCATTACCATCCTCTGAGGCTGAGAGTGTATGACATGCCCAGGGTCACTTAATTGGCCACAAATTGTACATAGCCCAGAATGCATCATTGAAATCAAATCTGATTTTTTTAAAAAAATTATTTGGTGTGTGTTGGAAAGAGGGGTAGTCTTATATGGCGAGTATATCCCAAACTATATATTTTAACTGGAGAACTTGGGGGTCATCTTATACGCCCAGTTGTCGTATACGCCGGAAAATACGGGTAATTGCTTGTGTATAAATTTTTTTTATTAAATTGCTGTGACTCATAGCACTGATAGATTCACCCTCTTTTTAAAGGCCAGCTTTAGTTGCCTTCACCACATCCTGTGGTAGCAAGTTTTGAAGATTACTATTATCCCCTGTTATAAGGACAACCCATGCATTTATCTAAATCCTGTTTTGGGATGAATTCTCCCAAAGTGGTCAATGAGTTGTTTATGAAACAGTACTACTACTAGGCAATATTTTACCAGAGGTAAAATATTTATATTTTTAACCAATTTATAGTTCTGAATTACTTGTTTTGGCATTCTTCGGTGGAAAACCTCCTAGCAGTTTTGAAAGCCAGCATTCTCCTTCACCAATTTGGGCTCGCCATTTAAAGAAAACATATCTTATTCTCTGGAGTTAACTGTTTACACAGTTCACAAAGGAAATCATTGGTAAAAGCCACCATTGCAATAAGAATGCAATCAAAAGATGAAAGAAAACAACAGAAGTTAAATTTAACCCAACACCTAAAAATCAGCAAACCCACCATACAAACTCCCTATATTATGAAAAGTAAAACAATTTTTTGAAAGAGTTACTATTGGGGATTACAACCCCAAGAATCCCTAAAGCAACATTGGCCACAAAGGCTAATATATAACATCCTTGGATGGTACCATTGCACAGACCCCTCCTCTATTAAAATCAAGAAACCTTATCATACCCCTAAAATTTGATAAAATGTCTTGTTGCTTCTTGGAATAAAGAAATCTTGGTAAAAGGTCTCCAATTAGGTGCTCAGCGTAAAATGTAAGCTCTTCTGGAGCATCATTACATCTTGTGTAAAAAAAATCTACATAAATAAGGATATAGGCTATGTACAATTCAACCAATTACGTTGAGAAGGTCAGTGTCCAGCAAAGATGAGTCAAAATAGCAATGAAACAAAAAGGCATAAGAAACACAACCCTGTTGCCTGAGATAAAGTCAAACCACCCAATGTGTGATGCCTGTCAGCCAGTCAAGAGCCACTTGTATCCTATACACTCACCAGAAATTATGCCCCATTTTCTAAACCTACAGAGAAAGTTGGCTAATGCACTTTAAATTATTCAGACTTTTAATTTTCTTTCTAGCACACCATAGTCATCTGAAAAGCACATTCAAATCTGAAAAGCACATAAATTACCAGAACATAAGGTGCAATAATTAGTTCTTTGAAGAAATCTGAGATATGAAACCTATACATGAAACTAGAAAAAGCAGTTACTGAACAACCTAACCAAGTGATTCTATCTTAGAAAATTCTGTATACACTGTGAGAATCCCTCAGCATTTTCTTTCACTTAATATTACTTCCTCCCACTTCCACCATGTGTTTCCTGTTACAAGTATATGACTGATGGACCAAACCATGGTTCAAGTTAAATTCTCAAGCCCTGCAGAATGACTACACCCCTGCCCCACATGCACAGTGAAAAATTCTATTACATTAAATGCAAAATCCAAATCACATCTGTACAGTATTTTTTTTAAAAAAAAAATTACAAAAATGCCACACCTAAACATATGAAACGAACTGCTTTTTTTATCACAGCTGCGACACTAGAGGTGGCCAAATGTTGGAAACATGGGAATTTGTCTATTGAAGGTCGGTGGGAGAGGGTATGGAACACTTTCTAATCAGCCCTGGTGGCGCAGTGGTTAAATGCCTGTACTGCAGCCACTCACTCATAAACCGCAAGGTTTCGAGTTCAATACTAGCCAGGGCTGAGGCTCGACTCAGGCCTCCATCCTTCCGAGGTCACTAAAATGAGTACCCAGCTTGTTGGGGGGCAATCAGCTCACAGTTGTAAACCGCTTAGACATCCCATAGAATGATATGAAGCGGTATATAAATGAAGCTGCTTTGCTTTGCTTTGCTGTGAAACTCTGTAATGGTCATTCAAGACATGACACATCTTATGAGGACTGGATGCTTTTTACTGACTATGTAAATGATCCTTCACATCACCTTCAGCCTCCAGATTCTCACAACAACTTCTGAAAAGATACTCTAGAACAGTGGTCCCCAACCCCCGGTCCGCGGCCCAGTACTGGTCCGCAGAACAAATGGTACCGGGCCGCCCTGCTACTGCTTGTTTTGATTTAATAGTCAACGCGACGCTGCAACCCCCCCCCCCGTGGGCCGCGGAAGAATTATCAAACGTTGACCGGTCCACGGCAATAAAAAGGTTGGGGACCACTGCTCTAGAACTCAATCCAAGGATTAGACCAACTCCAGATGGGTCGCAGACCAATGAACAATGATCACTGAACAGTATCACATCCTGTGGTTATCATTTTATTTGTTTTTGTTTCTTCATTTTTCCTTTTACTACTTTATTAGTTGCAGTGTAATATTTGATTGCTCTATAAAATTTGAAATCAATAAAAATAATGTTTAAAATTAATTAATAAAGAAGTACAAAAGAATAGGAAAAACTTCTGTTGTGATTTCCACAAGATCTACACAGAAATATTATTTTTCTCTTGCAGAGGGAGAACATTTGTGAGAATAAAATAGCTGAGTGTTTACCTCCACAATGTGCTTCCCCAATCTGGGGAATTCATTATATATTTCTTTAAAAAAACACACACACAAGAATTTCCATCATATCTTACAGGTATAATACTGAAAACTCAGGTTCTGTCTGCACTGAAAACATAAGTGTCGTTTTGACTGGCACGTGTTAATGAATTCAAAACAGGACGTAACTGTTTCTATCAACTTGTTAACAAGTTTCCCAAAGATATTTGGCAGATATTCTGAATACTTAACTATAATAAAGTCACTATATGATCCCAGATCTCATATAGCAAGAAAATCCTTCTTATGCATTGTCATAGAAAATGAATACATTGAGCCCTTGCTATCCGCGGGGGGATCCATTCTGGATCACCCTGCAGATAGTAAAAAATGCGAGACCTTAAGTCCCATTGTTTTCAATGGGTGCGTGTTCACGTTCCTGCCGCAGCGTGCTCACACTCCCATACAGAAACCTGGGTCTTGCTGTCTGCAGAAGCTCACACCATCAGTGGTAAGCCCGTGCCTGGTGCAGGTGCACTGCATTGTAATTCCAATGAATACATAAGAAAGCTAAGGGACACCTCTGCAGTGTTATTTTATGTCCCAAGTCCGAGAAGAAGAGGGCTAATGGACAGATTAGGACTAGGTAAATCCAACAGAAAACTGTAAATAGAAGAAACAAATATACTAAAAATGTGTATATGGAGGTGGTGTCGGGGGAAGAGTGAATAACCAAATAGTTCATGGAAGTAACAATCAGAACACTTTTTAAAGAAATAGCCCCACCCACCCAATTATATATGCTGTATTCATTATGACTGTCAACTATCAGTCTACGTCTAACAGTACAAGTATTAGTATCGATATCAATAGTACAACCATGCCAGCCAGGCACAGGCACATGATATAACAGGTTTACTAAGGAAGAAATTACCATATACACTCAACAGTAAATCAACTTTATGTATAAGTTGAGGGCAGGTTTTGAGGGGGAAATTATGGGTTTTGATATGCCCAGTGGATAAGTCGACAGTAAAACCTAAGGGTATGTAACAAAGGATCTAAAGGACAAAGCAAAGGAAAACAATACCAAAGTACAAAATTCCAGCAGGCATAACTGTTTGTGCTCACACTAAAGGCAGGATGGATGAAAGAATAGGGGGGGGGGGGGTTGTCAGTGCTTCAAGGACAGATTACACTTTTGCTTTCACCAGGGAATGGTTCCTTTTTTTATGAGTCGTCCACACTACTTACATTGACCTGTAGAAGTCGACACAAGTTTTGGAGGGTAAGTTTTTTAACAAAAATTTCTAGACTTATACACAAGTATATGCAGTACATCTCTCCTAACAATGTCCCAAATTCTTCAAGGAGTCAGAATTCACATTTGTACAATGTGGGCATCTGGGGTATTGTGTGGGATGCTTCCCAAGAAGTCTATGCAAGAACATAAAAGTAGAAAAGCAAAACACAGCCAGCGAAGATCCTGCACAAGTCTTTACATATGGCCTGATTTCAAGTGATGTTAATAGAATGCAGATATGCTTTTATTTTAGTCACAGCCTTGTTAATGGTGAGGGTGTGCGTGCGGTCTAGAATTTGTATCTGTGTTTCAACTAAGGATGCTTAATTGTATTTCAATGTCTACAAAGTGCTGTAAGGCCTTTACTGCTAACATGTGTGATCCCATTTTACCAGCAACCTGCTCTTAATCAGCTTCCAAACATTCCTGCAAGTTTTTCCTTGCTTCCTCACACATGTAACCTTGCACGACATGAGAAAGGGGACAAGCAAATGACAGCTTATGGTGTGGTAGACAATAGTTTCATAGCTGCCATATGAATTAGAAGTAACTAAAAGGCAGACATGATGGCTATAAACACAAAGGCTGTTGAATGAGAGCCTGTATCACATGGCCATGAGGAAACAGAATGAACAAAATACAAATGCATCCCCTCCTTCACATTTACCCATCCCAAACAGAGAACCATTTTCATTCACATTTGTCATGCCTCATCCCAAGAAAGGGATGAAAACTCAAAAACTAGTTTTCAAAGATCAGTCAACAATCCTGGGTGTGTACTCTCATCACTGTAAACGGAGCTTTCCAGAGGTTTTGAGCGAAGCTTTCAATCAGTTCAGTGTCTGTGCAAGAGTTCCAGTGTGGGACGCAACATGTACTTTATCTCTTGCCTAGTCTTCATCAAAACAATCTGTGTTTTAATTAAATAAATTGCAATGGTTTGGTTTAGAGAATTCTTTTGTCAATGCTCATGTAATATGTAACCCCCCCACACACAACAAAGGGGTTTTCAAAGTACAAACATATGGTGGCAGCATACGTGCAAAACTCATTCCATCATATGCTGTTTTACACTTCCACTTTACAGTTGCCAACATATGTTGTGGGCATCATCGTTACTTGAACCTTGATTAGCCAAAAGCATGTTCAGAACTCAAAGTGGTAAAAGAAATGGGGGATGTGCCAACTGAGCACACCCACTGTGTCCTCCCATGCATACACACCCTTAATCCCAATTTGAACAGAGTGGACAGAAGGGAAATCCTGATCATTTTCACTTGACTAAGAAGCAGGACTGAGAGGTAGGAAGGAATAGGTTTAATCTTTTCTAGCATTGTTGTTGGTCCAGTCAGAGTGAACAACATTGTGTGTTATTCCTCTGCAGAGGTATAAACTCCGTGGCCATTTTAAGAGAAAGCTGAGGAATTTCTCTAAATAAACTGTTGGTTGTTTTTTTCAGTGCTGCTGAAGTGATGGAATGGAAATATCTTCAGGTTTTTGGAAAAGAATAGAGGAAAAACTCTGTACTCTTTAAACTGGGCTAGGCCTGACAACGAAGGTGCCTAGCATGATCGCTGCCTCAGGTGAGCTAATGCTCCGGAATGTAGACGCTGCACCTTCAGACAAACAGGCTGGAGATAAGTAATGCCACTGGGATAAAGAAAACCTAATCAGATCCTTAAAAGACTGGGTGGGGTGATGAGCTATAGTTGCATAGTTACCTGCAGCGCTATGATATTACAGTAAACTATAAAGAATGATGGACAGAAAGTATGCAAAACAAATGGCAGAGATATATCTCTGCAATGTTATGAGATAGTACTGTAACTTGAATGCACACATTTTGAAGACCATCACTCTTGCAGACTAAAAAGGCAATTTACTGTTTGCAAGAGAATGGCAAGGGGAAAACATATTTGGTGATAATTTCTTCACTCTTCACTTATTAATGGATAAGATCTAAGATCACCAGTGCAGACTCCCTCGTATTTCCTTCCCAATATACATTACAATGGTCTAAAATCTCAGTTGGAGGCAGTCCAGTGACTATTTTTCACCTGATGATATTGGGTCATTACAATCAGCCCACCTTATCCATAGATTTCACAGCTTGAATATAGACTAAATTAAATTGAATATAGACTAAATTAAACACAGACTAAAATAAATGAACTGATCAAATAGAACCATTAGTAGATCAGTAGATTTTAAGTTTTAGAAAAGATCACTTAACCACAATATGTAAGCACCTTTTTACCATAATTATTCACCTGCCCCTGTAATTATATTAAATCTCATTATGGTCATTCTTATTCTGTTCCTCCACACATCTATTGATTGCAAATCATGAAAGTAGCCTTGTAAATTTAGTAACCGGTTTCTAAGCTAGCCCCAAAGGCGAGATGGAGTGCTACATGTCTGTCCCACCACTCTAGTCACTTGCCGCACATACCTCTTGGTTGCCTGTGGTGACTATACTAATGCTTGAATACAAGGTTGAAATAAAGGAACAGAAGAACTGTGAAAAATCACCTGAGCAACAGAAGTTATAATCTAGAGCCAAGATGTTTCCTAGGCAGTAGTCCATGTGATTTTCCTAGTCCATTCTCATCTCCTGGAGAAGATTTATATCTTATAGCATCAAAAGACAGTGAGATGATGCTTAGAAAAGACACTTCTTTGGACTACCATGCCCAACACAGGGCCTAAGCAGACGGCGCAAAGCGCCGTCTTCAGGGCAAGGAAGGGGAGGGGCAGCCACACGCTGGGCGCCCCAACCCCTTCCCAAAGACGTCATCGGAGCGCCGGACCCTCCGCACGTCCGGCGCTCCGAGGATGCCTATCCGCCGCAGCGTGCACACACACTGCAGCAGAAAAGGCGCCGAAGGTGCACCGGCAGCCTTTTGCGCCGCACCTTTAACGATTTGTGGAAGGAGCGCTATTTTAGCGCTCCTTCCTGGGGAGGTGATGCTGCGCCGCGGGGCCAAGGAATGCGGATGCCTCAGCCCCAATCCGCAGCTTCCTGGGGCAGCCCCATGCCGCCCATCTGCTTCCCCCCACAGTTAATGGCCGGGGCATTTACCACAGAAGTATATTTTCCAAACTCTGAATAACTGATGCAGTAGAAAACCTGTTTCAGAATCTAATTTAGGGTCATCACTGGCAAACAACAGTCATCAGGTTCTCACATACCCTTACTTTGGGTCCAATTAAAGCGAGAAGCAGAGCTAGTGAAGAGCTAAAGAATGAGCCAAGAGATATTTTCCCCAAGCAATGAACAAAAAGCAGCAGTTTGAGAGGCCAGCTTAGCATCATCACTAGCAAACTTCAGTTCTCTGAATGGTGGTCAAGCCACAGGTTCTCATATGCTATTTCTTATTTCGCATCCAGTCAGAAGAAAAGATGGAGCTAGTGGTAATACAAAGTATGAACTAATAGATCATAATCAATAGAGGCATAATCCACTACAGTTGCCCCTATGTTTTCACAGACTTCAAGTCTATGTCCTTCACCCGTTCCCAGATGGCAAACGTAAGGGGATAAAATGGACCACGCACCTGTGGCGTGCTCCCAAAGGCACCCACAGGCATGCACCCCCATTCAAGCCTATGGGGCTTGAATATTTGCAGTTTTCCGTTTTCAGGGGGGTTCCAGAACAGATCCCCTGCGAAAATGGAGGGGTAACTGTACATCTAAATACCGGTACTACACAAAATATGATCTTGCAACTGACTATGTACAGTCAAGGTCTACAAGTACTTCCATAGCTCATTCAATATAATTTAAAACTGCAGATAGATTGAACTCCAATTTCCAAAACTAAATGTGAGGTCTAGCACTTCTCTGAATGCCACTGCTCCTGGAATTGAATGGTTATTAAGTCATACTGAGAATAGAGCAAGCTTTTTTTCTGCTGCTCCAGAAACTAGAACACAGAGCAATGGATTCAAGCTACAGGAAAAGAGATTCCACCTAAACATTAGGAAGAAGTTTCTGATAGTAAGAACTATTTGACGGTGGAACATGCTACCTCAGAGAGTGCTGGAGTTTTCTTCTTGGGAGCTATTAAACAGAACTTGAATGGCCATCTGTCAGGAGTGCTTTGATTGTATCTTCCTGCATGGCAGAGAGTTAGGCTCCAACTCTATGATTCCATGATTCTAAGTGAAAGGTGTTTGTGCTCTTCCATGCCTGAGGAAAATATCAATCCTTGGAGTAACTTTGTTCAATAAAAACAACAAAGAAACACAGGATCACGGGATCGTAGAAACTGAAGACATCATAGCAGTCATATATTCCAACCCTCTGCTAAATCAGAAAGGTAGAGCTAAATCAGAAACAGAGGCTGGATGGCCATCTGTCGGAGATGCTTTGATTTTGAGTTCCTGCATGGCAGGGGGTTGGACTGGATGGCCCTATGGTATCTCCCAACTCTATGATTCTATGATTCTATTATTCTAAAGCATCCCTTTCAGGTGGCCAACTTCCATTTAAAAAACCTCCAGTAAGAGTCCAACACCTTCTAAGGCAGTCCATCACATATTGAATAGCTCTAACCATTAGGAGGTTCATCCCTAATGTTTAGTCACAATTTCCTTCCTTTCAATCAAGGCAAAATCAAGGTTTGCTTTTGGAATTCATGTATTTCTAAAATGTTTTCAAACTGTGGATGCTTGAATCTATGGATAGAAAATCCGTGGAGATGGAGGCTGATTGTGCACACAAAAAGATTAGGGGGTCAGCAGCATGCAGTGTAATAGAAATTTAAAACACACTCACATTGTTTAGATTGAGATCTACTAAGACTCCTAGATCTACTAACATTCTCAGAACCTTTTCACTGCTATCAACCCAGGTATCCTGTATTTGTGCATCTGATTTTTCCTGCCTAAACATCGAACCTACATTTAGCCTTGTTGAATTTTATTTCAATAGCTTTGACCCAATCCTCCATTCTCTTAAAGATCTTGAATCATAATTGTTTGTCCTCTAAGCTATAAGCTCAGTTTTGTGCCTTCAACAGTTTTTGGGTTTTGTTTTTTTGTTTTTTTGTTTTGTTGTTGTTGTTGTTGTTGTTGTTTGTTTTTTGCCTTCTACAAATGTGAGCATACCTTCTATTCCTTAATCCAAATCATTTATAAAGATAGTAAACAACACTGGGCCCAGGAGAGAACCCTGAGGCACCTTTCACACAGACAGATTTATAATTAAGGCATGTGCTTGCACAGACTATAACCAACTTCATCAGATCT
The DNA here is from genome assembly GCA_026167975.1 of Phrynosoma blainvillii. NCBI lineage: Eukaryota > Metazoa > Chordata > Lepidosauria > Squamata > Phrynosomatidae > Phrynosoma > Phrynosoma blainvillii. Next base: position 24,070,479 of record JANUYF010000004.1, on the reverse strand, counting down.
CTTTAGTAAACATTTCCAGCACTGAGTTCTGGCGCTGCAACAGATTACAGGACTATATCCTGATTGGTACTTGCTTCAACTTAAACATCATAGACAGACAGACAGACAAACAAAGAAAGACTACATGTCTCATGATATGTACAGTGTGACAAAACCAGTTTCCCAGAGTTGCCTAGTGTACCTATTATATGAACTAAAATAAATAACAGGCCAATTCACAGTGCAAAGTAATTGGGATATAAACCAGTTCTATAGCCGTGAAGTCAGAAAAAGAAAAATTCAAACAGCTTAGCTTAAATCCAAATAAATGGATCATCACTACAAATGTAGGAAAGAACACACAAAGACAGTCTTGGACACCTGACAATTTATGAAAACCAAACTGAATCATCCCATTGTTGTACAAGATGGACAAACTGAAGATTAATCAGATGTTCATACCCAGATCTAACCAATCTTAAAACTTCTAATGTTTTATTTTGTCTCAGTTTCTTTCCATTATTTTCAGTTTGTTATTGAGTCAGTTTACTTGAAAGTTTTGGCACAATACAAATAATCCCCATAACTAAAACTACCATACTAGGCTGCTGTGACTGACAACATAAAAGAATTTGGGCATTAAATGGCAAAGGCAATTTAGTGTAACCAGGTGTTAAGTAATGCACATTGATGTGTCATGTACATACCACTGCAGATAAATATGCCCCAACATCTGATTAGCAAAGTGCTTTTCTAGCACATAGGAGAGCTAATTACGATAACACCCAAAATCCACAAACTGTGATATCTTTCTTGGAGCATCCAAAATGCACAAATTACATGTTACAAGTTTTTTAAGTTCCACTGGTGTCTTCATCAGGCAAATGGGTTAAAAAATCATACAGGAGGGAATAAAAAATATGATGTTACTATATATACTCAACTATAAGTCTACCTCTTGTATAAGATGAGGGCAGGTTTTGGGGCCAAAATTAAGGGGTTTGATATGACCCATGGATAAGTCGAAGATAAATCAATGGTAGCAACACCGCCAATGGGGACAACAGGGGCTCAAAGCAGGGGACTCAAAGTGGCTTATTTTTGATACAAAAAAAATACAAATAAAATACGGGGGCCGGAAGGAATTGGGAGGGAAGGTAAGTAAAAGAGACTCACCAGAGGCAACCAGATCACGCCTAGTCCACACCCCAAATCCTCCCTTTTGTGGCACCTGGTCCCTCAGCTCCCATGCCCAGAGCAACACAGCAATGGGGGGAGCAGGAACAGGGTTCAAATGGGCACAAGGGAAATGGGAAGGAGAAGGATGCCATTTCAGGGAGGTCAGCATGGATGCCTTGTACGCACTGTCAGCTCCATTCCCCGCCTGGTCTCTCTTTTTATGGGCCTCTATCTCCTGGTACTCAAACAGCGTCCCCTTTAGCTGGCGCAAGCTCAGGACAGGATTCCCTTAACAGCTTCTTCCCTCCAGCTGACCTTTCCGGCGCTACTTTAAATTGGATCCCAGAGCCCAGTCATCGCCTCCCTTCCCTTTAGGAGCCCGGGGATGGAAGCCCCACCCAAGAGAAGAAAAATAAGGGACTGTTTGGGCACCAGGATCCAGGTAAAAGTAACTTCCTCTAAACTCCTTCAGTTGAAATAACTCCGGTAGAGGACTGAATTCTTAAGCACCAATTTTTTTTAAAGAAAATCTTTTGGAGCAGTCTTCTTACCATTTACCCTTCTATCTGTTCTATCATCTGTGTTTTAATATAGCATGATTATACAGTCGCCCCTCCATTTTCGCGGGGAATCTGTTCCGGACACACACACACACATGAAAATGAAAACTCGCAGATATTCAAGCCCCACTGGCCTGAATGAGTGTGTATGCTATTTTAGCCAATGGAGCTTGTTGGTCCGTGAATGACCGAGACCACAGACTGGAAGTCCACAAAAATGGAGAGGTGACTGTATTAACATTTTTGTGATGCTATCTGCTTTCAGTTTCTCAGAAATGAGATGGAAGGGTAAGGTGTGAAATTTAAAAAAATATATATCTTTAGGAATCCTAAAGCATGTGCCGTATTTTTCGGCATATAAGACGCTCCGGCATATAAGACGCACCCAATTTTAAAGGAGGAAAATCTAGAAAAAAAAAGATTCTTAACCAAATACTGTAGTAAAATATTTTATATCAACTTTATAAAGTTAACAGCAGTTTAAGAACAATTTTAAGTTGTAAATGTAAGTTTAAGCCAGCAGCAGGGCCAGGTATTGCACAAATTCCCTGCCCAACTTTCTTGCAAGTCTCCTGTCGCCTTATGGTGACTCCATGAATTTCTTAGGGATTTCTTAGGCAAGGAAGACTCGAGAAGTGGTTTTGCCAGTTCCTTCCTCTGAAATACAGCCTGCAGCACCTGGGATTCTTTGGCGGTCTCTCATCCAAGGACTATCCAGGGCTGACCCTGCTTAGCTTCCAAGATCAGATGGACTGGTACCTTTGGAGTTTTTAGGCCATTGTCTTATGGAGTAATTTATGGCTTATTTTGATCCTACCATGAGGGTTTTCCTGGCAGATTTCTTCAGAGGAGGGAGTTTGCCATTTCCACCCTCTGAGGCTGAGACAGTGTAACTTGGCCAGGGTAATAATCCAGTACCTTGGAGTAATTTCTAGCTCATTTTGATGCTACCATGAGGGTTTTCCTGGCAGATTTCTTCAGAGGAGGGAGTTTGCCATTTCCACCCTCTGAGGCTGAGACAGTGTAACTTGGCCAGGGTACTAATCCAGTGCCATGGAGTAATTTCTGGCTCATTTGGATCCTACCATGAGGGTTTTCCTGGCAGATTTCCTCAGAGGAGGGAGTTTGCCATTTCCACCCTCTGAGGCTGAGACAGTGTAACTTGGCCAGGGTACTAATCCAGTGCCTTGGAGTAATTTCTGGATCATTTGGATCCTACCATGAGGGTTTTCCTGGCAAATTTCCTCAGAGGAGGGAGTTTGCCATTTCCACCCTCTGAGGCTGAGACAGTGTAACTTGGCCAGGGTACTAATCCAGTGCCTTGGAGTAATTTCTGGATCATTTGGATCCTACCATGAGGTTTTCCTGGCAGATTTCTTCAGAGGAGGGAGTTTGCCATTTCCACCCTCTGAGGCTGAGACAGTGTAACTTGGCCAGGGTAATAATCCAGTGCCTTGGAGTAATTTCTGGCTCATTTGGATCCTACCATGAGGGTTTTCCTGGCAGATTTCCTCAGAGGAGGGAGTTTGCAATTTCCACCCTCTGAGGCTGAGACAGTGTAACTTGGCCAGGGTACTAATCCAGTGCCTTGGAGTAATTTCTGGATCATTTGGATCCTACCATGAGCGTTTTCCTGGCAGATTTCTTCAGAGGAGGGAGTTTGCCATTTCCACCCTCTGAGGCTGAGACAGTGTAACTTGGCCAGGGTACTAATCCAGTGCCTTGGAGTAATTTCTGGATCATTTGGATCCTACCATGAGGGTTTTCCTGGCAGATTTCCTCAGAGGAGGGAGTTTGCAATTTCCACCCTCTGAGGCTGAGACAGTGTAACTTGGCCAGGGTACTAATCCAGTGCCTTGGAGTAATTTCTGGATCATTTGGATCCTACCATGAGGTTTTCCTGGCAGATTTCTTCAGAGGAGGGAGTTTGCCATTTCCACCCTCTGAGGCTGAGACAGTGTAACTTGGCCAGGGTAATAATCCAGTGCCTTGGAGTAATTTCTGGCTCATTTGGATCCTACCATGAGGGTTTTCCTGGCAGATTTCCTCAGAGGAGGGAGTTTGCAATTTCCACCCTCTGAGGCTGAGACAGTGTAACTTGGCCAGGGTACTAATCCAGTGCCTTGGAGTAATTTCTGGATCATTTGGATCCTACCATGAGGTTTTCCTGGCAGATTTCTTCAGAGGAGGGAGTTTGCCATTTCCACCCTCTGAGGCTGAGACAGTGTAACTTGGCCAGGGTACTAATCCAGTGCCTTGGAGTAATTTCTGGATCATTTGGATCCTACCATGAGGGTTTTCCTGGCAGATTTCCTCAGAGGAGGGAGTTTGCAATTTCCACCCTCTGAGGCTGAGACAGTGTAACTTGGCCAGGGTACTAATCCAGTGCCTTGGAGTAATTTCTGGATCATTTGGATCCTACCATGAGCGTTTTCCTGGCAGATTTCTTCAGAGGAGGGAGTTTGCCATTTCCACCCTCTGAGGCTGAGACAGTGTAACTTGGCCAGGGTACTAATCCAGTGCCTTGGAGTAATTTCTGGATCATTTGGGTCCTACCATGAGGGTTTTCCTGGCAGATTTCCTCAGAGGAGGGAGTTTGCAATTTCCACCCTCTGAGGCTGAGACAGTGTAACTTGGCCAGGGTACTAATCCAGTGCCTTGGAGTAATTTCTGGATCATTTGGATCCTACCATGAGGGTTTTCCTGGCAGATTTCTTCAGAGGAGGGAGTTTGCCATTTCCACCCTCTGAGGCTGAGACAGTGTAACTTGGCCAGGGTAATAATCCAGTGCCTTGGAGTAATTTCTGGATCATTTGGATCCTACCATGAGGTTTTCCTGGCAGATTTCTTCAGAGGGGGGAGTTTGCCATTTCCACCCTCTGAGGCTGAGACAGTGTAACTTGGCCAGGGTACTAATCCAGTGCCTTGGAGTAATTTCTGGATCATTTGGATCCTACCATGAGGTTTTCCTGGCAGATTTCTTCAGAGGAGGGAGTTTGCCATTTCCACCCTCTGAGGCTGAGACAGTGTAACTTGGCCAGGGTAATAATCCAGTGCCTTGGAGTAATTTCTGGATCATTTGGATCCTACCATGAGGTTTTCCTGGCAGATTTCTTCAGAGGAGGGAGTTTGCCATTTCCACCCTCTGAGGCTGAGACAGTGTAACTTGGCCAGGGTAATAATCCAGTGCCTTGGAGTAATTGCTGGATCATTTGGATCCTACTATGAGGGTTTTCCTGGCAGATTTCCTCAGAGGAGGGAGTTTGCAATTTCCACCCTCTGAGGCTGAGACAGTGTAACTTGGCCAGGGTAATAATCCAGTGCCTTGGAGTAATTTCTGGATCATTTGGATCCTACCATGAGGGTTTTCCTGGAAGATTTCTTCAGAGGAGGGAGTTTGCCATTTCCACCCTCTGAGGCTGAGACAGTGTAACTTGGCCAGGGTACTAATCCAGTGCCTTGGAGTAATTTCTGGATCATTTGGATCCTACCATGAGGGTTTTCCTGGCAGATTTCTTCAAGGGGGGGACTCTTTCCACCCCCGTCCTGGGTGCTCCAATGGACTCTTCCTGGGATGGGAGGATGTCCTCTGACTCCAGGAAGAGTCCATTGAAGCACCCAGGATGGGGGTGGAAAGAGGAGGAGCACATTCAACTAGCCAGGAAAAGAGGACTCTTTCCACCCCCGTCCTGGCTGCTCCAATGGGCTCTTCCTGGGATGGGAGGAGCCCACTGGAGCACCAAGGCTGAGGTTGAAATGAGGCCTACTTTTAGCCTAGGCCTCGGCAGTTTGCCCTCAGCTTTTATATTCGGTTCATTAGGCGCAGCAACTTCCCCACCCTCGTTTTGGGGAAGAAAAGGTGCGTCTTATATGCCGAAAAATACGGTACTTGTAAGCTTTTCATGGACCTACTTTCAAATCTGATCCAGAATCTAATAAACACCATCAACAAACACTGCCTAAAGATGATGAGCCCTCCCTCTAGTCCATTTGATTCCATCCAGCCTCAGAGAGAGAGAGAGAGTCAGGCCAGCTCCATCAGGACTAGCCAGATTAAGAAGGAGAGCCCTTCCTCCAAACCATCTGCCATGGTCCAGGCCTCAGAGGGAGAGAAGAACTGCTGGACCTGATCCTCTTCCCCACTGCCATTCCCTTCTCCTTTTGTGTCATGTCTTTTTAGACTGTAAACCTAAGGGCAGGGAAATGTCTAATTAACTAATAAATCTCTGTAAAGTGCCATGTAAATTTATGGTGCCATATAAATATACAACAACAACAACAATAAACAATCTAAAGAGCTCTCAGTAGCCTCTATCTGTTTAATGCTACAGGCCTCTGTACATTTCTCTGAGAGTCAATCTCTTGGAACTCTACGTTTGAGTAAACATGCATTAAGATTGGCTTATATGCCAGGCAGTTCAATTTCTAACATGAAAAAAGCAAATGACCTGTTATGTTTAGACCTCAATTTTTAGAACTGCTGCTTTTTAGTCTAATAAGACAATGATTGATTTCCACGAACACTTGTAAAGGTCAGCATTCATAAAAGCTAGATACTCCTAGAGCAGTTACTACCTACTACACCAGGAATATTTTACTTCCATATGAATTTCATTTTCAGAAGCCTCTCTTTTATCCAGCTTATACTCCTGTCTGCGGCAGTAATATCTGTGTACATATAGAAAGACAAATAGCTACAAGATATGTCTCCATGAATTATTATTTAATGTTGGCTTGGAGAGATTCCAATGAAGCAAAAAGCCTGAGGAAAAGAGGATGGTTTGGCTTCCCCTCCCTTCTCCTGATATCAACAATTCCTTCAAAATATGGGGTACAGTTTCTTCTGGGAAGGGACAGTTCATTTGGCAGCCTGCCTCTTGAACAAAACACTCTGTGGTTCCACAGAGAAATGCACCTTCCTACAAGAGCTCTGCAAAGATGTAATCTCTGCTCCACATGGACATAAACTCAAACAATCAGCATGCGTTATGTCCTGTTCATCTATAATAGTCTGGATTGGGAACACTTCTTTAAAATCAGCAACATCTTTTACAGTAAAGGACATCTGGTAACCACAGAAGGGAACTGTCATGGTGGAAGAACTGCATTAGTACCTTTCATATGCCCATGTTCACCATTTGACCATAGCATTATAGGAAGGAAGTTTATCTGCATAATTCAACTGTAAATATAAATTCCACCATGTGGAATTTTAGCTTTAAGAGTGAATATCTCAGATTTTGAATACCTGAAAAAATTAAGTGAGTGGCCAAATTTTAAAAAAAGGAAATCATCATAACTATAGCAGCCAGGTGCTATGTCCTTATTTCCCTGCGACATTCCTGAGGCAGTAAACCGTGGTGTCTATGGTATCGCATGATGACCACATTAAATGGTCTATGGAAAAAAATTTAAATGATGCCTGCAAAGTGCTCAAGAACTTCTTCCATTCATTCCCTTCCACATAGACATAACACACATGATGTTATCTGGAATGTGTATCATGTTTTCTCTTTTCTTAGTATATTAAGCCGTATGAGGACTAAGATTTCACAGCTAGCCTCTTTTCTCATCTCTCTGTCCATGTGTGGCTTAGAGTAACAGCCCTTCCTATGAACACAACATAGGCTTTGAAAACCAGGAGTTAATTTGCTCTTGAAACTATATTTCTATATGAAAAATAAACCATTTTGCTACTCAGAACTGTTGCTGTGCAACCAGAACCAAATCTACTAACAGCTAACCATCATGTTTTAACTTACAAGCATACTGTTTCAACTGTAGATTGTCAAAAGACTATTGACAGCATGGATTTTTTAGAAAAGAACACAATACTTTGTGTCTAACTTTCAACTGTTCAGTAGTTGCCACTACTGAACAATACACTGGCAAACTGCCTGTCCTTACTTAGCAATTTCCAGTTTGGAGTTGCTAATTCATAGTGAGATAACAAGCTTGTGTACAGCCAATGATTTTATCCTTGCACCTATTTTCTATGCTCCCCAGCTGGAACAAGAAACTTGTGGCACTCTTTATGTTGTTGAATTGCATCTCCCATAAAGTTCTAGCCAACAAAGCTAATGTTGACAGAAGATGGAGAGACAAAAGCTACATTACTCAATGCTTGAGACTAGAAGTATTTTGGATTTTGGACACAAGTTAAAGCATGAAATTCATTCTATGTTTTGTATACACCTTATACACATTGCCTGAAGCTAATTTTATGCATAATGTTTTTAATAATTTTGTGCATGAAACAAAGTTTGTGTATGCTGAAACACCAGAAAGAAAAGATATCACTATCTGAGCCCCCCTGTGGATAATGTTGGATTTTGGAAAATTTTGAATTTCCGAATTCCGGATGAGGAATACGCATTCTGTAGTGACAAAGCCTTAATGACTGCACATATATCTCTTTTTTAAAAGCAACAACATTTGTTTTTCTCAGCACAATGCAAACTTTACCACAGTCTTTGTTTTCATGGAAATGATTTCACAATGTGTAACTCCTGAGCATGGTCTTCCTCAATAGGCTTCTACAATGTTGCCTATAACTCAACTTCACTGATCTTCCACTGTTTCAAATCACAAGGCGAGTCTCCAGAGATATAGGAGACAGTCCCTTTCTGTACATAAGGAGTACAGCAAAAATGATGAAAGAGGGTGGATGAGCTACTGTATTTTTCTCCAATGGCTATTCATGTACACTTACCCATGAATCAGAACATTTAAATAGGGCTTGAGTTTTCTGCATTCCAAAAATAAACCAATAAATCCCATTTAGCATTTAGGTACATTAATGTTAGCACTAACATGTGGGTGTCAAAAAGGAAGCTAAATTATTGACACTGACTCATGAAGGGAAAAATTGATCAGATGGATTTATTTAGTTGTTAAATTTGCAAACATCATTTTTAGAATGAAAATGGACTGCAGTAAAAGCAATGAGGAGCATTGGCTATGACTTGAAAATAATATTGTCAATGTATAATTATTAAAATAATGAATTTTTTAATCATTTGTGAAAATGCTAACAAATGAAGACAACACATTTATTTTCAAGAATCAATATACCAGACTTCTATTAAAACACAAGATTGGTTTCCACAGGCAACCAAAAATGTAATGCAGATCAGTGCATGGAACTCAATGGAGAAAATTGAGCCAGAGGAGTTGAAGACTAAATATTCTGCCACGTCAGCACCCAGCTTAAAAATCCAATGGGCTGTTTTAAAAAGAATTTCACCATACCAAGCACAGAAATGTTGGGTATAGTGAAATTCTTTTTAAACTCTCCATACCTTCTCTGTGCCCCCCCCCCAGTACACTTGTTAAAAAAACAACCAGGCTAGTAATCTTTGTGGGTTCATTTATAAGACCACATTAAAGCTCAGGAGTTAATTATTTACTAGTGAATAATAAACACACTTATTTTTATTTTCTTTAATCCATATACTATGTGCTTCTGTTTGTAAACTGCCGTGTTGGTGGTTTTTTTTTTAAAGACATCTAATGCATTCTAACGCACTTCTCCACTCAACAAATACTCAAGGCAATTTACAATAAAAACCACAAAAATAATAAAATGCAATTCTACTAAAACTAAAATAAAACTGATAAAATGCCCAACAGTAAAACAGAAGAATCTTCTAAAATCATAGCTGCACGGATTCCATGCTTATTTGTTCTATGACAAGATGCAAGCAAATAGGGATTTTAATAATCATTTCATTAGAACTTCTTTGTACAAGGTGTGGAAAATATATATATAAAAAAAAGAATATGCCCTAAACTACTGTTATGGATATCATCCCATGAGGCATTATTTAGAACAGTTCCCCAGATGAAAGGAAAATGGTTAAAATATGACGAACTATTAGAGAAGGACCTAAATGGGTATGAAATGAAAACTTTAGAACATCTAAGATCAGAAGGCCGAAATTGTGGCTGCTTTCTTTAACGACAATTGAAATCAAGATTTATGGTGGATTGAAAAAAAAACCAATGGGGATTACAAATGTTAAGACTGATTTAGAAGAAACAATCTGGCTGGATAAACTTGCCTTCTTATCAAGAATGTATTAAAAATTACTAGAAATATATATGGAAGAAGAAGTAATAAAAGAAAATATGATTCAATGGGCCAAAAGTTGTGGGCAAACAATAGAATGAAGTCAATGGGAAAGATCTTAGAATAAAAGATTCGGCCAGTCAAGATGTAAAAGACATTTTTTTATAAAATCCTTTATAGATGGCATCTTTCTCCAGACAGAATAAGTAAAATATATGAAATGGGGAGAAATTTATGTTGGAAATGGGAAAGAGAAAAACTACCTTTTTTCACCTATGGTGGACCTGCCTAGAGGCAAAAAGATACTGGAAAGAAATACATGCAGGGATAAAAGAAATATTAGAAATTGAATTAGAGTTAAGACCAGAAGTATTGCTTTTGAATATGATAAAAGAAACTATTGGGGAAAAGATATGGGATAATTATTTTTTATATGTTGACGCAGACTACTTTACGTTAGATATTGGAAAGTTAAAAAAAGAAATACAAATTGATGAATGGGTCATTACATTGTTTGACATGATATAGATAAAATTGTCAAAACAATTAAATGATACAAAAGAAATGTATTTGGAAGACTGTACGTAGGTTTATGTATATATAAAGAAGAAGTGGGAGAATATCCCATCTATAAGTATAATGAGAATATCCCATCATAATAAACAGAAATCAGAGTACTAGAGTTTATGATGATCATGTAGAAATTGGAAGGGTAAACTGATCAAAATAAGGAAATAGAACTATTTAAACAAGATATGCAGATATGAAGAGTAAGTATATGAATCAGTGAAGGGTTGGTTTTAGGAAGTACTATAAATGTACTGTATGACTGATTTGTCCTTTTTAAATATGTATTAGTTTTTACTTTTTTGCATGTATATTCTTTTAAAAGAAAAAAGGTTATTCAAAAATAAAAATAAAATCAAAGTAGCCCCACACAGTAAAAACTCAGCAGAACAATATAGTTCTTACCAGCTGTCTCGGGGTTGATAATGGGAAAACCAAACTAACCTTTTCCAGGAAAAAAATGTTCTGTAACAGAGATATTGCTAAACAGCAACCCTGTGTTTTCTCTCTTCGAAGTGAAAAGGCAACTCTTTTAGTTGTTGCTGCTGTGTACCTTCAAGTCATTTATGACTTATGCTAACCCTAAAATGAGCCTATTACAGGCTTTTCTTGGCAAGATTTATTCAGAATAAGTTTGCCTTTGCCCTTCCTTTGAGGCTGAGAGACTGTGGCCCGCCCAAGGTCATCCAGGAGGTGCCCATAACTGAGTAGGGATTCAAACCCTGGTCTCCCAGAGTCCAACACTCAAACCACTACACTGCCAAACTTAGTTTTTATGCTACTAGCTTAAATAACTTTAATAGCTGGCAAGAGCTTTAGCCGAACCAACTCTGGTAATTACTTATTGAGGTCTTCCATCTGATGAAGAAAACTGTAGCTCACCAAAATGTCATAATAGCTTTCCTTGATTCCTTGTTGGGTTTGCTGCAAAACTAATGTCCATCCCCATATCAGAAATCTTTTGATTTTGCACAGATTTAAACACATACACCAAAAATGTGCTGGTGCATGACACTTAACAAATGCAGACAAAATCTGGCACCAGTGAGCAGCCTATTTATCCAGTGCCTTACTGCTCTCATGGGTTTTCTCTTCCCTCAGCTATGCCAGTGCAGATGCTTTAGTGTAGTGCACAAACAAGACACTGGCCATAATGGTTTCCTCCACTGAAGAAAGGTATTACATTACTTAGTATTTTAACAGTTGTTTTTTTACCATTTAATACTTTAATCTGGAGAAAAAGACACTACATTGGAATCAGACTCAACCAGGACATCAAGACCAATGTGGGTATAGAATGAGACAAAATTAATCCCCACACAAGTTCAACAAGGCAGAATTTGGAATTATGATGAAATTCCTCCGTATAATAAAAGCAATCCAACAAAATGGGGGGGGGGGGGGGGTGGAGTTTCAAAATAACCAGATTTCCTTGAATTACTAGCAAACAGAAAGTATCCAGGAAAACGAATCAAATGTAAACACTCCATGCTAAGAGCCTGCCTCAACTCAATAGGGTAGTCATTCCACATAATAGTAACCACAATGGAGAGGAACCTCCTCTGCCCTTTACAAAATGAGCATCTGTAGGTCATAACATGGTAAGCAAGACATCCTCTTCAAGATCATAAAGGCCAGGGTGGATTACATTTGAAAAGGCACTTAGATAACCTGGTTCTGAGCTGCTTAGAGCCTTACAAATAATTTAATGATGGCTTGCTTGGTCATTGGCTACAAGAACAGAACTTTCAGTACATGAGTCTTATGTATGTGGTAGGAAATAGGTGACATACATAATTGGAAACAGGTTTCACTGATTTTAAAATAATTTACTTACAGGATATGAGTCTAAGCCTTTGTAAGTCTTCAAGTAAACACACTCACTAGCACATAAGCCTCAAGAGCACACAGTAAACTGCCTTATACCAAATCAGAAACCATGGTTTCTCTAGCTCAGTACTGTCTACACTGATTTGTAGTGATTCTCCAGAGTTTTGCACAGCAGTGGTTTCCTGGCTAGAGTTGCCAGATTTGATCCAGGATGAGGCTCCAGTAACTTTCATCCTTAACAGATGAAAACAGGATGAGGTACCATAATTCTCCATTATATAGGACAAAGGTACTTGGTTGCCTTTGCATTTTTATCCTCAACTTTCAGCTATAACTTACAACTTTCATCCCCTCCTGACATGCTTACTGCCTCACTAATGGAGCCAGGAAAAGGGTGCAAAGAAGAGCACCCAGCTCAATCCTTGTCATTCCAGTCTGTTCTTATCTCCAAACACTCCTTCATAGCTCCTTCCTCCACCGGTGAGCCAACAGCCATATTGGGATGTGATGGCTCTGACTGAAAGTCGGAATTTAGAAGGTGGAGGAAGACCAGTATCTTCATCCCACTTGACAGAGATTTACAGTACACTGTCCTACTCCTGGATCTGTTAAAAAGTAAAGTTACAAGAGCCCTGTCCCAATCTGGCAACTCTATCCCTGCCCTAGCTAAAGATCTTAGGGACTGAACCTGGTTCCACCTGTTGCATAGTACAGGTTGAGTATCTCTTAACCTAAATTCTTGGGGGCTGAAATGTTCCATATTTTGGATTTTTTATTACCTGTATTTGCACATACATTATAAGATATAATGAGGCTGGAGAGAGAGAGAGAGAGAGAGACGCGAGATCTGTGAAATCACTTGGGAATCCAAGTGTAGTGCTTGGCACAAATCCATACCTTTCTGCCATTTCACAGATCCTCGTGTCTTTCTCCATTCACCTCTCTCTCCAGCTCACCAATATATAAAGGTATGTAGCTCAAAATGTTTTGGAATATTTTAGATTTCAGAATATTTGGAATTTCAGGCAAATAATACTCAACCTGTATATATACTGTACCAAAAAACTATACAATGCTTGAACTCATTAGATTAATTTATGAAGTAACATACAAAGGATCAATACGAAAGAAAGAAGAAAGAAGTTTCTGCACACTAGAAATAAAACAGAGGAAAAGTAAAAACTATGCTCTGGAATATTTCCTGAGATAAGGCAAGTAAACTCAGCTGCAGATCAACACATATTAAAGCTTCATCAGGCGTAAAAGTTCATGTGAATACAAACAAGACTCATCTGTAAGCAGATCACAAAAAAGAAAGAAAGAAAGAAAAGAAATCGTTCCACTGAGCCAAGCAGAAAAGAGTGAGAGGGAGGGGTGAATTGCCTTAGAATTGTAATAGTGTTAGACTCAGAAGAAATTATTCACATATTCTTGAGATAAAGGCCATCTCCTCAAATATGAAGATTTTTACTTAACTTTTCTCTCTTTTCTTTATTTTCTTTCATCAGACAGAAGAGCAAAACCCCCTCCCCCAAAAAATAACACACAAAGTTCACATGAATTCAGGAGATGTATTTAAAACTCAAATAATGAACAAAAGGACACCAGATGGATGTATGGCAAGTTCTTTGGTTTGTCTTAAGCCCTAACCAAGCAAAAATCCTTTGCTGCTCTCTGAAACATACATACCAACACGATGTTTCCCTCCCCTCCCAAGCCTCTGTAAAGTTTCAAAAGGCTTGCTAAGCAGTGTAAATAGGATAGAGAAAAATGAGAGAGGGGGAGTACTACAAGGATTAACTCTAACATGTCCCTATATCTTCCTATAACTTCCCCTTCGATGTGCATACAAAAGCTTTCACTGATCAAACAGCTTTCTTCTACTGTACCAAAGCCAAGTGCAGTCAATTACTTACTCTCATGTAGACTTTTATAAGAGATAGGAGTTATATGAACTGAATAGGCACATGCCCTTTTTTATTATTAAATTGGTTGGAAAAGAAAGAGATACAAAAGGGTTTCTGTGCAGAGCAAAGCTTCAACCATACATCCACAAAACAGAATCAAGAGAGAGGGAGAGAGAGCGCAGACAGTCTATCTTCAACAACTGAACGGCTCTGAAGTTCAACTCTGGCCTGGAAAAGCCTGGAGACTGAGAAACAGCTGTTACCAAAAAAAAACAAAAAACCCAACACTGAAGACTGGAAGTTTACAGTCTCCGTAAGTCATTGCCTCCAGTTTGCCTTACAGGGGTTGTCTGGCATTTTTAAAATAATGTGCACACATGCAGATTGGATTGCGCAAATTTATCCCAATCTGACTTCTGCAACCTGGCACCCTTCATAAGAATTTTAACTTGGATCATGTACTATCAGCTTCACATGAGCATATTGGCTCAGGTGATGGGAGCTGAAATGACATCAGGTGCATATGAATGACACCAAGTTGGGAAGAGTGATCTGAATAGTAAATAGTGATGAATGGCATGCAGATTTCTACGTATGTATCTCATTCTTCCATGAGTTTTCTCCCTGATGGACAAAAAATGACAGTCTTTGAGCATTTGTCAATGATACATCAGTAATGTTTAAATGACAAACCATTCATACTAACATTTTGTGCAGAAACCAGTATTTTACACATACACACACACACACACCTTTTTTTTTTTTTTGCAAAAAAGGACAAAATGCATTTTAAAAACTCGTGGCAGTTGAACTCTTTTGTGACAGATTGTGTTGGTTTCTCAAGAAATCATTTCTCATGAGCATAAGAATTTTTTCAGAGGGACGCAACCCTATCGCAAGTAACATTAAATTGCTAAGCATGCTCACCATTTTATTTTTCTGTAATGCACTTGACAATATGTTGCTTTGTGACATTATAGAAAAGTTAAATGACAGGCCCAATTAACAGACCATCAATGGGGTAAAGAAATAAAATATCATAATCCAACATGTTTCTGTTGGCATACAAGGCCATTTTTTAAAAAACTGGGAAAAGGGAAATTGATGGCACACATTAGCTGTGATACTTTCCAGGGCACAAGGAGCCCAACATTTAACTAAAGGCATTCATCCCAATGATGCTGATCCAGCTTTATCTAATCTTTGCATGCAGCAAAATGAAGGGACTGAATCCTGAGATGATGAGGTGACAAGTATAGGTGAGACCTGCAATTTTTGATTCCTTCTTCATGAAAAAGGTCAACTAGAAAACTAGTTCATCAGGAATAAAGTATCTAGGCTCACCTCAATGCTACATCAGCTTTCAATTTGCAAGGGATTTTAATATAGGAGAAGAATGAAAAATGTAATTTCCCACAAACTCTCTGCAATCTCCCTCCTGTTCACCTCTCTGTTGCCCCACAATGTTACTTCATCCTGCAGAACTTTAGAGTAGGTTTAGGAGACGGCAACAACCAGGCTCCAACTGGCCACCATCCAACCTCTTTGGGGCATTGCATTTGAGATATATACAGTGGTCACCAATCCTCACCAAAAAGAAGGCTTGTGACAGGGAAATGAGTAATGCCACATGTACACTGTGGGAAGGGGTATGCAGAAGCTATCTCACCTTCCAAGGAAGGGACTAGATCAGCTGGCACTTATAGTAAGAGAAAAAAGATGTCATCATCTCAGCCATTATTTTGTCTTCATTACTTCATTCACATGTCTGTGTATTGAACATTTAGTCTTGCCAAGCAAAGAGGCTTGGGGGTGGGTGAGAGATAGATTTAAGAGGAGTGTGGACTAGGGATGGAATGCTGTTCTACAAGTTAGACAAAAAGATGGTAGAGTGTGTTGGTTGAATTCGGCCATAATGCCATGACAGACTGCAGATGGGGATAAGAGTTATTTCTAAAAACTCTTTACATGTAGAAAATAAATAAATAAATAACCTTTATTTATTTATACCCCGCCCCTCTGTTAAAAACAATGGGGGCGGCACATCAAATCAGCACATCAGCAAATTAGAAATATTGATAGTGTGGATGAGCTAGCTTAAAATATATCAGAAATGGTATTCATAGGATGAAACATTCAAATATGTGACCCTCACTATATTCACCTGCTGTGTGAAGTACCACATTTTGGAGTGGCCTGTAAATGGCGAGAAGATCTCTTGACAAAAAATACAAGTTAAACCTCAGGGCAAGACAGAGTTATGTGTTTTTAAGTTTCTTTCCCATCATGTCATTGCAGTAACTGTGGTGCATCCTTCTTAGTTCCTTTTCACATTCCCACAGAGTATCTAGTTTTCCAAGCTAGCCATAACTTATGTACCAATTCTCTGCACAGCCCTCCATCCAAAAGATCCAAAGCTATCATCTCAAATAGTATCCCCAGACATATCTTTATTCATTCACAGCAAGGAACAGAGTGAATGAAGCTACAAAGGCAGTTCAGAGTTTTACAAATGGGCACTCTGCCAGGCTTCTCTTTAAAACAGACAGATTTAGCCCCTTAGCAACTACAGGCCTCAATGTGAGATGCTTTGAATAAACATTGCTTGGTATCTAGGCATTTAACTGGGAAATGTTGGCAAAACCCAACTGTTTTCTATCCAACAAATTGTCTATAACCTTGACCATCCCACCAGACTAGAAGGTGATGTGAGCCAATCACAGTGCCACAAACTGTAACATTAGAAATTTTGTTTGGCCAGTTTGTTTGTTCCCACCCCCTTGGAGGTAATTATGCCCATGATTTAAATATAATGGCTGACCACAAGCTGCTTCCTAGTTAATTAAATAAGAGTGAGAAGGATCCAGACCCAGAGCACAGTAGATAAAGCCACCCCTATTTCAGCCAAGTACCTTACTAAGGTATTTAGTACAAGTCATCATAACCATTTAGCCTACTTAGTATGGTAGTAAGAGGATGAAATATATACAAGGCCCCCTGACTTTCAGTAGAGGAAATGCAGGGTTAAAATGTGATAAATAAGTACATAATCCACAACCAACTCATCCTGCAGTGACATATAAAGATATTGTTCTTGCTTTTTTATTTCATTTGTCAACTTACTGAACAAGTCTTTCTTTACCCTTTCAATTGAAAAACTCCCAGCACTCCAAAGGTATCTGATTTTAATGATGCACAAGTCAAACAAACGGAAAGTGAGCAAAACAGTTTCTGTGAACACACACACACTTCTCTAAGAGTCAATTTTATCAGAAAATCCTGACAGATTAGTGCTTCAAAAAGGAAATTGCCAAAAGCTGATCACAAACTGTAAAAAACAAAAAATCTACAGCATTTACTTGATCCTAATGTGATCTTGGATTACCTGCCCAAGTAGGAAAGTTAGCAGGCTATTAACATGGAAGCAGCCTGCTCACTCCCAAGAATGGAAATGTGGGAGGTCAGTTTTGGAAAAGGCCATGCAAGAGGTATAAGAAGTGGGAACTGTATTTCAACTACAGCTTCTTTGGGCATAAATGAATGTGAGTGGTGTTTAAATCTGGTCACGGTGGTATGTGCCTTAGTTACACTCTGTATTATTGTAATGCGCTCTATGTGGGGCTGCCTTTGAAAAGTGCTTAGAAACTTCAGTCGGTCCAAAGAGCTACAGCCAGGTTGTTAACTGGATCTGGCTACAGGGAGCAAACAATGTCCTTGTTGCAACGGCTGCCGGTCTGTTTCCGGGAACAATTCAAAATGCTGGTTTTGACCTACAAAACCCTATACTGCTTGGGTCCAGGTTATTTGAAGGGCCATACCTCCCTTTCTGAGCCCACTAGAGAGTTGAGATCTTCCAGAGAGGCCATTCTCTCTATCCCACCATCTTCCCAGGCTCATTTGGTGGGAACAAGGGAGAGGGCCTTCTTGGTGTCCACTCCCAGGCTCTAGAACCCCCTCCCTAGAGAGGCCAGGATGGCTCCATCTCTGCCCTCCTTTCGGTGGCAGATAAAGACATTTTTATGCCATCAGACTTTTTCAAGTTGACAAGAGTTGGGCTTTAGAAGCTATTTAGATTTTAAAGTTTGTATAGAGTTTTTAACGTATTATACATTTTAAATCATAGCTGTTTTAACTTTTTTAATTGTTTATTTTAAAATATATATATTTATACATTTTAAATCTTTTCTATTGCTTTTAAATTGTATTGTTTTAAATTTGCTGTTCGCTGCCTGTAGTGGGAGACAGGCGGGATATAAGTGAATAAAATAATAAAATATAGTAGCCCCTCTCAATTTGCAGGGGATCTATTCCGGACCCCCCTGCAAAAATGGTGGCTTGCAAATATTCGAGCCCCATTGAAAATAATGGTATGTGCACCCAGGGTCACATGCAGGCATGCACTGCTATTTTATCCCTACCCGCTTGTCCCTCCCAAGAAGAGCGAGACCGTGGACTCAAAGTCCATGAACGGAGAAGAATAATTGTAATAATTAAATGCTATGCCCAAATAATGTATATAAATGCATAATCCCTCCTGTTCCTAACCTTGCAGCATCAAGATGGAAAGTCTGAAAGGGGGCTTTTCAAAGGATTATGTTCACACAGACAGGTTCTGCTTACAATGAAACGAACACTCATACAACCACAAGTTGATATGCCCTGCCACATACTGCCTATTTTCAGAGTGGCTAGGGGTTATGGATTCAAATCAAATCAAATTTTATTGCTTTTGACCAAAGGTCATTGCACAGTACAACGATACAACAATACTTATAACAATACATATAAAATATATCTATAATATAAGCATCTCATATCAAATACAAAATTTCTAAATCTGATATTTAAAATAATAATTGTTATTATACCTAGTAAGAGTTTATCAGATATAGTCATCACCTTTGCAGCTTATAGCTATCTCTGTTATATACTTTTTCCTGTATATTTAGCTGCTAGGGCAAACAAAGCTACTTTCCAGGTTACATATTTGTTCAAGTCCAGTAGAAGGTAAAAAACCACATCCTGTGAGTTCTGACCTGGATTGTTTCTATTACAGGTGCGACAAACCTTTTTCTTGGTTCTTTATAGAGAGGGCAAAATAGCATGTAATGAACAAGGTCCTCTACTTTTGGCAACTGCATATACATACACGTTCCTTTGCTGGAATACCTCTATGTCTTCCGTCTCTGTATGCTGTGTCCATATTTAATCTTAGTTTGGTAAAAGCTTTAAAATAATCTGCATGATTACAGGAGTTTATAGTATATAGGGGCACATGAGGACAAATAAACAGTATACAGGTCCTCTTGTGTAGATGTTTCACTTATTGTGTTCTTGATAGACTTTATCTGCCAGTTGGAGTTCTTTAATTTTAGCTAAAGAAATTCCATATTTGATAACCAGTTGCGCAGCATGATGTACCCAGTTTTTATTGGGCATGCTGTTGTTCAGCTCTATCAAACATATTTTGGGAAGTCTGTCATTATGCATCCCCTGAACTTTAAGCCAGTAGCATATAATTCTCTTATCTATTTGGCTTTCTATACTAAGCATGTTAGTTTCCAGTCTAAGCATGGCAGTTGGTGTATCTCTAGGTAGACCCAACAATGACCTCAAGAAGTAGTTCTGAGAGGGTTCCAGATTTGTGATATTTGATTTACCTGTAGTATCCCAGACCTCAGCCCCATAGAGGGACTGTGCCATTGTCTTGGCTTTGTATACTATCATGGCAGGGTTTACTAAGTTTCCCCTTCTGGTTGCAGCAAACTTTAATGTAGCTTTTGCCGATCTATAAGATTGTACTTTTATATTTAACAGTTGTTCTTTCCAGTTGTATCTGAGTATACTAGGCCTAAATATCTAAACGATTCAGGATTCAGGCCCAACTCACACAGAGAGTGCTAGAAGCAGCCCTGTGCCCCTTACATGTATTTCTATACCTTCTTTGGACAAAACACTTGAAAGTGGTTTTGGTGCTTTACAGAGAAGAAAAAATGGGACAGACCCCTGCACTAGAGGAACTTACAATCTAAACTGACATGTGTTTGTTCAGTTACTCAATCCTGTGATGAAAAGGGCACTGAACATATTTAGCAGCCAGGAAAACTGATGTTTCATTAGTAAACACAGACCAGATGGCAACCGCCACCCTCTTCAGCAGTGCCCACTATTTCTATCAAGTGTGTTCCTTATTTAGCCTAAACATTCAATCCCTTCCTCTCTTTCTTCCCTGCCCCCCAGCCGCTTCCTTTCGCATTACAAAATTAAACAATCACTCCTCAAGGATGGTAGCATATTGGAAAGGAAGAATATACACCAGACCTTTTTCAGAACTAGCAGCATTACTAGGGTTTCACTGCCATCATTTCTCTCCCTTCACGTTATTAACCAAAAGTATGTCTCCTTACATACCTGTGGGGAAAAAGCTGTATAGACAAGCTAAATGTATTTATAAAAGAGGAGCGTATTACGCTCTACACATGCTTTACAGGATACTAAGCAGAAAAGAGCATCTATCGTCTTACAAATGTGTAGAAAGTACACATTAACCAACAGCTGCACCGCAGTGAAAGAAAAACCATTAGAGAGTAGTTAAAACAAGCTGATATCCAGGAAGCCCCAACCCACAAAAAATAGTGAAGCTAGAGCAGGAATTACCAACTTAGCTCAAGAAAACTCATTTTTTCATCTTCCCCCAAAAGTAACTGAGTAAAAGAAAATAGCAGCAATGGAACTACCATAAGTGCAGCAACAGAACACAACCACTTCACTCACAATAATGTGAGTAATAAGACACTGTAAAAAAAAAAGGAGAAAGAGAAATGAGACAAAACTACTACAGACTGTTTCCAGCAGAATCCTTCCAGATCATTCTTCTACTTTATATCCAGAAGCTATTCTTTTGACTTCCTTCTCATCAGTGATTTGGAGAACTTGACAAGTTACTTACTAGACTACAACTCCTGGGGATGGCTAAGAAATCCTGAGGACTGTGGTTCCTAAAAGTAACTTTTTAAAGCTCTGGTTCAGTGGTATATAAAACAGGCCAAGTTCATGCAGCAGCTGGACTATGATGCATGAGAATGAGCCAAAGTCAGGAAATGGTTGTTTGTTTTAACCTCAAACAAACCAAGATAAAACTGATTTCAGAATCCGGTTTGTTTGGTCAGAAAATCAGTCCCCAGAATTTCATGTGTGAAAGTAGGGGAGGGGGAAATAGGGGAAGGCATATGAGCCTGAACTCACTACAACTTGCGCCTAATCACAGAATCATAACTCATAGAGTTGGAAGAGACCACAAGGGCCATCCAATCCAACTCCATTCTGCCATGCAGGAACTCACAATCAAAGCACTGCCAACAGATGGCCATCCAGTCTCTGTTTAAAGATCTCCAAAGAAGGAGACTCCACCACTCTCCAGGGGAGTGTATTTCCATGGTTGAACAGTTCTTGCTGTCAGGAAGTTCCTCTAATGTTTAGGTGAAATCTCTTTTCCTGTGGTTTGAATCCGTTGCTCTGGGTCCTATTCTCTTGAGCATCAAAAAAACAAGCTTTCTTCATCCTTAATATGACACCCCTTCAAATACTTAGACAGGGCTATCATATCACCTCTTAACCTTCTCTTCCCCAGGATAAACACATCCAGCTTCCTAAGTCTCTCCTCATAGGGCATGGTTTCCAGATCCTTCACCATTTTAGTTGCCCTCCTTTGGATCCACTCCAGCTTGTCAACATCCTATTTTGAACTGTGGTGCCCAGAACTCGACAGTATTTCAGGTGAGGCTTGACCAAAGCAGAATAGAGTGGCACTATTACTTCCCTTGATTTAGATACTATACTTTTATCGATGCAGCCTAGAATCATATTGGCCTTTTTAGTTGCCGTATATAATAATCTAAATGATTACTGTAGAAGTTCTAAGTAAAACCATTGCAGCTATCTAATATATATCTAATACTAATCCCTTTTTTGAAGGTATCAAACCTAACACTATCAGAACATCTCACAATGAGTTATATTATTTTGCCTATTTAAACCTGCTGGCAGTCAATTTGACTGGGTGAACTAAATTTCTATATGCAATTGGTAAAGCTGAAGTACTTACCTTTCCTCCAAGGCCCTTCCAGATCAGGCTCACCACCCACTGAAAAAGAATTTGGGTCCTATGCTCAGTTCCACATGTCTAGATGCCATCACTGCAAATATGCAGACATTGCCTATGCTCTTCTCCCATGTTTAATTACAACAGTAGCCTAATTTTCAAAAGTATGTATCTATGAAATAAGTGAGTTGCATTGTCTTTATATAGCAATGTAAGAAATCCAATCCAGACAATTTACCTGAGGCAGTGTATGACTTTCCATGCCCACAGATGAGAGACCTTGGGAATTACCAATAATTAATAGGAGATAAATGAATGCCCAGTTAAGATCAAATAAGCTTAGCACAGAGTTTCAGAAGGCTTTGAAATTTTATTAGCTGCTACTGTACGTGCACTGTGATTAGTGGTAAGCTGCATCTTCATTAGATAGTTCTCACATACATTAGACCAGTCTAATTAAGCAAATGCTGACTGTATCAACACTGACACATCAGAAGCTATTCTGATGCATCGTAGTGTGTGTGTATGTGTGTGTGTGTGTGTGTCCTCAGTTCACCCAGGGGATGGGGGAGATGGGATTCTGCTATGGAGCAACACTTCAGAGTTAGGGACCTTAAAGATTAAGGTCCTAGCAATAATAATTGATAAATGTGTAACATAACATTTCTTACAGAGTATCTGCAGGTATTACAGGTAAATATTACAGAACATGTCTTTTGTCCCAGAAAATCAATATGCAATGTTCAAACACAAAAGTGTAGAGTTACTACTCTTCCATGGAACATAAAGTTATGTTCATGTGATGGACAGTGATCAGAAAATGAAATACCATGATTCCACATCAACCAGAAATCAGGATTGAGTATTAAGTTTATTGGAGCACTAAGATAACTTTTTTTTTTAATGCATCCTTTCAGGTCATCCAGAACTCACCATCAAGCTAGACATAACATTTTGGACAGGAGAAAGAAACAAAAGGCTAAAAATAATCTTGATCATAGGGTCTACAGTTAGATGAAAGTCCAAAGACTAAGACCTGCAGATCTTGGGAATTTAATAAGGATCCTGCGGTTTTAAAAAGTGGCCAGATGGGTTTTGGACTTCTCTGTTTCTTCCATCCTGACCCAGGTTCTGTAATATTCAGCTTAATGAAAAGTTTTGGGGGACTCCAAAGCTCATATTTTTAGTGATATCTTTGGGGACCAATAACAATATTACTCACCATTGAGTATTTTCATCATAGGGCACATAGCTATTGTGCACTGTGTCTCTTTTTTATATGCCACCAGAGCAGTGCTCTGCTCAACTACATCACTTCAGCAATCAGAGGTGGGTAATGTGAGATAATATGACAGTGATAATACGACATCTGCACAATAAGAAATTTAAGGCATTCAGTCTAACCACGTGGATCCTCCTTGCAGAGAAGACTAGACCAGCACAAGATTCAAACAAATGATAATATTCCTGTAGCTCTATCATAGAAATCAGTCCATGATACAGCCCATGGTCCATTTCACTCTGGCCCTAAATACAACGCACAAAACTGCAAGTTCTACTGTCGTCTGTCTGAATTATATCATAGGACATCGTAGAATCTAGTACTGAGATTCTGGAATTATAGGACTGGGACATCTGAAAATAAGCTTTGTTCAGTGTATCCATTTTATACAAAAGGCGGCGGTGCAAACCAATTCCTTTCAATATAAAGGTATTTTCCTCAGTTCTGGAAAGAACACTCAAAGCAGTTCTTAAGCAACCACAAATTACACTAGGTTTATGTCTGCAAACTGAAGCAGTCAAGTCCAATCAAACCACATATTCAGTCAACTTTAATATGCTTATAAATCTAACACACCATTGATTTGAGAAACTCATATATTCATTTTTGATTGAGATAAGGCAAAGCAATTTGTATCATTATGCATTAATACATCTTCCAGACAGGCTATGTAAATTCAGATTTTTATAAGTGGCAGCTGGTGGCTCTCATGTCGATGGGGCAGTTAATGGGTCCAAGTGTTAAATATGAATTTCAAAAGAACTATGAAAAGTAAGTGCTAAACCCTATCCCTACAATTGGTCCAATATCTTGAATAACTCCTTTAAAGTTCATACTGAAACCTGGAGCAGATTCATTGCCACAATGATACAGAAGCCACCAACTACCACTGATTTTAATTTAATAACTAAAGATGAGAAAAAGTTGCCTCCATGTGCCCTGTGAAGAAGAAAAAAATCTTCACGTTTAGAATGATTTACCGACAACATGTACAGGAAATACTAGCTGTTTGACATAACTACAAGTGATACCAGTTGGGTGCTATGAGAAAGGTCTCTTGCACAGTATTCCCATAGTATTCCTCAGTTCCCATGGCCACATACACTTATTGTTGTTGTGTGCCTTCAAGTTGTTTCTGACTTATGATGACCATAAGGTGAACCTATCATGAGGTTTTCTGGAGCTGAGTGTGTGTGACTTGCCTAAGGTCACCTAGTGGGTTTTCATGGTCAAGGGGGGCTCTGACACAAAACCTCAGGGTCCAACACAGGGTCCAATACATCATGCCAGCTCTCTACATACACTGATACCCAGACCCCAACACAGATATGAACATCTTCAAAGGAAAGTACCAGTTGTTTTTAGCACTGGTACAATGTCAACCTTTTTTGTAGACACAAAAATACATAACACACACATACACACACTATGTCTCTTATTGATGCATTTGAGCCTGTATCTACACCAAGAAATAAAAAATTCTAATAAATGATGTACCCATACTTGTAGAGGATCAAGTACTTCATTGCTGGAACAGAAGAAACTACAAAAGGCAAAGATTAAGAACAGCCAACCCAAACACGTGGCCTAAAACTCACAGAAGCTAAGGATTCATATTGTATTGCCATCCCAAAGCATACACAAAAACAATACAAAAACATCTAAGGAATCACATCTTTCTCATTTCCAATTAATGTCACACACATATGATATTGGCAGACATTCTTGGATCTTTAGAGATATCCCTTAAGCTTCTAATATAAGAGCCTTGACAAATAAGACAAAACTGAAGCACAGTTCCATCTCAGTGACAGAGCCAAAGAACAATGTTATGTCTGCAGATATAGTTATCCTTTTTATTATTATGTACAAAGATTTAAGGTAATCAATTGTCTCCTCAAATTATGTACCACAACCTTAAAGCCCTTAGTTAAAAGTAAATTTAATTCAAATCAATGGTACTGGAAAGGTTGAAGCAATCTACCAGCCACTCCATTCATGTCCTCAGAGGTCTTCACCCTGATTTATCCCACATCGTTTGTACAATAATATAAAAACTTGTATAAACCCTGAACTAAGTACATTCAGTGCTAGGTATTTAAATTGTCTTAATCTAGGCCACTGAGATTGAAAGCTAACATTATAAAGTTAAATTTAGATTTTTTAAAAGATTGGCCATACCTCTTTTATACAGAAATGACAAAACCTCCTGACACAAAACTTTTAACAAGCTTTCAGAATGCATCATCAACTGACCAATTACATCACAGACTTAATTAATCTATTGACTGCATCAGACACATATTGGTTTCCTTTCTGATTTATGATCCTCAACTTTTTCATGTATGAAAGCTGGGAAGCAAAAATATATTCTACATATGAGTAACTGAACAGAATACTAGTTGTCACAGTTAACAGGAATATCTTATTCTGGCCCTGGCCTGACACACAAACATAGATGCAACTCAATAATGTCACCCAAAAAAGGATCAATGCACATAAGAGGCAACTTTGGTGGATCCAGACCCCAAACACAATCAACTCATGCTTTGGCCATGCCATAATGCACAGCCAAAACATGGTGGCAGATGTTACCAGAAGTCCAATTCCAGATTTTTTTTTTTTAAAAAAAAAATCATTTTCCAACATGATATAGTGGTTTGAGCATTGGACTACAACTCTGGAGATCGGGTTTGATTCGCTGATCCAGCATAAAACCCCACTTGGTAACCTTGGGCACTGTCTCAGCCTCCAAGGATGGCAATGGCAATGGCAAATCCCCTCTGATGAAACCTACCAAGAAAACCCTATGATAGGTTCACCTTAGGGTCACCATAAATAAAAAATGACTTGGAAGCACACAGCAACAAACAATGGGAGGATGCCATTCACTTTTAAAGGAAACCTTATTTCTGGAGGCTCCCTTTCAAGTCTATCACAAAGAAAAAATATACAACCCTGACCCACTTTACATCTTCACATTTAATACCACTAATGGTACAAGTCCATTTATGGAATAGTAATGCAGAATTCTATTGCTATCTTTGCTTCCTACAGCCCCTCCATTATATTTTCCATCTGTAAAATGGGTATAATTACTTACTTCACTTTGTGACTACATAATGTAGTCAGAACAAGAATTTGCACCTATTTAAGGAGTCTCTTGTACTGTACTTGTATCAATGTGAACTATGAGGCGCACATAATTACACAGATAGACAAATAAGTTAAAATAATTTGAGGAGAAGCAAGTGTGCACATACGTTTTGTACTGACACATTACATTTTTATTTCAAGAGAGTGACAGCACATACTGTAAAGACTCGATCTGGTTTACAGATTCTTGAACTAGCACACGATGTGGGAAGTATCTGAAAAACCACAAAATCTTGACTAGGTTCTTCCATTTATACTATTTCTAATACACCTTTCTCATTAATCTCAAATTTTCCTGCAGCCTACCACTTTACCCACCAAAAAGGTTTATGGGGCAGCCATTTATTACCCATTCTTCCCAGCAACACAGGAAGGAAAAGGATGAAGGATAGAGGTGACTCTGGCACACACTTTCTGAACATGTTGAGGTAGCAGGGTCACAAGCACACTTTCCTAATACACATACCAAAATTCCCATACAGTGTGAAATCACAAGACTTCATAGTCCTGCTGTCAGTGCCAGCACCACACTATGTTTTCATTCTCAGTGACAGGACAGGACTCTTGATTGGCTCCACCTGAATCAAGACCTGGAGTGTTTATTTTCCAAGACAGGTTAAGCAGATGGGGGGACAGGGCAATGAACGATTTGGGGCAAGGGGGGTGTATCTTCCACACAACACAATCATGCAATATGCCTTTCAATGTAAGATGATTTTGATACTCACTTTTTGTCATGGCTTAAAACTTGATGGCCCAATGGTAGAAGAAAGGTGACCTTTTTCATTGCTGTGACCATATAACACTTCATCTTAAATCCCCTCACTGGCTCTCACTCCATTTTCAAGTTAAGCCCTTCCACAGCCTTGTCTTTATCTTCCCCTCCGCTCAACACTTTCTTTTTTTTCCCTTCTTCTGACTTTTTCATATCTAGCTCCAACCCTGGCATAATCTGCCCTTAGTCCTTGGCAGCACTTAATCCAAGGATTTTGCACAATTTCCCTCCTTCCTTCTTTCATTTCCTTCTTCAAAGCTCATCTTTTCCAGGAAGGTTTTGTGAACAGCCCAGAATTCTAACTAAACCAGAAAATGTGTAACGAAGGAGGAGATGATGATGATGATGATGATGACGATGACCATGATGATTGCATATTCTTCCATTTACCTCTATTACCTCTTTGTCTCATGTTTCCTAGCTACTTGTTTTGGACTGAAAGCCTTTTGCGAGAATCAAGCATCAAGCTGGGATCATTTCTTCTCTCCTAGTAAGACTCCATCTAGACATAAAATGCCTAGCATCCTGTTAGTAAAATACACAAGTGTATCCCGTCCCTTAAACATGTTTTTTGGGATCATTACAGATGATGGTTAGTTGAAAGGGGGGACTTTGGTCATTGCAGAAGGAGAATTCCTGCCCTGTCACATGCAAGCTGTCCAGCAGCCACTATTTGCCCTGATCTCTGTTCAATCCCTACTAGAAAAAAAGAATTGGAAGTCTATTTTTATGGCAAAACTCTACTTCTAAAAAAATGCTCTTTGGTCATTACCCAAATCCATCAGGAAACAGAATTGTAATGCATGATGCTACTTTGTTTATTTCTGAAGAAATATATGACATGGGAAGCCAGTTTCATTAATTAGCTACATAGCCCAATGCCAAAATTATCTTTCATCTGCCCTTGGATCAATTAGTTGCAGACCTTTATTCATTTGTTTAGAAAATGTTAAAATGGCTAACATACGTCTACTATAAAAATTAATACAATAAAACTGAAGCTTGGCATTCCAACCAACATGAAAAAGAAATCATGGTCAAGATTTCTGAGGGTTTGTTTTTTGTTTTTAATGACAGAATAATGATAAGTATATCTGCTATTGGAAACAGCATGGTATAATGGCTTGAGCATTGATCTATGACTCTGGAAATCAGGATTTGATTCCTTACTTGGCCATGGAAACCCAAGTCACACAATCTCAGCCCCAGAAAACTCAATGATAGGTTCACCTTAGGATCACCATAAGTCAGAAAGGGTTTGATAGCACACCACAACATTTACTATTGTAATCATAGGTCATAAATAATGATATCATTATATATATTACCAGATCTGCATTATTTTGAAACCAGTACCTCTTAAGACAAGGTATTCAAGAGTTGGGGCACCAGCACAAAGAGGACCCCTGATTTTACAAAAGCATTAACTGACCTCTGCCAGTGATAGAACCAGAAGATTGCCTTAATTCAGAAGAAGGATGGTAAGATAAGAGGCATGATGGTAAGGATGGTAAGATAAGAGGCAGTTTAAATTTAACTTAGCATTTTAATGGTAAGCACCAGCACCTTCACTTGGGCTTGGCAGCAAATAAAGAGCCCCTGTATTTTTGCTTCTTAATTTGGTTCCACCTAAATAAGGCTTCCATAATTCTAGCAGACAACATTGAAACTTCTGAATATTTCTGAATGGCAGCCCCATGGATAGTTTACAGCAATCCAAATACCAAGACTAACCCTGTCTATGACATTTTGATCCTCTGCCTCTATGCTGTACAATTTCAATGCTCTAAAGGTGTAATTTTCCAACCAGGCATGGGCTTACGCCAGGGGTAGGCAACCTTTCCCCTTTAAGGGCCGAGGGACTTCAACTCCCAGAATCCCAGGAGCTATTGGCCAACATGGGACTATTGGCCAACATGGCTGAGGCTTCTGGGAGCTGAAGTCTCTCAGCCCTTAAAGGGGAAAGGTTGCTTACCCCTGGCTTACGCAGTCCCAATGTTGCAATTTATGTGAAATTTCAAATGATTCCCCTCAGATTGTATACTTATGCCTCCACCACCCCCAAAAATTGCTAATCTAAGTTTCTTGTTAGGGTTATTTTTTTTCCCTGAGGTCTGAGCTGGCCATCTGCAACCTCTTGCACAACACAAGCTGCCTCCATGTGTGTCAAAATGAATTAATTCCTGCACTCTAGAAATCACTACCTTTCTGCTCCATAAGACGTTAAAATATCAGCAGACATATCTACAACTTTCATTGCTCTGCTCTTTGAAATGCTGAGGTTGCCCCTCACTTTAGGCAAATTTGTATGTGTGGGGTAGGGAGATGAGAAAATGAGAGACTGAAGAGATGTAAGGGTTTTTTAAAAAGAAATTCTGTTATGACATAGTGCTGAATGTAATGTCAATAAAGCCCAGAAATTTCATTTTTTAATGTATCATTACAGCAACAAATTATGGAAAAAAGGGGTTTGGTGAGTTATTAAGACAGGCTTCAGTGTGTCCTTATCTGCATGTTGCCATGTGCTACTGTGTTGCTGCTTTTTACTATTCAATTTTTAAATACTATTTGTAACATCATAAGAAGAATATAAAATATATGTTTCCTTATATCATAATCATCCTTTTTGTTTTGGTAACCAAAGGATTATTTTTCTCTTGAAAGGGCTCTCCCATGCATGCTGGGTCAACAAGAAAATTTCTTGGACAGCCTCTCAAAATGGAATAAGGGGTACAGGGCCAAGGCTTGAACTCCCATTCCTGCAAACAACATTCTGCCAAGTCCTGTTGATACCAGACACCACTCCCCTCTTTATAGTGGGGGCCAGGTGGTTCCCCTCAGGGCCTTCAGGTGCTGATCCCTAGTCTACAGAACTGTTATTATTTGTTATATACACCAGGTAACCGTACGTGGCAATTATTTCTTCATTAAAACTTCACTAGTTAAGAAAACCATCTGAGTTCAAATGAACCAATGACTTGCAAAGAAAAAAACTGGACTAATTTGGGCTAATGCAACAAACAAGAGAGAAACACAGTCTTAACTCTTCTAAGCCCCATCCACATCGCATTCTCAAATTCTTAAAACCAACTGCTGCACTACAGATGAATGATGAAACGTATATGTAGAAGAGACCAGATATACAGCTTTTACGGTAACCATCCTAAACATGTCTTCTATGAACTCAATTCTATTATATTCAATGGGACGTACAACCGTGTGTATGTGTCTGTGTAGCATTACAGTCTTAATATGTATTTTCTTAAAGGGTCTCTCTCTATTCCCTGGTTTCACTACCTTAAACAGATTAAGCTGTTATTCTTAAAGGAACTAGATGATGTGCTATTTATTAAACTGAAGAGGCAAAATTACTAAACAATACTAAACCTTCTAGTGAATGTTTTTCTATATTCTGCAGTAAGATTTGTTGGATAAAACCTGGGGCTTTAAAAATAAATAAAACAGAAAAATGTTAACAAAAGTAAAACTATTTACAATTTCCCTATTTAAGAATTTGCATGTATAGAAGCAAAAGGAGAATCAATCCACACATTTAGCATGCTTTTTGAAATTACTAATTGTGTAAGACTTTTTTTCCCCCAAACTGCTGAAGTTTTTTCTCTCTTTTTAGGATACAATTTCAAACATCAGAAGGCAGAAGGTACCGACAAACACATAATATACAAACACTTAATTTAGAAGCATACGTATCTTGACAGAAAAGAAAAGAGGCACAAACAAATAGCTTACAATAGAGATAGAGAGAAATCACACTCATTTTGGGGTGGGGTTAGAACTAAGATTTTCATCAAGTACATCAGCTTAAGATGAAATGGTCATTATTTCGGCATTTGGTGCAACTATCTACAATGCCAACCAATAGTACTTGTTGATTTTTAATTGTAACTTTTTTAATTTGTTGCAAGCCACTTTGAGTCACAAACTGAGAAAAGTTATAATAGAAATAAATATAATAATACTTTTGCGGAATGCTGAAAAATATTTGCACAGACAACAACAACTAACAACAAGGAGCAAAAGGAATGAACCTCAATTCTATACAATTTATTCGAATGGAATTTATTTCTAGAAGTACAGAAATAGACAGGAAGGTAAGAGTTTGTTCTATAAACAATCTTTTCCCTGATTGAAAAAAGCAGTGGGAGACTATATTCAAAACTACATACAGAGCTAAACAGTCTGGCACTCCATTTACTGTTCAGGACATCAAGAATTTTTAAAAACCGTATAGTAGAACTGGAGTCAAAGTAACTAAAGGTGAATATTTTTCTGGGAAGACATCATAACTAGCAGTTACAATTTGCATTGGTGAGGACACAATTCAGTTGACCTCAGTTAATTAAGAGCTTATTCAGGAAAACTACCATTTTCATTATACTTACCAAAAAATCATTATATGATACATATGTCAACATCACATTCTTTACATCAGCCTATAGACACAAACTCAAATCCAGACAATATCTGTGAAATATTAGGAAATGAGGGAGATGCATGGAAATCCTATAGCTTGCTAGGTTATCCTGTTGCTACAGGAAACTGCTTGCATTCTTTAGATACAGGAGGATTAGATTTTAACTGAGGGAGATAACAAAAATGTTACAGGAAAGTGATCACAGAAACTTCACTTTTCCTAGTAATCCAAATGTTAACTAGAATAACAACTCTCAGGAGAACTCTTTCCTTCCTTTCTTTTCATTCTTAAAAATATTTACCTTCTTGAAACTACAATTCTTCCTCCCATGCTTGCATGAGCTCTCTCTACTATAATGAATGCCAAAAGCAAAACTGAGGTTAATTTTTAATACCAAATAAATAATGTCTCTCTAACTCTAGTCTTGACTGAAAGGATTTCAGGAAAGGCTGAAAACTAGCAAGTGGCATTCTCTGTGGTGAGGAACTAGTGCTTTTGAGTGTGGATTTCTGTGGCATTCGCTCTACTTAGGTAAAATTTGGAGTGAAATTCCTGTTCACATAAAAAATAGGAAGTATATTCTACTACAGGAAGGAAGGAATATATTTAAGAGATAGACATTCCTATGTAGTAAAATTGCAAAGCATTTTACTCTATAGTTGCTTCCCTTTTTGCTGTATGGTTAGGATGTCTTTAAGGGCTTTTCTCCTTTCACACATTAAGACAAATTCCACAACTTCTCCCTTCTTGCCTAAGTGTTGGAAAATTTCACTTTTGCCATGACAATGGAGTCTAAATCAGGAGTTGTAAGTGTGTAACTGCCAGTGGTCTGCAACTGTATCCTACTGAGAAAAACATACCACAATGAAGTTTTGTTGTGTTTACAGAACAAGAGATTGTTCAGATGAATAAAAGCAGAAGAGGGAATACACATATGTTTATACGGTGGCTTTCTAAGCTAAGCAATGTCTAGAATAGGGGAAACTTTTCAAAGAAAACCCAAATAATTCATTCTTGCATGTTTTTACAATTCAAATAAATCTCATCATGGTGATTCTCTTGAAAGTTTATACAGGAATGTCATAAAGACAAAATGTGTATGATACTGTAGAAAGCCCAGGACAGCAACATAATCATCATTATTGATTTTAAGACAACACAGGGGGAAAAGGCCTAAAGTTCAGATTCGGTATCTATGGTAAGAAATTAGTTGTAGCTTATATTTCCCCATTAATTCAGACCTTTGAAGAGTTGACTTCTAAAAACTTTCTTTTTCAAATAAGAAAATGAACTTTCACAAATTTGCACCAAAGTACTTTAGGGAGGGAAAAAAGTTTTTAAAAACATACCATCTCATTCTCAGTTTATAGTATCTGCCTAACTATCCTATCTGATCTTTGAAGATCTAATTAGTGCTTGGATGGGACACCACCAATTAATGCCAGGTGGCATAGGCTATATTTCGGGGGAAGGAACTAGCAAAACCACCTCTGAGTATTCCTTGTCTACGAAAACCCTATGAAATTCATGAGGTCACCATAAGTCTACATAAGACTTGAAGACACATATACACACATTTCCTAATTAAATTCTATACCAGCTGTCATCATCAGTTTCTAAGTGATCGTGCATATCATTTCATTTGCCAGATACGTTAAGAACAAGCTGAAAATTTCTATACCAGATTGCAAGAGCTCAATATTACACAACACCTATAATGTTCATAATGTCTATAAAGTGTTTTATATACATTATTTTAACAATTTTTCTAAACAGTCCTGTAAACCATGTTTACACTATTACCTCAAACAGAGGAGACTGGAGCTCAGAATGAGAGACAGTGGTTTGACTAAAGCAATACAATCTGCTCATACAGGTCTATACATATACTATATATATATATACTTTAAAAAAAATTACAATAACTGTGCCATAGCGGTTTGAGTGTTGGGCTATAACTCTTGAGACCAGGGTTTGATTCCCCACTGAGTCATGAAACCCACTGGGTGACCGTGGGCAAGTCACATGCTCTCAGCCTCAGGGGAAGACAATGGACAACCTACTCTGAACAAATCTTGCAAAAAAAAAAAAAAAACATGAAAGGTTCAGAAACAACCTGAAGCCACACAACAAGACAAACAAGTAGGCATAAGATTGCACCCAAAATTCAAGACCAGACTGAAATGCAGGGATGGTCAACAAATTAGCTAGTACTCCAGCTGAAAAGCATAATTTATAATTTACAGAATGAAATAAAAAAAATTTGCAACTTAGAACTATTCAGGCAAACCACTCAAAATAGTCTCTCATTTTGTGAGAGGATCTACAGTGATTGACCTAATCTTCATTTTGTGCTCTCCAAATAGCATAAATTCATGCAGAGTGATCTTACGAAAGAAGGCAGCTGTTCTGCTTTCAACTAGATGGACCCAAGAATCTATGTATCTTGAGTATGAACCCTATCCATAACAATCCAGTAGGTATCCCCTTAAGTGGCAAACAGATCTTGCAAGAATGGACTACTGTCACAGTGATGTCACTGGACTGTAGGTCCTATCATCCCTAACCACTGTTATGTTTGCTAAGGCTGATGGAGTTACATACCTGAGGGGACAGATATTATCTACATCTATGCCTCTCTAAAACACGCTGAAAGATTTGGATAATTAAAGGTGTCATTGGGTCCTAGCAAGTAGACTGTGGGCATGATGTGTTAAAGAGGGTGTACCAACATCTAACCCCACTCTTTCTTAACCTGCCAATGCAAGCATCACCACCACTTGTTCCATCATTACCTTAATCTTCCTTCTGCTTCTCCAATCACTTACAGGAGAAGATGACAAGCCTTTGTGCTTTTCCTCTACAACTCTGAGGTTTTGAAGTTCTTTGAAGGTTTCTTCCTCCCTGGGCCACCATCAGAGACCCCATGCCATGCAGGTATACACAATCAAAGCACTACCAACAGACAACCATCCAGCATCTATCTCAAAATCTCCAAAGAAGGTGACTCCACCACCACAAGGCCGTGTATTTCACTGTCGAATTTTACTTACTCTGAACATGAAGACAAAGCATTTTGTAAACTGTACATACCAGATTTCAACAGATTATTCAGTTTCACTGTGCCACCCTAGTAAATTCCTTAGGCTTCAATCCTATTACCCAGGGGTAACCACCACTGAAAACAATCTCATATGTACTATGGAATAGACATGTACAGGATTACAGGATTAAGTGACAAACATAGATACAATGTAGTATGTTCAGAAACAGGATACAGATTTATTGAAATAATTTAGATTTTAGATTACATATAACCATAGAGAGATGGTAATCTTAATTAAACCCACATATATTAAAATCAAGGACTCACCCACTAAGTGCCTTGAAACGAGTTCCCCAGGTCTACAGTGATACACATTATGTACAAGAAACTAACAAAAGTTAGATATATCACCCAAGAGAAATCACCCAGGAAATCATCTGACAGGACATCTATCATCAATAGTAAAAAGTGTGAAGAAATCAATAAAAACAGACTACTAGAAAATTCTAAGACAGTCCCACGAAACTATATAAAGCACTTTCATCGCTGTTTATAAGTGAAAACCAATGGATGGTGATGTAGAGGGAGTAGTCACAAAAAAATCAAGCATACCTCCAAGCCTGTTCTGACCAATCTGTTGGAAAATAACCTTATATCCACATGGACTTTCAATTGATGATGATCTTCAACAAAGTCAACATTCAGTTGCTGGGTTTTCTTCAGTGAAATATAAGTGGAGCAAACCTTACAACCTTAAATCATGTTATTAAATTTTATCTCCACGCAAAACTATTTTAATCACCTTTCTGTTCTCTTTCCCAAAATAATTCAGGCAGTTAAATCAAGCCTAACTACTCAATTCATTGCTCTTTTATTTCTTCTATCCTAATGCTGTAAACAGCTTTCAAACAAACGAAGCAAACTGAATACCTGCTTAGACTTCTAATCTTCTTCTGAGTTGAGAAACAGCCCATTCTGAAAGACCTTAAAAAACTAGTCACAGTATGTAAGTAGTAGGTCTCACACAATGTCTGTGTGTGTGTAAGACGGAGGGAGGGAGGGAGGGAGGAAGCATCAGTATGTGTGCACATGTGTGTATAATATACAACAATGAGGATATATATACATATATATATATATATATATAGTGTAAAACACTTGGATAATTTAATTTGAACGTATTTTTAGAAGGATTGTATTCTTTGTTTAAATATACACACAAATACACACACACACACATAGACAACAAAAAAAGCCACTGGCATGGGAGAAAAGCAGGGATAAAAATGGAAAAACAAAAAGATGTAGCATACTTTGCAGATGAGGGAATAATACCAACATAAAAAAATAAGTGAGATAACTTCATCTTGATGGAACTAAAATGGCTACTATGTTTAAGCGTGCCATAAAAATATAAATAAACAGGATTCACCACCCACCACTGCTGAGAGGGGACTTTGGGAAAAATCAAGAAAATGTATGTCTCAGTAATGCCAATGTGCCTTGAAAAGTGAGATGTGTATGACCACCTTTCTTACTATGAAGTATTCTCACAAACAACACTTTTCTTGGTAGTGCAATTTAACCTGTGCCACTTTAGTGTACAGGGAGAACTACGGGTGAGAAAACACAAGAGGAATCATCAGTTTGGTCACTATATTACTTTATCCCTTTCAGATTAAATAAAAACTTAATAGGACTGTCACTGAAAGTTCATCTAATGCTAAACTTCAGATTTTTGTTTAAAATAGCACCTTAGCACCAAATTGTTTATATTTCTAGATCAATTCAGGCAAGACTTTACAGGATGATTTCCCCCCCCCCCAAAAAAAACACCACAATTCTTTAGCTGCAAGAATAGTGTTAACTAATCCCACAAACAGTGCCTGTATGAAACCACTGCAATAGGTTTATTTTAATGCTTTTACACTACTCTGCAAAAATATACTTGATATGAACCTAACGTTATGATTATAAATGTACTATAGCATCTGACATTTCAGCTGTCCAATGACAGAATGGAATTAATCAGAACATAAATGAAATATTCAATCGAGGAAGCCACGGCTCTGAATTTGCAAGATCTGATTGGACTCTCGGAGGTCTCTGACCCATAAAGCCAACACAAATCAAAGTAAAATTAACAGAAAATAAGCCAACAACAACAATAGAATACAAAAATTTGTTTATAGGTGGCAAATCCATACATATACCAGAGAGGCAATCCAAACATATACTGACAAGCAATACAAACCAAAGAATGCTGTACTATGCTGTACAACTGTGATGCATGTTGTTAGCGTCTTTTGGTCTAATTTATTTTCATATAGCAAGAAACATGAGATTTACCATCCCCAAATTGTAACACTCCTACAGTATGTTCAGCTGGAATCCAAAGGATTAAATTACATCAAGTTACTGGAAAGTATAGAATATACAAGTCCCAGCATAATACTGACTGCTCTTTAGTGTTAGCTCGAAGGCCAATGTCATTAAAATCAGATCACTGTAATGTTAGATTTGATGAAAGGAGATCTTTAGCATATACACAGAGGGCGCTGCATTTTCTTCCTATAATTATTAGGGATGCCCAGGGTTCTGAACATCTGGAGTTTACTTATTTTACTTATGGAGAACCATCCATTTGGGAATTTACTCTTTCCATTTGTCCTGTAGAATCTCAGCTATCTGACCTTCAGGGTGATGGGCAAAACTTCACAGATTTTTGCCTGAAGGGGTCAGAGGCTGAGAATTTATCTATTTTAAGAAGTAATGGGTTGAGTCAAAGCTAAGCAATGGCCTACATGTCAAACCAGTCTGTTCTGTACATTAGGCATATAAACCATAATTGTAAATTATCTGTTTCTATTTCTAAAGTATATTTGTGAAGATTAAGGCCCCTACTGACATATAAATGTGTATATTATTGTTGTTATTGTTATTAATATTTCCTTAGTCAATCTCTGTCTACAACTTTTAAAAATATTAGACATCATCAGATGGGAGAACAACAAGCTGCCATGTTCTTCTGAAAAGACCATTTTAGATCACAGTAATGTACCTTCTCAAGATATCCAAGAGTATTTGTATTGAACTTTTAAAATAATGTTGCATCTACTTTCTTCCTGCCCCCCAAAACAACACTAATTAAGGCCACAATCTATCTATTAAAACCAGTCAGGTGCTTGCTGCTGACTTCTATAGGGTATCAATGGAATTCACACATTATCACACTGAAATAGTGACGGGGTAAACACTGATATATGTCAGCTTGACTAGGGTTATGGTATTTTCCAACAGCAAGGTTGCACATTAAAAAAAAAATTACTTTGAAAGACAAACATTGTATACTTGCAGCCTTCATAAAAAAGTGGCCCAGGACCATTTATGCATTACAAAATTTTAAATGGTTGTTACTTATTTAATTCTTTTTTACCTTTTGTAAATTAATTTTTCAGCTTGATCTTTTTAAATTATTACAAGCCGCCTTGAATCACATCTTGGGAGATACGTGGGATATAAATTCAATAATTCAGTAAATCAATTCAATAGACACAAACACACACACACAAAAATCCCACATCATATATGTACACAGAAGGGCCACAATGACAGATATGTGAGCAGATTAGAGTGAAATCTACTGTATGTCCTCCATACATACCTGCACGCTAGATACAACAGATCCAAAGATTTAAAGACTCATTGCTTTCTGCACTGTATGCTTGAAACCTATTCAGATATTTACACTCCCCATTTTAGAGAAATACTGCTGCCAACAGCCGGGGGGGGGGGGGGGGAGTACACAAATCAAAATATGTTACCTTTGTTCAAACAATACTGCTGTTCATTATATAATAGAACCTGTCATACTTAATCTCTCAGGAACCCAGAAATGGTAGATTCCTTGGCCAGAGATAGTTTGAAATGGTTTGAGGCAAAACTGAAACATAGTATTTAAGTAAATCTTGTAGAGGAACGTAAACACGATTGATGAACTTTTTACATCATCTTCCACATAAAAAATTTAAGCCTCACAAATAAACTTAAAAACTCTAGAAAATGGGAAACATTATCTGTGGTATAAGCTTTGCTGAAGATTGATTATCCCACCTTATCCTCCTTGTTATTATGAGAAATTTAAATTAGAGAGAGAGAGAGAGACTTGGAATATCAGTAACAATCTATACTCAATCTCCTTGGAAGAATTCCAGTTAAATTCTATTAACGTACATACGTAGACAGTTTCCAAGTATACTATTTCAATATTACAGTGTAAGCGTCTTTGATATTATCTATGCAATCATGTGATAGGCACCAATTTGGTATCTGAAGGATTTCCAAGTTTTATTTGGTAAAAAGAAATTCAAAACCAAATCAAACTCATGGCTTTAAAAGAACTAAATTCAAATGCAATGTAGTATTGGTAATACTAAGTAATATTTCTTTATCAAAATTCATATAACATATGAAATACAAACTAATTAATTTATGGTACCAGGATCAAATAGCTTTCCTTTATTGTTTGTTTTTGTGTGCTTTCAAGTCATTTCTGAGTTATGGCAACCCAAAGAAAACCTATTGTGGGGTTTTCTTGGCAAGATTTGTTCAGAGGATTTTTTGCCATTGCCCCCTTCTAAGATTGAGAGGAGGATTTCCATAGCCAAAAGGAGACTCAAACCTTGGTTTCCCAAAATCCTAGTACAACCCTCAAAACTAATACACCACACTTTACGATACAGTTTTGCTATATCACCTTAATGCTAGTAAACCAACTTAAACAACTCATTCATTACAAATACTATATACATCATGATATTATTGAATAGAACATATTATTAACACATTCTGTATTAACAGTGGACTAAAACTGAGTAGGTGAGCATTAAAAAAATCATAATCAAAGATTCCAAGCTATCTAATTTTATTACTGAAGCTCATAAAGATTGTTGGCTCAATCGTTCCAAAACAACTACATGCCAGGGGTAAGTCCATTTTTCAAGTCACACATTGAAATGCATTTTTCCCCTCAAGCGCAAATTACAAGAAACAGTCCAACACGAAATATCTAGATATGAGAAAGTCCTTGAATAGCACGATGCTGAAATGACAGTTAAAGACTGAGAGACATGTCTAGGATTTGAATCCTAGGGAGAACTGACATTTAAAAAAGTTGTGCCACTGAATTATAGTCCTCTCCTTTGGGTGGGGAACTCTTTGACTGGGTGGAGTACCTCCCCTAAAGGGAGGAAAAACTGGCAAAAGCTAACTTGCCCTTTGAGAGATTCTGAAGTTTGCCAGCTTATGAAGTAGCACCAGCATCAACTTCACCAAAACATCTCTTGCCTAATCTAGTTACAGACAGAAAGTCCCATGGGTGTGAAAAGTCTAACTTAGGAATGGAAATCGGAAATGTAACAGCAAAAGATGATATAGCAAATACTAAGCTTTACAGGTTTAAACTAAATATTGTAAGGAACTATAATTACACAGCATACTATGAATCACTGACTGTTCCTCTTCTTAGCCGGTACCACAGTCATAGAGTCAAAAGGAGTATAAAAGGAGCAGCAACAGAATGAAGCAACAGTGGGTGCATTTTTAATTATTTTTGTTAATTTTTTGTTAACTGAACACAGACTGATCACTCTTTGCTATGCTATTCTTCCATTGCTTCTGTTTACATTTGTTGCCTTACTTCAATAGATATGAACTAGTCTTCGACACCTTTGTTTTAAAAAATTACTGAGTGATCTGTGAATACCAATTATTATTCCAAAGACAAATTGATTCTTGAAATACAGAGAAGGAACGAAGGAGGGAAGGAAAGAATAATAATATGTTTCAGAACTTTGCGGAGAATCTGCTGTTTTTAATGAATATAAGTTATCATAACCTAACATGCACCAGTATTCGCAGAATACATTTGTAGAAATCAAGCCTAGCTCAGTGGGAAAGCCTTTTTAAAATAATAATAATAATAATAATAACTGATTGAAAACAAGAATAAAAGTAACTGCATTAACAGGGTCTTTCTTCTTTAGACTTCCAGCCTGGGTTTTCTTAAGATTTTTTTTTTTTTAAAAAATGGCAGTTAGGCCACTAAAACCAATCCAGAACATTATTAAAAGTTAAAAGCTACCAATTACTTCTGTCTGTTCTTTTAAAGCAAAGTTTAGCATTACGTCAGACGGTTTAAAGAAAACAAGAGAGAGAGAGAGAGAGCGCACAAGTGAGAAAGAGAGAGGGGGAAAGTTTCCTTCTTGTATAAATAAAACCACCAAGGAAAGGTGTCTAGCCTCTTGTAAAGAGTCTACTGCAAGTTTTAAACACTGCTAGTTACATTTTTTGAAAATTAAATATTTTTATTTAAATAAATTTTAGAGGAAGAAGAAAAGTCAATCCATGTTTAAGGAGCAAAAAAAAAAAGACTTCTCATGTAGGAAATTCCATTGATTCCCAACAGCTTTGGAACCAGAGAATGCATTTGAAGATGCCTACAAATAAAATGAGCAAGCAACGTGAATATAATTCACAGACCTCTCAAACAAGGAGAGTCATTTTCAGAATTCAGCAACAGATAATACCCAAGTTCCACATATGTGTCTCAGGGTGCATACGCGTGTTTGTCTATACACTCATGTTACAAACATTAATGGATAATCTTCTTCAGATACAGAAGAATCCAGTATTAACAGGATGATTTGCATCCTACAACATATGCACATAGGTTTGATAGGAAATTTGTGGGACACTATACAGTGGGTTGCCAGAGGTAGCAGAAACTCTCCATGTGCATGGTTAATGAAGCGTATAGAAAATCATGCTGAATTTGTAATACATGGTGAGGAAAATCTTGAATATGACATTTCTATTTCATTTAACTTGGCAAAGTAGCTGCCGCTTATATGGACCTCTCAAGCCAGAAGTAATTTGGTCACACATGAAGACTACAGAATAGCCCACAAACCAGGCAACTGGAAACTAGTGGGAATAAGCAAATAATGGGATTAAAATTATGGGAAGAACTATACACTCATCTCTCCCCATTCACGGACTTGGAGTCTGCGGTCTCAGTTCTTCACGGACGGCAAGCAGAGAGAGACAAAATGGCCCACAGACGTGCACTGCCACTGAAATCAATGGGGCTTGGATATTTGTAATTTTCCCAAGTCGCATGGAGGTCCAGAACAGATCCCACATGAATTGGGAGGGACAACTGTACTTCCCTACCCTACAACTGTCATTAGAATACAGTGCAAAATTAGGCAACTGCCCACCAAATAAGAATTTTGCCCTCAAATGAAATTTTCCTTCAGTCCCCAAATTTCCAGTATTGCTGTGAGTGAAACACTGACAACTGTTCACACCTAGAAATCTTTCATTTGCTGTTTTCACATTCCCTTGGTCACTTTGACGGCCCCTTTTCTTTGGATGCCTACATTGTGTTTCTAAACACTTAACTGAAGTTTTAAGTTACTGCAATGTTAAAAATGTGGAGACTGAAGGTAAGAGAGAGAAGAAGAATTTTTACGGGGGGCCCAATACTCTCATGCCTACCCCAACCACACAGCTATACCCCTAGTGCCACTTCAGGATCTTTTTCCCTTCCAAATTCAAAACTAAAGGGTTTTTTTTTGGGGGGGGGGGTTATATGTGGAATAGCACCCAGTCGTATACTGACTTTTTAAAAAATGCTAAAATGTGAGACACTGGGCTATACAGTGGAAGCTTTTGCAGTATAGCATCAATGAAATAATCAAGATGGAAGAAAACCACTTTAGGGCCAAGAATTTTGCGGGCCAATGAAACTAACATCAGCAAATACTCTGAAGCAGATAGCTTTCCAGATATTATAAATTAATGCAAAAGTCCTTCTAAAATTCAAATCCTGTTGCGTCTTTAGTAAGCATTCATCATAATGCATGAAATATTTTAAGTTGCTATAAGGTGCCTTCTCTCAACTTGATGCTTGACTCCACTAGCCTATTGTGAACTGATCAAATCATGCTAAAGTCAATATTCATTATTACAAGAAAGAATAGAAAGGCATACAATTACATGCTGTAAATAGATTTAGAACTAATAATTTCAAATCTAACTAGATTGTGAATTAGCTCAAACTGATAGTTACTTGGATATGCAGTACAATTCTATATATGTCCATTTGCAAACACACTGTGCTATGTTAAATGAGGCCTATTCTCAAGTAAGCGTGCATAGGATTACTTACAGACTTAAACTGATTCAAGCTGCAGTCTTAGGCTGAGCTATCTGAGGTAAGTCCTAATGAATTTAATAGTTCTTATTCCTAAGTAAGCTTCTTCACGCTAAATAGCATTGCAGTCAGACAACACAATCACACAGACCATTTCCTGGGAGTAAATCATAGTATACATACTAGATATAACTTCTGAGTATATATATATATATATATATATATATATATATATATATAGTTCTG
This sequence comes from Phrynosoma blainvillii, assembly GCA_026167975.1. Lineage (NCBI taxonomy): Eukaryota > Metazoa > Chordata > Lepidosauria > Squamata > Phrynosomatidae > Phrynosoma > Phrynosoma blainvillii. The sequence continues at coordinate 24,027,127 of JANUYF010000004.1, read as the reverse complement.
AGCTAGGTAATGGAGCTAACTGGCTTAAATTGAAGGACCAAAATTTTATTGGTTTATATGTCCTATTTTTAAAAGTTGTCAGAATCAATAGAATAAAACAACCACTGGTTTCCTTATCTTGCACCGAAACTAATCACAGAACTATCAAAACAGCCTGTATTGGGGTGGAGATTTTAACTGTCAAAACTTAATCATAGCTGTTTTAACAGTACATGAGAAGTTCAAAAAGCCCCCTTTCCTTTCTTTCTTTTTTTAAATAAATCACTATACGGAATGAAACATACCTTCACAGAGAAACAAAAATGTGCAACAGGTATGCTCTAATTAACTTCTCCAGTGGTCAGTAATCAGTGATATTTTAAGGGAATTATTAGCTTGTAATGTTCAAGCTTTAATCATTAGATCAATCAACTATGGGTAGAATGATAAAATGATTAGGTGGAATGATAAAGAATTAATTTGTGGGACAAAGTATTATTTTTACACTCATTCTGGTGTGCTACTAAAATAAGGAAGGAAGAAGAATTTAACAAAGTTTATCTTTCTAACAATAATCTCAAAAAAGCATCTATGCATGTATCTTTGAAATATGGGGAAGTCATCAATGTATTTTATAGTTAAAGGTTAGATAGCTAAGTCATCTGAAATTCTTTAACTGCGTAAAGGCCATACCAAGTGTTTATAATGGCCATGGGGGCAGCGGGGGGGGGGGGTAAAGCTTCCTTTTTACCTGATAGCCTGAAAAGGGGGAAACGTGCCAAAAAAAAATAATCCTGTATTTCTCTAAAAAAAAAAAAAAATGATTAGTATAAGTCTCATTTTAATCATCCATATTTTGAACAGTGAGCTGCAGTACTTGGCACAGAAAGTTCTACCCAAGACTGCCAAAAACACAAATCCAAACTACCTCACCAGTTGTCTTGAGGAAACTAAATTAAGCAAAAGCAAACACAAAGTGGAAAATTGTCAGTCTGCTGGGATGAATGGCTTCATTTTATACACTAACCAAAAATCTGAACATCAGAACATATTGCTGTCCGAAGTCAATAATTTGACCAACACCCTGATCTCAACCCCATTACGGGAAAAGTAGCTCTCGTCAATTCATATTTAGCTTAAATCCAGCTAAATAGTCCTAAAATCATGACCTATAAGTTCCTGCCTTATTATGACAGAACTGAAACAAACTGGTATTAATTCCCACTTGACTTTTCAGGGGGAAACAAAAAACACCCCAATTTTTTTACCAGCTAGACATGCTCACACTGGAATAATTTTTTTTTCCAAGCTAGACCTTGAATATTTCACCATAAACCTCATAAATAGATTAAGTGTGATTTTAAGACGATCAACCTTGTCGGGAGGGATACAGGTAACATCTGATAAGAGTGCAGTTAGTATTATTATCTGTAATAAGTCAGCCCTATATATTCAGACACATACAGACGGACGCTGAAACTTTTACTGATGATGTATAAGAATGGTGAAAACCATGTTTTCAGGTTTCATATATATTTTTCAGAAAGGACATATCTGAAATTAGTTCTTGGAGAATCACAGATAACCAACAGTACAGCCATTTCCAAAAATGGTTTTATAAAGCAAGTGTCTCCACACCTTAACATCAACAAGTAATTAGTCAATGCAGCCTTAATGGCCAGAAAACACTACAAGTTTCAGCCAGTATGAAAAACAAAATATAGTCTGAATGCTGAAATTCAAAGAGCAGCTACTGTAAGAAGCAATTCTACAAGAACTGCAGAAATTTTTACAGTCTCCATTAACAGAGATACGCTATGCAAATAGTCTATATGCATATACATTCTTTGTGAATGCTTACACAACAAATATAGAATGTGGTAGAAGATTTATTAAAGCTGCAGTACTATGTACACTTGCTCAAGAGTATATTTGTAATCACAGGGAGATGTATTCCTGATAAAACCACTAAGACTCATACTGCAAAAATGATATATTAAATTTTATATTGTGGGAGCTTCATAGCTATACTCAAAAAGTACAACCCATTATTTCATAGATACATAAACCCTCATTTTGTTAAAAATACATACACACAAACATAACACTGTGTGCTTTTTTGTTAAAAAGCATGCAGCGTGCTATCCCACAAAGACCTGATGATGCTAGTGTGTACTTTAGGCAATAAATGAAATTAAAAACTAATAAAAATGGTGAAATTTATCCACTGAAACTTCAAACAGCAGGTTGCACAAGTGGCTACTTTGGGGGAGTAACTGTGAACTTCTTCAGACTGTTCCAGAGTAAATCATCAGCAGAACAGCTTATATTCTTCATGAAAATATACATAGTGAGGCCCAAACATTTTCTATCTTAACCAAAGAAATGGAAGTTGAAAACAATTAGTAGTTTGCCATGAACTTGCATTAAGGTATAGCTATAAATACGCAGGCCCCGTAAAAAGTGAGTTTATTTTCTTCATTACTGGCACGCATAAAACTGAAAAGTATCACAGTGCAATTGTAAACAAATCTCCCTCTTAAGTAACAGCTCTAAACTTAATCATATAAGTCTTAAGTTGTGAATATGACACTCAAGATCTGGGTATTTAGCTACCTAGATGCATAATAGTATAAATAGCAATGCATAATGTACAGTTTAACCAATCTTATACCTCTTTTTAAAAAGAAACAGGAAGACCACTATGCCTTTTTCTTAAAGGGAGGAGAAAAAACTGAAGTCCTCCATTTGTTTGGATTAGCCATCTCCGTAACAAACTTTCACTACAGACATTTTTCAAAAAAGCCTTGCAAAATGTTGATATCATTTCCAGACGGTTTTGTCAGCATCACGATTTACAGGAAATAGTTGGTGTTCTCATGAAAGCCCTGCATTTACTCTCAGGAGCAAGGGAACTTTTTTTTTTTAACTTTCACAGCAGTCCACTTTTGCTAATATTTTGAATCTGTCACTCTGGTGAAATATTTGAAAAGGTTTTCTCGCCTAATGGATGCACTGCAAACATGAGGACTGGCACGGCCTTCTGTTCAGAAAGAACTACTGTAAACTTTTATAGTTGTTTTGTCATCATAGGGAACTAACCCATAAGGAACTAACTCTTTATCATTAATTTATATTCATAGCTCCGCTTCCTACCTTAACAATGTTACATTTTATAAAATATTTTTACAAGTCAGATATGTCAAGAGAACTGTTCTTGAAACACCCAATAGCAATACACTGGAGCATGTCTTAACAATGGGGAAGGGGTATAAATAATAATAATAATAATAATAATAATAATAGGCTGTCAGCCTTAAAATAAACATTGTGGGAAAGTATGGCAAAACACACCCCAGAAGTCTATATGTCCCCTTTATGGTTATTATTATCTTCATCATCATTTATTTTATTACTGACATTAACAAGTTGTACCATCAACAATATGCTAGAAGTGTACATATCGACACACACAATTGCCCCTTCCTAATTCCCCAATTTCCCTTTTTTCTTAATTGTACTTTCTCCAATTTTGTTCAAAACTCTTTTGGACACTGGCAACAGGGCAAATGCAGTGTTGATTCCTTAGAGGACTGCCTCATGTTTACTTTTATCATTTGGCCTCTGAATTTTTCTCCCTTTTCTTTTTTTCCTTTTCCTCTTTCAGCGAATGAAACTCAAGTTTGACGTGTGTGGGTGGGAAAATAAAATAGGGGCTTACACTTTATGGACTTCTGGTTGGTGGTTAGGTCTTCCTCTTTGTTTAAAAAAATCTAACAGAGGACTTAAAAGTCTTAAATATCACCTTATTTACCAGAAGAAATTCTAGATATAGATATAGACACCAATACAGATACAGATACAAATATAAATACAAGCACTAAATACTCACTAAAAACTCCCATAATTGTCCTGATCAAAAGAGCACAAGTCAATCCTAGCTAGTGCTATGAAGTATCCCTCTAAAATCAAAGGCAGACATGGGGGGGGGGGGGGACAGGAAGACCCCATAGAGAAGAGAAAGTGTCAAGAACAGCTATGCCTCTCAATCCCCAAAAAAGAAAATAAGATCTTGCCTGAAGTTTTCAGTAACAAAACCTTCGCAACCACCTTCGCTTAGTTTGTGGATCACAAGTTAGCAATCATCCCTTTCTTAAAGAATTGGGAAGCTTCCAGCTCTTCATTCATTCACTTCTTTAAAAGAGGATGAGGGGTAGAGGAAACCTGTCACACACATCACAAATGCAAGCAAGTTGTGGGGGAGGAGAGGATGTAAAGAAATCATTGGGAGCTGGACAAAGTAACTTATAGCTGTGCACAGTCTCTTGGCCTTTTAAAAGAGGAAAGTTCTTCATTCACTCTTTTCAAAGACCAGTGTGTCACATTTTCAAGTTGGTGGAAGGAGAGAGGAGAAAGAGACCAACTTGAAAATCTCTTTTTCCCCCTCCATCCCCCACATCATTATATAAAGTCTTATCCTTGGCCTTATCCATCATCTTTCTCTTGTCTTCCTCCCCAGAAGTTACACAGAGAATACCCTCCCCTCCCTGGGGAGAAATAAAACAAAACCCAAAACTTACTACTTTTCATGATGGTCTCGCATCTAACACTGGACTTTTTGCCACGATCCCCATTTTAAAGAAAAGAAGGAGAAGGAGAAAACTTCTTCCAAGAGCAATTCAAGAGCGTACAAAAGTCTTCAGAGGTTTGCAAGATTAGATAGATAGATAGATAGATAGATAGATAGATAGATAGATAGAGGGATGAGGAACTCCACATGGGATGCAATATTTGTAAAGGCAAAAGAGAAAAGTTCCCCCTCACTATCTAAAAGGAGGATTAAAATCAAAGCTTTACACACAGAGACACACACACACAAGAGAAGAGACACCAGCAGCTTTAGAAGTTGTTGGGTTTGGGGATTTTTCTTGTTATTGTTGTTGTTGTTGCTGTTGGGGAGGAAGGCAAAGGGGGAAGGGCTTCCTTTCTTTGGCTGCTGAACTTGACCCCTTCTGACTCCAACAAGAGGGCTAATGAAAGTTTTTTCCAAGTTGCCATTTATATTTTTTTTCCCCCTTTGCAAGGATCAACACATGGTTTTGAAACTCTCCTCTACCCAACTCCCAAAAACAGCCCAGGAAGAAGAGGAGGAGAACTGGTTTAAACATCCTCATCATCATCATCATCATCATCATCATCATCATCTCACACAACCCACTGCCCAAATTTTTTTCTAAGAAACTAAAGCTCTTACTCTCTTTTTTCCCCCCTTTTATAATCCCCACTTTTTAATGTACCCCATTTTCTCCAACCCAAATCACACACACACACTTACTACTTTCACACACAGTGACTTCTCATGTCAGATAGATGCCAAAAGGGGAAAGAAAAAAAAGATACACATTTTAAGACACAAACTCAGCCTCTTTCCCAATCCAAAACAACGCACACAAACACTCACACTGATTTCTCATCACACAACTAAATCAAGAAAAAAGATACACACACACACACACACACACACATACAAAAAAAAACCCCACACCAGACAGCAGCAAAGACCCAGGAAGGTGTTAAGACTTCCCTCCACAACAACAACAACCCATTTATACACAAGGTGTTAACACTTCCCTCCCCACAACAACAACAACAACCCATTTATAAATACATAGCCCTTCTCTCTCTCTCTCTCTCTCTCTTTCTTTCTTTCTTTCTTTCTTTCTTTCCTTTCCTTCCCAGCTTTCCTTGGCTCCCTCACCCTCAAGCCCCCACTTACCTGTTGATTAACCAGCAATAATAACAGTAATAGTAGTAATAATAATAACCGCAGCAGCTTGAAAGATGGTGGAACTGTCGCCTGAGCCATGAACCGTCTTTCTGTTGTTTGCAAGAAGAGTTGATCTTGGATTATTTTGGAAGAGGTGGAAAAGCACCCAAAGAGGGGGAGGGAGGAAGGAGAAGAAGAAGAAGGAGGAGGGAGGGTGGAAGAAGGAGGGAAAGAGGAAAGAGGGAGGGAAGGAGGAAGGAAGGAAGGAGGAGGAAAAGCAGGGAGAGAGAGAGAGAGGGAGGAGGAGGAGGAAGGGGGAAAGAAAAGAGAGGGAAGAAAAAAGGGAGAGAAAAGAGGGGGAAGGGGTTATTAGAGGGGAAGAAAAGAGGGGTTGGTGGAGGGAAAGAAAAGGGGTTGAAAGAGGGGGAAGAAAAAAGTGGGTTGATAGAGAGGGGGAAGAAAAGAAGGGGTTGATGGAAGGAAAGAGAAGAGGGAAGAGGAGGTTAATGGAGGGGGAGAAAAGAGAGGGAATGAAAGAGGGGGTTAATGGAGGGGGGGAGAAAGAGAGGGGTTAATAGAAATGGGGGAGGCAAGAGAAGGGAAAAAAGAGGAATTAATGGAAATGGTGGGGGTGGGATTTGGTTTTAGGAAATAATTAGGAAATTCGGTTTAGGAATCCTCCCCCTGCCCCCTCTGCGGATGGACACACAGAGAGAGACAGAGAGAAAGGGGGACGCGCCAAAATAATATCTATATCTAATAATAAGAAGAATCAGATATTGTTGATAAAAAGAAGAAAAAGAGAGGAGCGAGGGAAGGAAGGAAGGAAGAAGGGAAGGGAAGGGAGGGGAAGAGGAGAGACTGGGGAACAAACAACACCCCCCCAACACACAAATAGAGAGAGAGAGAGAGAGAGAAGGGGCTGAGGAGGAGGAGGAGGAGGAGGAGGAGGCGTCTTTTTTGGCGCTGGCCAGAAAGCGGCGGCTGAGGCGCTTTATCAGAAAATGTTATCGCTTGTCAGGACCTCCAGTCTCCGGGCATGACGTCAGTTTCAAGACACCAACACTATTAATATCAAAGGGAGAGCCTCCTGGGCGAGGAATGGAGGGAGGCAGGGAAGGAAGGAGGGAAGGGGGCCGAAGAAGCGCCTCCCCGGGCGGAGGGACCTTCTTAAAGAGGCAGGCAGAGAAGCCGGGCCCCCCTTCTCTCTTCGACGACGACGACGACGACGACGACGCTGCTGTTGCTGCCACTGCCGCTGATGCCGGCCTTGGCCCAGCCTTCTTCGGCTGCTCCTCCTTCTTCTCCTGAGGGGGGGAAAGCGGTGTGAGGGGAAGGGATTCACAATATATATATATACACATACATACATACACACACACGCACACACACACACACACACACACACAAACCGCACATACAGGCCTCTTGGGGGTCTCCAGAAAGCCACTGAGGGACCTTTTGGCGAGGCACGCTCTCTCAGCCTCAAGGAAAGGCCATGACAGACCTTCCCTGAAGTAATCCTGAGAAGAAAACTCTATGATAGGGTCAGCAGAAGTCGGAAGGGGCTTGAAGAGACTCAGCCACAAAGGCACCCAGGAAGTCTTTGGGTGAGGCACTCTCTCTCAGCCTCAAGGGAAGGCCAGGAGACCTCCTCTGAAAGAACCACAACAACCACAATGGCACCCAGAAGGTATTTGGGTGAGGCACTCTCTCTCAGCCTCAAGGGACGGCCGTGCCAGACCTCCTCTGAAAGAACCATAACAACCACAAAGGCACCCAGAAGGTCTTTGCGTGAGGCACTCTCTCTCAGCCTCAAGGGACGGCCGTGCCAGACCTCCTCTGAAAGAACCAAAACAACCACAAAGGCACCCAGAAGGTCTTTGGGTGAGGCACTCTCTCTCAGCCCCAGGAGACCTCTGAAAGAACCACAACAACCACAAAGGCATCCAGAAGGTCTTTGGGTGAGGAACGCTCTCTCAGCCTCAAGGGACGGCCAGGAGACCTCCTCTGAAGAACCATAACAACCACAAAGGCACCCAGAAGGTCTTTGGATGAGGCACGCTCTCTCAGCCTCAAGGGAAGGCAATGCCAGACCTTCCCTGAAGTAATCTTGACAAGACAATTCCATGATAGGGTCAGCAGAACTCAGAAGGGGCTTGAAGAGACACAGCCACAACAACCACAAAGGCATCCAGGAGGCCTGCTGGTGAGGCACACTCTCTCAGCCTCAAGGGAAAGCCAGGAGACCTCCTCTGAAGAGCCACAACAACCACAAAGACACCCAGGAGGCTTTTGGGTGAGGCACACTCTAGAAACCCACTAGGGGACATTTGGGTGAGTGAGTCACACTCTCTCAGCCTCAAGGGAAGGCCATAGCAGATCTTCCCTGAAGTAATCTTGACAAGAAAACTCCATAATAGGGTCAGCATAAGTCAGAAGGGGCTTGAAGATACAACCACAAAGACATTGAGGAGGCCTTTTGGTGAGGAACACTCTCTCAGCCTCAGAGGGAGATCTTCTCTGAACAAATCTTGACAAGAAAACCCCAGGATGGAAGAGGGTGAGAAAGTCACATTCTCTCAGCCTCAGATGAAGACACAAAACTTACCAAGAAGACCCTATAATAAAGTTGCCTTAGGGTCGCCTTACGTTGGAACCAGCTTGAAGGCACACAACTACAAAGCCACCCAGGAGGCTTTTCGGTGAAACAACTCTCTCAGCCTCTGGGGAAGGCCATGGCAAACCGCCTCTGAACAAATCTTGACAAGAAAAGCCCAGGATAGCGTCGTCTTAGGGTTGCCATAAGTCAGAACCAGCTTGAAGGCAGACATCCACAAAGACACCGAGGAGGCCTTTGGGTGAGGCACACTCTCTCAGCCTCTGGGACAGCAATGGCAAACCACCTCTGAATAAATCTTGACAAGAAAACCCCAGGATAGGGTTGCCTTCAGGTCACCTTAAGTCGGAAGGAGCTTGAAGGCACACAACAACAGCCACAGAGGCAGTTCCCTGAAGTTGGGCCTTATTATTGTTATTGTTATCCCACCTCACACATAAACACAAGGCAAAGGGATCTTGCAGCCGTTTTGGGACTAACTGAAAGAGAGATGTTGGTAGCATGAGCTTTCCTAGGACACAAGGAAGTATGGAGACCCTGTCATAGGGTTTTCTTGGCATGTGAGGCTGAGAGAATGTGACTTTTCCAAGGTCTCCCAATGGGTTTCCATGGACCAGCTGGGATTTGAACCCTGGCCTCCAGAGTCATATCTATGCTCAAACCAATACACCATCCTGTCTAGGGGTTCTCCACTCCAAACATGCGTCTAGGAAAAGCTCATGCTGCCAACTTCTCTCTTTTGGTTAATCTCAAAGGTGCTTCAAGATCCCTTTGTATACTGATTTTCCAGACATCTATGTCTTTGAATTCTACATTTTATGGAGCATGAGTGTTTTAGTTATGTCTTCTAATTTTTGTATATCTTTTAAATATCTTTCATGTAATTTTTATAATGTTTTTAGATTATTTTAATTGTTTTGAATTTTATTGTGATGTTTTTAACATGTTTTTTGTCTGTGAGCCACCTTGGGCCTGTGCTGGAATGAATCACAGAATCATAGAGTTGGAAGAGACCACAAGGGCCATCCAATCCAACCCCATTCTGCCATGCAGGAACTCCAAAGCATCCCCGACAGATGGCCATCCAGGCTCTGTTTAAAGACGTCCAAAGAAGGAGACCACCAAAATCTCCGAGGGGATGTGTTCCACTGTCGAACAGCTCTCACTGTCAGGAAGTTCTTCCTAATATTGAGGTGGAATCTTTTCTTGCAAGGAAAGGCAGCATACAAATGAAGATAATACACTTTGTGTGTATGTAATACATACAGATAAAGCAGCATGAACTTTCATAGATATGTCTTTGAATTCTAGGTACACAGAAACACCCCTTTCAGGAGGAGAGGATTCCCTGAAACACATCCTGAGAAAGCACAAAAACATCCAAAATCCACAAATAAAATACCTTAATTTTTGTTGTGCACCTTCAATTCCGACTTATAGCAACCTTAAGGTGAACCTATCATGAGGTCTTCTGGGCAAGATTTGTTCAAAGGAGGTTTGTCATGTCCTTCTGAGGCTGAGAGAATGTGATTCTCCCAAGGTCATTGTTGGGTTTCCATGGCCAAGAGGGTAATTGAACCCTGGCCCCCAGAGTCACAGTCGAGTGTTCAAACTGCTACACCACATGGGTCAACCAAAATGCACAAAATCAAGCTTTTGAAGCTCCACCAGCTTCTTCATCTGGTAAATATAATGGAACTTAGTAATGTGTTAACTACTACAAAAGGAATTAATTACATATAGCTTATTTGTAAGCCTGTGATTTCCAAGTTCTGAACTTACTAGTTTCAGAGACAGGGGCATATAACAAGTAATTAAGTGGAGCTTGGAAAGCTTTCCACATGTCTTTTGTGCATTTTGGTTGGCACCATAAAAGTATCACTGATTTGTGGATTTTGGATGTTATTGTACTTTCCTATATGGACAACACAGCTTTCCTTGGAGCAAATGAGGCAGTTAGATGTCAGTTGAAAAAGCATCCACACTTGTGTGAGAGAGACTTGGGATGTTGGAAGTTGCATCCTTTCCCAAACAGTGGTCCATGGAGGGCGGTGTTACCTGCGCTGGCTGGCAGGCGCTCTCCAAGGTTTCAGGTTGAGAGTATTTCCTCCACCTGCCCTCAGTTTTCTATTGGGACCTGTTGGGGATTCGAATTTGGAAACTTCTTGGTGCAAAGCATGTTCCTAGTACCGAAATGACACAGACACACACCCTTAAACATGGTTGTCTTGCATGGGTGCATTTTTTGGGACTTATTCCCAGTGTATAGGATTGCTGCCTAAATTGTTCCTTGGGATAGGAGGGATGCTACTGGGAAGGGGAGATTCTTAAGCAGCAGCATTTCCATGGGTTGTGACTTTGCCATGATACACCTGAGAAATAACTTGGATTTTCAAATGTTCTAGGCTGCTGAAAGTTAGAATCTGGGTTTGAAAAGTAGCATGATGATGATGATGATGATGATGATGATGATATCAGGGGATTAAATTGGAAGAGAGAAGAAAGAGACCAGTTCCAAGGGTCTCAAACATTCCTTAAACTTGAGACTTGCTTTTGGCATGTTTGTTTTTTAAAAAGATTAGGCTATTTCTTTTAATTCAGCATTAAGCAAGATGGTACATGAAAGGCAGTGCCCAGCCAGTACCCCTCAAGGGTTTATCATACACATATTCCATATTATAAACAGTTCTCTCTGTTATCTGGAAAGTGTAAGAGCAGGGATCCTAGCAGAGAACTGTCTGCTAGAGCAATTTTAAAAAGTTCCTTCAGACCTTATACAGAAACTTTCTAATAAACAGAAGCCATGCCATAGGTTACTAAAAGTCTGTGAAATATTTATTTTAAGACTGCAAAGGAAAGTTCTCTGTGAAAGAGTTTTCAATGTGGAAGTGCAGTAAATGTTTAATATATGTATGTGAATATACAGAGTTTTTGGAGAGCTTTTCTTTTTCTAGAGCTATGTGTTATGCTTCCCCCTTGTAATATACTTTGAACCAACTTGAAGCACTCGTTTTCTGGTTTGTTCTTGCTCCTAGTAAGAGCATATCTAGCCAAGAAGCTTGAAAAGCTAATTATTAGCTAGACATAAGGTTATTTTTCCCAAAATATGTTTAGCTTCATTCACAATATTTTCTCTCAAAGGAGAATTTTCAGAGCAAGACAAAACCTGTACTAAAATATCTCAACACAGTGAACAAATATTAATTAGCAGTAAACCAAGTACACTTTTGCTAGATTTATAAATTATTTGGCTATCTTTTGTCCAATAAACTGGAAGATATATAAGGTAAGTCATTAATTTATATCCCACTGCCACCCAGTCTCTGCTGGTGCTTAATTTCTTTTGTAGGGTTGGTCTGATAAGTAATTCATGAATACAAACACAGTAAGTTATAGGCAAGAGGTTAACTTGTAAGGTAAGTAAAATATAGGTGCTTTATGAGACATCTACCATGCTGCTTTAAAGACAGAGACAAGGGCTATTAAAAACATACGATGTGAAGGACTGATTATATAATTCATCACCAGCAATTCATTCGGGAAAGCTAAGCAAAGTAATACTTATATCACTGGTAGAATTTAAAGTCTGTTACCAAGGTCCATTTGCATGTTTAATGGCAGAATAATTTACTGTAGTACATTGCTAGTATGTACTACTAGAAGCACTCTTTTGGGAAGCAAGATCTCTATGTTTTATTTTATTAAGCTATAAATCCAATGGCTGAAGAAATTTTAGACAAAGACAACATCTAGAATAATTTACACAAACAAGGACCGGGGCTCATTTTTTCCACTGAGTAGATTTTAGAAAACTCTAGAATAATTAGCTTTGAATTAAACAGAATCTCGTCTCCAGGTAACGTATGGCCCAAAACACCACTCAGTTAATGTGATGACTTTGGGTCAATTTCAGTAGTAAGAATTCAAGTGAAATAGAAACCCCTTTGGTTTAACATGGTTATGAATTCAGCTGTGAGGCAGAAACCCAAATATTCAAGAACAAGCTTGTCACCCAGCATTGCATCTGGAAAGTGTAGAACAAAGAAGTTAATTACTTGTTATATGCCTCTGCTTCTGAAACTAGTAAATTCAGAACGTGAAAACCACAGGTTACAAATAAGCCATTTGTAATTAATTCCTTTTGTAGTAGCTAGTTCCATTTATGGTTGTAATGTAATAAGGAATAGCTTTTCCTTTTTGGGGTGTAAATGAAACTTTTAGTCATATTTATAGTTAAAGAAGGTGGAATGCTCCTATGCTTAGGTCTGTTTTCTACCACAGGCCAGTGACTTGTAGCCTTCTGATAGGGATTTTTAAAATAACTATGTGGTTATTTTAGAATTATGAAAAAATAAAGAGATTTTAAAAATCAGAATCATAAAGGTGACTGTCCCTTTTTGCCTTTAAACACTACTGGTAAATAACTTTTTAAAAGCAGCTTTCCATGCTATGGATAAACTTTACATAGACAAACTGAGTTTTCTTTTGTACAGGATTTAACATTTTCACAAGGTGATTATGAAAAAGAAATGATAGTCAAGATATCTCGGTGATCCCTCTCTAGCTATGAATTCTCCCCAATTTTATTTTTAAATTTTAAAAAGTATGCAATATTAACAGGTGACTATGGATGAATACATTCCATGGTGAATGTAAACTTTCTAAATGACAAGTTTGTTCTAACTCTAAAACATACTGCTAGAACAATATACCATGTACCTGTTAACCCCGAAGAATTTACACATTCAGGTTAAAAGGGAAAATGGTGAAAGGAAAAAAAAAATATTATTTTTTTTACACAGTTCACTTCATAAATAGCTGCCTTATTTCCAACATAAAAATCTTGGGAAAGCTACATTATATAGGGCAATGTTTCTAAAATAGATTCCCTCTGAAATAGTTTCCCTCTGAAATAGTTTGCAGTATTTTCAATTAAAATAAATCACAAATATGTAAGTAGTAAGTGGATTAAAATAATAATTGTTACATTAATAGCAAATGTAAAAGGACTTCAAAGAACTAAAGGCAAAAACAGACAAATCAGCAGTGTGTTTTCCACAAGGGATGTTACTTATTTATGAAATAATTTGGATGGATTATTTTTCACCTTATAGTCAAGACTTTGGCACATGCTTCTTATTTGCACAATATGTAGAGACGTGAAGGGCCTCATAGTGTCTTTTCATCCTAAAATAAAAATGTCCAGCTCACTCATGACCTCATGCAATAATTGCTTGACAGTAACTTTTAATATACAGTAAAGTTGTTTTATTGTTTTCCTTCAAATACTTGTCAATTTGCTTTTCAGATCCTTAACATTTACATGGGATAGACTACACTGGGAAAAACATTGAAGCGTATTGTCAAGTACTTTTATTTTACTTTATTCTAAGGTAACAAAATATTTATTTTCTTTAAAAGCTGGTTACCCACAAAGTGAGACAGGTTTTGCCACAGGAATGCCAAAAGATGTGGGTGACTGATGTGAAATATAAACATAAATCCGTTTATCCAAAAAAAGATATAAAGTTTTAAATGCTATTGAAGGGAAAGCATGAAAAGATTAAACTGAGCTGCAGTCCAATCAAAGGTAAGCATTTTTCAATCCCATTGATTTCGCTGATAGTTAAGCTTGTGATTAATTTTCCCCCTGAAGGGATCAATTAAATAAGCCAATTTTTAAGTCATATTTTCCACTGAAGCAAAATAGAAAGGCCAGTTATGATTGCATATTGAAGAAAAATAGTACAATAGTTGTACTGTATTTGTTTATCAAGAGCAAAAAACTTGCATAGCTTTTTATGTTCAATGCAAAGGACGAGGATCTCTCTCTCTCTTCCCTCCTCTCTCACACACGCACACACATACCTTGTAGTTTATTCAACATAGATACAAAGAAGGATTAGCAGTTAAGCAGAAGCATACGTGTTTTACAATCTCAACCTTTTAGAGTATAACTTCCTTGCTTAAACTACTAGAGCCTATAATCACAATGATTTTACCTGACGGAACATGTTTTTCAGAAATATAATCCAACTGTTTATCCTAACATGCCATAAATTGCAATTTTCCCTAAAAGCCCCTAAGACTGACAACCATTGCTCTTAAAACACTTCTTTGCATTTGCAGACACAGCATCAACAAAGGATTCCTGCATTATTATTCCCCAAGTTAGTAGGAAGTGAGTTCTCAGGGTGCCATTGCCCAACACACGATTGCTCTGGAGGCCATTTTGAGGTCACATGTATGCATCACCCACAAGACAACCACATAGCAAGTTGATGGCACACACAAAAACTGGAACCCATCCAGGCCACATTTTATCTGTGTGAAAGTTCTGTAAAAGCCATTTTCTTTTATTGTGTCTTCCTTAATAAACATTTATGAGGAGCATTTCCGTAGGTTTCGTGGGTGTTACTGTACAACCTTCTCGGCAATTTGAACTCTACATTGCTCACAAGACAGTATGCAGTTGGACCACTTGATTGCACTGCATGGCCATGATCAATGGATTTTATAAACCCAACATCACTCTTTACTTTCATGAGAGAAAGCCATCACACCAACTTTAATTTCAGTCTTCTAATATTATGGAAGAACCCTTGCAGTGGATCCTCTTTGGCTCAGTAAAAGCTAAAAAAGGTAGAATAACCATTTTACCATTTTCACTTGCTTAATTTAGCCTAGTGTGTTAAGCACGGGTTAACTGGGCTGAATCACATTGACCAAAACTGTAAAAGCACTTAAGAGAGATTTATTTAAAAAAAAAATGAACACAATTTGAGAGCTTAGAAAAATGGGATTTGGCTTCTATGACTTTAGGGCAGGGGTAGGCAACCTAAGGCCTAGGGGCCGGATGCGGCCCCCTGAGGCCTTTGGATCGGCCCCAGGCCAGTCCTGCTGCCGCCGCCCCCGCCCCCCCGCCATGATGATACTGATTATTGTTGTTATTACTTGTTCTTGGGGTTTCCTGGCAAAATCTCCACAGGGGTTTTGCCATGGCTTTTCTGGGGCTGAGAGAGTGTGCATGCATTTTTTTTAAAAAAAATATTTATTTATTTATTTATTTATTTGTTTGTTTGTTTTTGGTTCTTTCCCCCCCCCCCAATTGTCTGAGGGACAACAACCCGGCCCCCAGCTCAAAAAGGTTGTCTACCCCTGCTTTAGGGACTAAAGCAACTTCATTTGTGTAGAACATAGATGCAGTTGTAGATGTTCTTGGACTACAGTTCCTGTCAACCCTAGCTAGCATAGCCAATGATGAAGAATCATGGGGAGTACAGTCTAACAACATCTGGAGGACCACACATTCCTCATCCCTTTCTAGAGGTGGGTCTTATTCCTTTATCCACGACCTTATCTGACTATATAGGTCCCTACTGCATTCCAACTCCATCTTAAGTGGTCTACTGGAATGATGCCACAGGATACTTCAAAAGACAGCAGCATTTAAAACACTGAGCAGTACTTAAAGGTCTGGAATGATCTTATGTTGATAATGAAAAGAATCACAGGATCTCAGGAGCCCTGCAAAATTGCTACTGTCCCAAAGTCTGCATCAGCCTTAATCATGCTCTTCCAACCAGTCTTATCCATTCTAAGCAAACAGCCTAGGTACTTCCCGATTTTGCTGTCAGAAAGAAAGCCTTTATAACAGTGATGTCCCTGAATCATGTAACAAAATACAAATACTTAGACTTTGGGGGTGGGGGTTTGGCTGAGTTTCAGAATACGCTCGTCCCTCCCCATTAACGGACTTGGCATCCGCGGTCTTGGTCCTTCGCGGACAGCAAGCAGGGAGGAACAAAATGGGTTGTGAGAATGAGGCGTGTGTGCAGTGCCGCACCAATAAAACTTGAATATTTGCGATTTTCCCAATTTGCTGGGGAGGGGGGTGTTTCCAGAATGGATCTCCCATGAATCGGGAGGGACGACTGTAGTTTCATCAGCCAGCCAGATGCATGGTCATAAAGTTGAATAAAACATATAATCATCTATATAACTAGCTCTCAGTTAATGAATCATTATCAATGATTTCTCTTGACGTACACCTTAGGACAAGAGCACTCAGCAGACTTTCCTTAAACTGTCCCAGTTGCCTCTTGGTGGCCTTATTGTCAAGCCTTCTCAGTGATGGCACCCATCTTCAATACTGTTGTCTTCATAATTCCAGAGAAAGGAACTGTGCTAAGCTTTAAGTTATACTAAAGAACTGGAAGTATACTTGTTTATAGAGGCCTGCTCTGGCCAGTAGTAATTATGCTTGGTTTCTTTTGTATTGTTTGTCTGAATGTCTTTTAAATCACTTCTAGCTATTAAATTCTTTTTAAATTGTTTTTTAGCTTTTATATTATGTGATGTTTTCAAAGAGGTTAGAGATTTCATTATATCAAGCAGTATATAAGTAGGGGTGTCTCTAGAGCAGGGGTAGGCAACCTAAGGCCCAGGAGCCGGATGCGCCCCCCCCGAGGCCTTTGGACTGGCCCCAGGCCAGTCCTGCCGCCGCCGCCACCTCCCCCCGCCGCTGCCGCCCCCCGCCATGATGATATTGATCATTGTTGTTATTGGGGCTTTTGTTGTTATTGTTCTTGGGGTTTTCTTGGCAAAATCTCCACAGGGTTTTTGCCATGGCCTTTCTGGGGCTGAGAGAGTGTGCATGCATATATTTTTTATTTTTTTAAATATTTATTTATTTATGTATTTATTTATTTTTGGTGCTTCGGCCCCCCAATTGTCTGAGGGACAGCAACCCGGCCCCCGGCTCAAAAAGGTTGCCTACCCCTGCTCTAGAGGGATGCAGGAGGTATGGACTGTACCAGGTGACACCCTAAAGCAGGGGTAGGCAACCTTTCCCCTTTAAGGGCCGAGGGACTTCAGCTCCCAGAATCCCAGGAGCTATTGGCCAACATGGGACTATTGGCTATAATGGCTGAGGCTTCTGGGAGCTGAAGTCCCTTGGCCCTTAAAGGGGAAAGGTTGCCTACCCCTGCCCTAAAGAGAAGTGATACCACTGCTCTGCAAACAGCTGCCTTTTGGCAAAAACAGGCTGTGGCATTCACCTGTGTCTCTTTAAAACACTGAATAGATTATGTGAGTGGGGCAAGGCTCAGTGGGAGGAGAAAAGATAGGCCTCAGGATTTTCTAAAACATTTTTTCAAAAAAAAAATTAAAAAATATATTTAAAATATTTAAAATATTATTCTTTCTTTAACATTTTAAAACCACACCAAATTTTCACTTTATCCACATGAAACTATGGACATTTAAATACATTTAGGCTGTGTGTATGATATTGCAATGTAAAGGAATACAGTTATCCATCCACATTTGAGGCTTTGACTTTTGCGGATTTGATTATCTTTAGTTTTGATTAATAAGTTTTCTCTATGAATCTCTAGGTCGTCCTGTGCTACTCTGCCAGAAGTTGACCATAGAATTGTGCTGGAGAACCAGAACTTCCAAGAGAAAACACTTCTCTAGGCATTTGTAGGTCCTCTAGCATGATTCTATGACCAATCTCCTTATGTTGACCATAGAGCTGCACTGGAGGACCTGGAGATTACTAGAGAAGTGTTCTCTCAGGTAAATAGAATAGTGTCTTTTATTTGCAGCTTTTCTTCATTTGTGGGGGACCTCCATCTCTAACCCCAGCGAATGTGGAGGGACCACTGTAATTTTAATTTGGTTGTTGTTTGTGTCCATCTGCTTCCATTACATTCAGAGATATATGGGAATTATGATTTATGAATAAAATTAATACAAAAAACATTACTAAGGATTCTGTATGATGTTGTATGGGAGGAAGTCATTGGGGTAAGGTGATACCATGAGCTACCCCACCAAGTGACACCAAGACTAGCGATGCTACCATATATAAATACAATAAAAATAAACAAAAGTAGATCAAATCCTAAACACAAATTGACTCCAGAATACATACAGAACTTGGAAAAGTCAGTTTACTGGACTACAAATCCAAGAATCTCACCACCAGCATGCTCAAAATGTGGGGAATAATTAGAGGAAGGGATAGAGGGCAATGGGTCCACATAAGCCACAATGGAGCCAATTGTGGGCCCATTGCCACAATTACAACTTCCTTCCTCTCTTGTCTTTGCTTTGGCAAAAGGAGAGTATGACCATGCTCTCTGGGGTCTAATATGCACTGCAGAAATAATGCCATTTTGACACTGTTTTAACTGTCATGACTTAATGCTATGGAATTCTGGGATTTGTAGTTTTGTGAGATATTTATCCTTTTCTATCAGAGAGCTCTGGTGACAAATGACAAATCGCAGGATTCCATAGCACTGAACCATGCCAGTTAAAACATTGTCAGAACTACATCTTTTCTGCAGTACAGATTAGACCAGGGATATTCTGGATGTAGATTGAAGTGAGTCACTTAAACAAAGGTTCTTCATATATAAATTCAAGACAAATAGGTTGATCAACAAGGATTACACATGGCACCTAATTAGAATTTGAATCTTCGGGGCAGAATTAATCCAGTGTTACGATGGTAGATTTGATATAACGACCCCTTCTTTGGGTCCCTGCCATAGCCCTGGGCTGGGATGAGCCTCTACCACCATGAACTCAAAGTGTGCACATCATGTAGGCACCCAAAAAGGTCACATCTGCATTTACAACAATTTGCAGATCAAAAAGACCAGGCTTAGGAGCTGCAAAGCAGGACATTCACACCTAGAGGATTTATGAGTGCCAGAAAAGATGCGTCCAGCTGAAGATGAGATAACATTAACATTCTATCTCCTCTCCTTGGAAATTGTCTACTTCAAAGCATAGCAATTTGATTCCCTTTGATGTACAATAGCAACTCTTCACCTCAAGCTAGGTTTAAGGGTATAAATCAGAGGCAGGCAACCTTTTTGAGCCAGGGGCCGGGTTGCTGTCCCTCAGATAATTGGGGTGGCCAAACCACCAAAAATAAATAAATAAATAAATAAATAAAAATAAAAACATTTAAAAAAACATTTAAAAATATGCATGCATACTCTCTCAGCCCCAGAAAAGCCATGGCAAAACCTCTGTGGAGATTTTGCCAAGAAAACCCCAAGAACAAGTAATAACAACAATAATCAATATCATCATGGTGGGTAGTGGTTGTGGCGGCGGCGGCAGGACTGGCCTGGGCCCGGTCCAAAGGCCTCGGGGGGGGCGCATCCGGCCCCCGGGCCTTAGGTTTCCTACCCCTGGTATAAATGCTCCCAAAAATCTCACCTACATTGGAGTCTGGCTAGATTTCATGGTGACACTGCGCCACTGTGATTTCTGACTATAATCCAGGCTCTGTCCGTTGTCCTTTCCTTTCTTAATGGTTGAGTCTATCCATCTTCGTTCATCATTGGAGCAGCCTCCATTAGAAAGCCTTGTGTTTCCTATCCAAGCTAACTACTTTACTCCTGAGTTCTTGTATGTATGTTAGGGTGTCTTTGTATGTTTTAATCCCCAAATAAATTACAGTTCTTTGGAAAGTTTTGTCTCCATCAGTCTGTTCCCTAGCCACCTCTGTAAACATATGATAAAAGATCCTCTAGAACAGGGGTAGGCAACCTTTCCCCTTTAAGGGCCGAGGGACTTCAGCTCCCAGAATCCCAGGAGCTATTGGCTAACATGGGACTATTGGCCAACATGGCTGAGGCTTCTGGAGCTGAAGTCTCTTGGCCCTTAAAGGGGAAAGGTTGCCTACCCCTGCTCTAGAAGATTTGGACTTTAGTAATTCCCTAGGTTCAGTCTCTTCATTACACCAATATGCCATATGGCTCCATGCTATGGAAACCTGGGATCAGTAGTTTGTTGTGGCATCAGAGCTTCCTGAAAGAGAAGGCTAAATATTTCACAAAACTACAAATCCCAGAATTCCATAGCATTGAGTCATGGCAGTTTAAGTGGATTCAAATTGCATTAATTCTGAAATGAAGATTCAGCTGTAATATGGTGGTGGGTGCTGGGAACAAAACAAAAGCATTATTGTAGCCCTCATGACTTACTTGTGGGCTTCCTAGACACATCTAGGCAACAGAATGTTCCTCAAGATGGAGTCTTGAGATGTCCAGCATGGCTTCTTTTATAGCTTAATAGCTTGCCAACAGCAGCACAAAGTGTTGCATATGCAAACAAGCAAGCTGCCAATACATAACAGGACAGACACAACTTTTCCTGTCGCCTGAAACAGATTTCCCCCCCTGCAAAGTTAGTTCACACATTCATCTCTAAGACAGCAAGGATCCCATAATCAAACAATACACAAATCAAGTTATGTGCCTACATTTTTTTAATCAGCCGAAGGGAAGGATATTCCATAATCAGACAATTCATTCCAGCTGAACTTACATTATCAAGATTGTTTATCTGAATATTTGATGTAAATTTACCACTCTAAAACTGAAGGTTGAACATTTGGGGGAAAGAATGTACAGGGAGGGAAATTAGGATTAGAATGGAGACTATCATGTCTTTGCTTCAGCAATGTGTGTTTGAGATTTTTATTTTAAAGCAACAATTATAAAGTATGAAACATATCTTGTCAATTATCTTGAGTATGAGAGTCTTGTGTTGAGTATGCATTTTAACTGCTTACTCAGCAACCTGATGTATACTAGAGCACTGTTGTGAACGAAATACTGCCCTTGGATGAGTGAGATATGTATATATGTAACACATTCACATTCATTGCAGTCTGGTCCATTTAGACTGAGAAATAACCCTCCCTGAACTCAATAAGGCTTTCATCCAAATGTGTGTATATATAGAATTGCAGCCTTAATTAATTAAAGCAGTACATTCCCATTTATTTTTCTAAAGGAACCATCAATGGACTTTTGACTGGCATTCTGTCAAACTCCCTGAGATCTTTCTCATTAGGGTCCAGGGCCACATTATCCTGGCATTTGGAAGGGAATGGCCAAAAAAAATAAAAATAAATGGGGAGACATTTGTTTAAGAGGAAGCATGGCTCTCCCTTACCTAGATTTATAGGACAATCACTTTGAGGAAGCCACAGAAGGCTGTGGGCCCATACTAGCTCCATCTACCATAATTTTACTTCCATTCCTTTTTTTTCCCTCCCTGTTTAGCAACAGAAGATCAGTTGGCACCAGCTTGGCTGAGCCAGATAAGCTTATCGCATGGCACTTAAGGAACGGGAATGGAAAGGAATGGAACAGGATGGAATGGAGCAAAAACGCATGTTGCTGGACAGGAGAATGCCACCAATGCTACTGGGAGTCTGCAAGCTGTTCCCCAGCTGTTCCTTGCAGCTGATTTTGAAGAACGATTTTGAACTGTCCTTCAAAAATCAGCTGCCAGGAACGGCTGGGGAACAACTTGGCAACTCTCAGCGGCATCGGTGGTGTTCTCCTGTCCAGTAACATGCATTTTTGTCCCGTTCCATTCCTTTCCGTTCCCGTTCTTGTAAGTGCCGTGCGATAAGCTTATAAGTCTTCCATTGTTGAGCTAGATTATTGAATATAAAATGTTTCTGTGTCTGTGAACAGAAGTTGTAGGGCTCTAAAAGGAACAGTTGGTGAATTAAGAACTGAAAAAGAAAGTGCTTGTGGTAACAGTGTTATCACAGCTTCAGCATACACACTTCATAACTTAACTTTTCTAGAAGATGACATCCTGAAATTCCCAGCCATGGTATTCTAGACCAATGGCATATACCTTCATTCTCCCTGCCCCCGAATCATAGAATCATACATTTCATAGAGTTGGAAAGACCTCTAAGACTATCCAGTTCACTCACCTGGCCACACAAGAAGACACCGTCAAAGCACCCCCCAAAACATGGCCATCCAGCCTCTGCTTTAAAACCTCCAAAGAAGGAGACTCCACCACACTCTGGGGGAGCATGTTCCACTATCAAACATCTCTTGCTGTCAGTAAGTTCTTCCTAATGTTTAGGTGGAATCTCTTTTCCCATACATGGAATCCACTTGCTCTGAGTTTTAATCTCTGGAGCCGCAGAAAACTATCCTCAATATGACACCCCTTCAAATTTTAAACAGGGCTGTCATATCACCTCTTAACCTTTTCTTCTTCAGGCTAAAGTCAGTCCTCATAGGGCATGGTTTCCCAACCTCCAAAACACATCACACACAACTCCTCCCCATTAGAAATTTGAATTAGGGAAGTTGCCCAACTTTACTATATTGCTTGCAGATATTCTCAGCATATTAAATAAACATTTGATATATTTAAGCTTTGTTCCCTACACAGACCTGACTTAGGACCCAATACTGAGATGATTAATAGCTGGAGAAGCCAGTTGTGCTGTAAAAAGGTTCATGTGGCCTAGCATAAACTGTTCATTAATAACATAATAAAAAAGCTACTTCCTTAAAAAAAAAAAAACAATATGAGCAATCAAAACATTTAAAAATAATATTGTTATCCATTAAAAAATTTAAACACACTGTCTCTCTCTCCATATATATATATATACATATATATATATATATATAAAGGTTGAGGTGGTATGACAGCCCTGTTTAAATATTTGAAGGGGTGTCATATTGAGGATAGAGCAACCTTGTTTTCTGCGGCTCCAGAGGATAAAACTCAGAGCAAGTGGATTCCATCTATGGGAAAGGTATTCCCCATTGACAAAGTTATCAAGTCATGTCCAACCATAGGGAGCGGTGCTCATCTGCATTACTAAGCCAAAAAGCCAGCATTGTCAGAGACTACTCTGTGATCATGTGGCCATCATGATTGCACAGAATGCTGTTTACCTTCCCACCAAAGTGGTACTAGCTGGGACTAGTGACAGGTGCTCACCCCATCATGCAGCACCTGGGCCTCGAACTGCCAACCTCCCAATCTTGCAGTCAACAGAATCTTAACTGCATGAGCCATCAAATAGTGTGTAAAACTTGGATATTAATAAACATAAAAGCTTTTATCCGTTTATAAAATGGAGGGTAACTTTGGTGCTACATTTTTGAGGGAATCAATAACGTAGTGCAAGCTACACTGTTTTTCAGTGAGACCATATCCCTGATAATTATTTGACACATGCTTTTACAGTGCAACATGAGAGATGTTCATATTGTTAGGCAAATCTGTAATCTAAAGCTTTTATTTACTTTCCTTTCTTTCGTTTGTTGATTTGTTTCAAAACAGATAGTCATTTCCAGGGGTCTGAGAATGAATGTGGAATATACTTTTCTTTAAAATATATATATATATTTAAAAATTCATTTTAGTGGGATGAGGTGCCAACTTTTTTTTCTTTTTTCTTGGCACAGCTCCTCTTGATTTAGTTGCACCTTCATATATCAACAGCGAACAAGAGCAACTTTTCCTAGCCTGGAGTGATTGGGAAAACTCTACCCCTATAGATCTATCTAGCTAGATAACATTTTGTTGAATAAGTCAACAGACCATCTTAACACAAAAAACCCTATATAAAACATTTAATCAATTTACATACAAATATTAAATTATTGTTAAATTGTATTAAATTTGAAACAAAAGAAGGGGAATCCTATCATGTTACTACTTTCAACAAACATTTTTCCTTTTGGTTGATTCCTTAAAACTGGCTGCTTTAAGTGCAAAATGAGCAACCTTCTGCATCACTGGTTGGTTAGAGTCTTGCAGAAGAAAGTTCAGTTCATCCTGAAGCTTCCCAATTTCCCATAGGCCTAGAAAAAGGAGATACTATATATACTCATGTATAAGTATAGAAAATTTTAGTTTTAAAAAATTGACCCAAAAACTTGGATTGACTTATCTATGGGTCAATGTAAGTACAGTTTGTTGTTGTTGTATGCCTTCAAGTCATTTCCAACTTATGGCAACCATAAGGTAAATCTACCATGGGGTTTTCTTGGCGGGATTTGTTCAAAGGAAGTTTGCCATTGTCTTTCCCTGAGCTAAGAGAATGCTATTATAAGAAAAGGAACGATCCCTTCGCTCATTGGGGTCCCCACACCTGGTATTACCCAGTGTGGGAAGCAGGACTTCTGGGGGCGGCATGCACAGCCTCCCTTCATGCTGCCCTGTCCTTCTACTTTTGAGAGCAAAGACTGGACAGCAAGGGGTCATTTGGGTGTCACCCCTCTTCTTGGGTGTCACCCAGTACAGTCCACCCCACTGCACCCCCACCCCCCGTGATGCTACTGCCTTCTCTGAGTAGGGTTAGTCTGTCCAAGGAGAACCTAAAAGAACCACTGACATCCTCTCTCTTCATCCCAGTGCTGCTTTTGGCCTTTTTGAGTGCCTTGGTGAGAAATTGGTGGTGGACCCTCTTTGAAGCTTCTCCTCAAAAGAGCACTAAGAGAGTAGAGGGGGTTGGTGCCTCTTAAAGATTCTTCCAGAATGGACTAAGCTCTTGCCTTTCACCACTCTGTTCAGAGAAGGATATGGTTTCTTTCCCCCCCCCTTTTTTTTCTTTTCTTTTTACTACTGTACCTTAACTCTTGCCTTTATGTCTTTTTTTGACATGTGCACATTTTCTTCACTCCACCTTCACCTGGTTGACATGCCACACAGCCACAATCTACCTAGTTCCCTTCTCAACCATCCAACCTTTAGGGTGAACACAAACAGTTATGCCTGATGGAAATTTGTAAGTCTTTTGGCATCATTCTCCTTTGTTTCTTTCTTTTTCATATTTTGTTACATGCCCCTAATCATAATCTGGGTTCCTCAATCTGCCTTCCATTTATATATGAGGTGAAATTATACACAAGTATATATGGTAAATAATATTTTCTAGGACTGGAATACAAGGAGGGCGACTAAAACAGTGAAGGGTCTGGAAACCATGCTCTACGAGGAACGACTTAGGGAACTGGATATGTTTAGCCTGGAGAAGAGACGGTTAAGAGGGGATATGATAGCCCTTTTTAAATGTTTGAAGGGATGTCATATCGAGGAGGGTGCTAATTTGTTTTCGGCTGCTCGAGAGAATAGGACTCGGAACAACAGATGCAAGCTACAGGAAAAGAGATTCCACCTCAACATTAGGAGGAACGTCCTGACAGTGAGAGCTGTTTGACAGTGGAAGACACTCCCTCGGTGGAGTCTCCTTCTTTGGAGGTCTTTAAACTGAGGCTGGATGGCTATCTGTCGGGGATGGTTTGATTCTGATTTCCTGCATGGCAGGGGGTTGGACGGGATGGCACTTGTAGTATCTTCCAACACTATGATTCTATGACAACAGACATTCCAGTAAGCAATGGGCCAGATCTTCTACTTCATTTTCATTACAGATACAAAGTCTATTTGCTACTAGGATGCTCTGGAATCTTCCTTGTTGAATCACTGCATCCATCAGCTAAAATAAAAGATGGGTAAAGGCCATACATTGTTTATGTTACATTGGGAAGGACAGATATATTTATTCTTATTTTTCCCCTCTTTTGCTATCCATTTCATTTCATAGCTTCCAAATGTCAAGCTCATCTTAAGAACAATGGAATACAGAGTTTTTTTTTTTTTTTTAAGTTGGCAGAACTTGTTTGGAACAAAATGTGTCCAACTCTTCATAAAACATCTTGATTAATTTTATCCCTTGCACATTTCCAAATATGCAATGCATCACTTTTTTTTCTTCCTATTTATTAATAAGAAATAAATGCCACTATCTCGTTCAATACTTCTAGTCACTACCACAAATTAACATGTACACTTTCCCCATAAACCTACATCAAAAGGTTGACAAAAAAGATATATACATTTTTTATCCCTGAGAGAGTACTCTCTACTACATGCTTTTAATGGGACTATTTTTCAACAAATTATTTCAAAGTTGTGGTCTTTCATTGCTATCCACAAACTATTAAGGCTACTTGAAGTATACAGTCTTAAGCTAGCTCTGACCCAGTGACTTAATTATAAGTACATTGGCTAAATAGGCAGTGAGTCATAGGCTTTGGTATAAGAGTTCAGAAGCACAGTAAAGAGTTCAGAAGCACATCAGTTAAAGAATCATATTTTGACCTGAATCCAGTTACTTGTTCCAACTAAAGGAGACCCAGTGATTCAATAGCAATTGGATTGCAGCCCCTATTTCCTAGATTGTTAGCACCACTCCCACTGGATATGCCATTTAATAATTAATATCTAGAGTTGGGCATCTTTTGAGATCACAATGACTTATGGAAACTAGAAGTTACACATGCATAGAAGTCATGCTGAACAGAGGGCATGTAGAAACTTAGATAAAAGTAAAGTGATCACCTCACTCCCCCTCTAGGCTCTTTTTATTTCCGCTTACAATGGATGCAAAGGGAGTTGTTTTAAGAAATAATCAGTGACCATAACCTCTATCCCACCTTATGACAGTGTTCCTAAACACCCTTCCTGATAGTTAAAGGATTGTCTCATATCTAATCAATGTATTGTCACTCCAGAACTAAAGCCACCAGCCATTTCAGACCCATTTCTGAGTCTCCTGGAAAGGCCAACAAAGCCTTTCTCAAACAAAATATCAGAGAACATGCCCCTTAAAGGTATGAAAGGGGGTATAAATCCATGCCAGCCCAAACCATGTCTGTCACAGACCAGGCTCCCTCTATATAACCCTCAGATGCAGTCTGAACTGCTCTGTGTTTTCCATGGACTTCTTAAGGATAGGTAGTAATCACCCTTTACAATTCCTGGCCTCTCTCTATCCAACTTCAACATCTTTCTTTCCAATAGCCTTGTATGATTCTTAAGATTGTCTTGGTTCTTGTAAGTCTGCATGCACCCTTGCACATTTCTAAATAAAACACTTTATTTACTGAAACTGGATTATTCTGTGCAGTTATAAACAGTAAATATAGGAGAAAAGATCCCTGCAGTTACCCTCCTCTCCATGGCTTCCTTTGAGCTATAATTTCCCCAAATTTCAAGGAGACACTGGCATTGCATGTGGGGATCCCCCCAACACCCCCCTTTCAGGGTAACAACATTGATAAATGTAGCCAGCCATTCAAATACTATAGTGACATTTGCCGTTCACACATTGACAGTATCCACAGTATTCTGAAACCATTTTTTGTAGAGAACTTCTGCATAAATAGTATACCAATTATATTTATTGATCTCATTTACATACAATCGTAGGTGGGGATGTAAATCAGCACTAATTTTCTTCTTGAAGGCTGGAATGAATACTTTAAGCAAATGTATTCCTGTTGCAAGAAAAACTTTGAAAACCACATCATTTTCTAAACTTTTCACAATTTGGGATTTTTTCTGCACAAAATTTGCATGTGGTGGACAGAAAATGCTATTTTCTGTGCAGGATATGCTCCTTTCCAGTGCAAATCAGCCATGGGTGTATTTTGCATGAAGTGTCTCAGCACTTTTGTGTAGGAAACAGTTTTTTCTGCACAGAAAATATTTCATAAAATCAGAGAATCACAGAGTAGGAAGAGACCTCAAGGGTCATCATGTCCAACCTCCTGCTATGCAGGAACATACAATCAAAGCACCTCCAACAAATGGCCATATCCAGCTCCCTAAGTCACTCCTCATAGGGCATGGTTTCCAGACCTTTCACCATTTTGGTCACCCTCCTCTGGACATGCTGCACAGAAATATTTTTTGAACAGAAAATACTATTTTCTGCAAAGAATAATAAAAAATAGTGTTTTTTCCTGTCCAAACCAGCCACATGCACAACCAGCCACATGCACATTTTACACAGAATAAGTTCCAAACTTTAAAAATTATCATTTTAACAGGGTTTCATGATACCCAAAACCAGGTTTTTCATTTTTCAAATATTTTTGAATATTCTTTCTATCTTGCTTTTACATTTACCAGAACCAAAAGTTACTTCATTTAATGCTGGAATGAGAAACTTTTATCTTCATTGATTGTGGCTACTCCAGCACCTGCAGCTATTTACCAAAATCCAATTCATACTCACATGACTTAACCGTCATCATGTATTCACTTGCCTTTATATTTCCCTTAACCTCTTATCCACTGGAGAAGCTGGCCAAAGGCAGGATATTTCCCACTGTGAAGCAACCATCTAACAACCATCTGACAATATTGTGTTCCAAAGAGTCCAGCTATCCAAATACCACACAGCCAAAAGTAAGGAGGGGAGGGCTTTCATGCCAGACTGTCACTTAATTTTATTTCTTGTAAATATGTTTTTGTGAAAGGCTGGTTGCCATGCCACACTTTCCTGTCTTCCACAGTGCAAAGAGGCAAAGTGGCAGCCTCCAAGCTGTCTGTTTTCACTGTATCCAAGATTTATTTACATAGCTTGTGGTGTGAGGTCTAAGTTTAAGTTCAGAAAAAAAAGAAAACATCTTTCAAATACATGTGTTTCACCTTGCTTTAAAAGCGCACCCTCCATTGTAACAGTAATGTCTTCTGTCAACATGCATTATCTGATATACAATACACAGTCACTACCGTTAAAAATTGAATGTATACTCCTTGCATTAGTTAAATTCACCATGATCGTTCCACTCTTGCCAGTTTGAAGAACAGGGAATAATGAAAGTAGCAACATAATAAAGCAAATACATCTGTCCAATAGGGGCCCATTAAAAATAACATTCAATAGTAAGTAAAATCCCTGTTTTCATACATGATCCCAACTTTATACCAATGCCTTAAACCATAGATTACTTTGTACCATTTAACTACATTCCTAAGTACTCTTGTAAACAATTCTTCTGAAATTGCCAGTAGGGCTTCAAGACCCTAAACCACATGTAGGCACTCATGAAGGATCTCATGCCAATGCCCATTCCCATCCCCCCCAATTCAAGGTGATCAGTTTTGAAAAAGGCACCCCCCACCCCCCATATACAAGGCTCAGTCCTCCTCCATATACTGTTGATGGCTGCATCTCCTGGAGACTTCTGGGGTGAGAGTTTCCATTTTGGAGGCAGAACTTTTTTCAATGAGGGTTTGGTGGTCGTTGAAGCCACACTGAGGGCCTTTCTGGGGCACATGATGCCTGTGGTGAGACACACACAATGGCCAAGGAAAAACTAAGTTATTTTCAGGATGTAAGATGTTGGGGCAAAGTTTAGATCTTCAGAATCACAATAAAGCTCCTACTGAATGGGGAGATGTCACATTTCTTATACCTCTCATGTAAGCATTCCACCTGGAGTCCCAGATTCTGCACAGAGCTCTTAAATTACTCTAATGGAGAATGAGAGAAGGCAACCATGGTCCAATCATCCATCTATCCCTCCCTCCCCTGTGTTTTTGAGCAGGACCTTTGGCCTCCTTCAGAGCCTATGTGGCCAGTAGATCTGCCACTGTGTGGGCATCAACTCTATTTTCCTGTTTACTTCCTTGCTCTCTCATCTCCTCTATATGATGAATAACAGCTCTTCCAGTTCTGGGGCTTATTCCTTTTTCAGAATCAGTACCAGCAGAACTGTGTTCAACTTGAAACAGACAAAGGAAGAGCAACAGTAAAATCAGGTATGGATTCACATTCTCTGTGACAATGGATCCATCTGACAACCTCGCTGCCAAGCTTGAATTTTCCACACAATCTTTCACCTTTAGAATTACACCAGAGAACAGGCATACAGATTTCATTTCCACATCCTCCAAACCCTTGGCTCTATTTTGTTGTCTCTAATATTATGGATCCTGAAAACCTAAAGGGGCTATGTAGATGGGCAGGTAAAGGTGACCTGAAGCTGCCTTTTCCCTAAGCTGTAGAAACCACACCACCTACCCTGGGGATGCCCTAAATGGGGATGGAGCAACTGCACTGGGGGGAGTCAATGCAGCTTTTCCGAAGCTGTATTGAAGCCCCAGCAACTGCACCACCAGCCCCAAGGACACTGAAAAGGGAGACAGAGCAACTGCTTGAGCCGGCAGCAGCTACTTTAATTTTTTTTCATTCTCTCAAACACATGCGCACAGGTGCAGGAAAACATCCCTGCACACCTGCGCAGGACCTGTCATAGGCTAGTATACAGTCTGTCACTCTCTGTGTACAAAGGTGACTGACGTTCGGCATCCCTGTGCACCTGCAAAGGACCTGTCATACACCCACAGATCATGCAAAGATTCACTGACCTCCACTTCCCCCCAAGGAGTGGGTGGAGTAGACAGGTGCCACTGTCTGATTGCACCACCCTTGGGGCGAAGGAATGAGTTTATCAACTGAAAAGATACCTACTCCATCATCCTCCATAAAACATGTCCCACACAGATCAGGAGGGATGGGAGATGTACATGCAAGGGAGGTTTGTGTGGACAGACTTGATACATGCAGCTGGTGGTCATGCAAGGGACATGGTCAACAGGACACATAGACAAACATTATTCCAGGAGCCCCCCCCCCCCCAAGCATGCCAGGAAGTGGTGTGCAGGTCTTATGAAGCCTCTTTCATGCAAATTGCTGTGCATGCTGACAGCAAGCGTACATGCAACAGAATGCATTTATTGTCATAATAGAGGACAGTTGCTAGGGCTCATGAATAGGATTACAGTTAGGGTTAGGGTTCTAATATTCAAGTGCCCCTGCGCCAGTGCATCCACACCTGGAAGCATAGGGCGCTTTAAATTAAAGCCTGCATCATAGGGTGCATGCTCTGGATTGCCGAGTTAATTTCCTCCTTGTGCAGCGGTGCATTTATACATCCATTTTCTGGTGCACCGGTGTCGCTGCATACATAAACACATATGAAGGTGCGCATTTTTGTTGAAGGAGTGGAAAAAAGCTGCTCCTTTTTGGAGCGGCTTTTTTCAGCATACGACGGCTAGATGGCGCTTTCTTGACAACTTTTAGGCATGCGTCGTTTAAACGCCACACCTACAGGATACCCTCAAAGCACCTCTTTTTGCCTGTTTGCATAGCCCCTAATTGTGTGCCCATTACAAAACATTGAAATGTCACATGCATACATATCCCTCATCCTGAACCCTTTTGCTACTGCTCAGACCACTTGCAGCTTTTGTTTCTTCAACAAGAGATCTTGTTTTGTTGTTGAAAAATTTTGTGAGCATTCTTTATATTTCTCAGTCTTCTGGGTCAAGTAGGTCAAGGAGAGATTCTGCCTGTAGGTCAAGGACAGATATTTGCCTTCCATGATCTACTTCCTTGTTGTTGTTGTTTTACAAAAAGCTGGTGGAACTCAACAAGTCAGAACCATGCATAAAAATAGTGATTCAGGAAGAAGTTTGAAGAAATTGGCACCTTGATTACATACTTAGTCCAGGAATTCATTTTCAGTACCAGGATTGGATCTCTCTCTCTCTCTCTCTCTCTCTCTCTCTCTCTCTCTCTCTCACACACACACACACACACACACACACACCACAGAGAGAGTTCACCAAGCTAAAAAATGTTTGGCCTGCAATTACCTATCATATACTAAAATATTTAGATGTGAAATGGCTTATTTAACCAAGACCTGGAATGGCCTCACACACTAGCAGAAGAATTGGATTATACTGACCATCTGTCTCCCACCTTATCAGACTGAGAACTGAAACAGACAGGACTTGAAGAAAAAGATTGATTAGCTGGCACCCAAATTACCTCTCACTGTTGTAGACACTAAATTGAACATCATGAGCTTGTGTGGATTAAAGTTCTTGCACTGTATTAAAATTACAGTGCTAGAATTTGTATAAGAGGTCTAAATGGGGCTCACAGGGCCAAACTAACAATATAGTTAGTGAGATCACATGCTAACAGTACATGTTCAACCACCTGGATACTTATACGTTTAAGACATTTGTGTACCACTCTTCATAGATGTTTGTCCCCAATCAGTTTACAATGCACGTTAAAAAGCACAACAGAACAATAACACAATAAACAATTAAACAAACAATTAAACGTTTCAATAATTTATTAAAAATAATAGTTAAATATTATTATAAACAACTGAGTGAAAAACTTTATTTTTACAATATTTACATTCATTATATTTTATATACATTTTACTTATTGCCTAGTGACTGGTTCCTGTTAAGAATCCTGGCTGCTGTATTTTGCACTAATGACAGCATCTGGGACTATGTTAAAGGACAGCACATGCAGGAATTTGTGAATATATACTCTGCATTTGCCCTCTACAGCAATCCCAATCACTGTAATCTAGGGCCTCATTCCCACTATGATTTAAACTGATTTGCAAATCAGATTAAGCTGGTTTATATGTGCTTCATTCACACTAAGTCTATTTCAAACCCAATTGTATTTGGGCTGAATGGGCATAAGTCCTTCTGAACCAGGTTTTTTGAAGAGGGGTGTTTTACAGGTTATTTAGAAAAGAACTGGTTTGCAACTGTGCTGAACAAATGTGAATGCATTTCTGATCACATTTGTAGCATCCAGGGAGGGGTGGACAATGGGCAGAGGGTGGGCAGAGGGGTGGTACCAATGTGAAGCCATCATTTTTTTCCCATCTGAGCACTGCCATGGGACTGTTGTGGGGCTTCCGTGGGGCTGCAGATTTCCAGAAGAGCCATAAGTGGTCCCTTTAAATCATACAGTGGTCCTGATCACACTGCGCAGCTATGTTTCATTCCTGCCAGAAATTTTTCAAGAGGTGTGTGTGTGGGGGGGGGGGGTGTTCCTGGGAGGGGGGGAAATGGTGCAGTCTGGATTTTTTTTAAAAAAAAAAATTGACAGCTTCTGTGAACTATCAGATATTCTTAGGTTCACAAGAGTGAGTCAGGGGTTCCATGATGGGAATTCTTCCCTGCCTTGGCATGCCCTGGCATGCATTGACCATGGGTGCATGGACCAGATACTGGGGAAGTGGGGAGTGGTTCCTAGGGGACCATGATGGGGCATGGGTTTTTTAAATAATTTGACAGTATCTGCACACTGTTGTATTTCTGTGGGTTCATGGGAAATAGTAATGGGTGCCATTATGGGATTTATCCCCTATCATGGCTGCTCCTGTGGGTGGAATGGGGGATTAAGCCCAGCTGTTGCCTCCACAGAACTAGTCCTGCACTGTCCCTGCTGCTAGCAGCTCATTTCCCAATATGAAGGGAAAGAGGAGGTGCATCTTACACACACACACACAGAGAGAGAGAGACACAGGCCCATGGAAATAGTGATAGCTGATGAGCGCAGCCACACCTCTGAGTGCTTGCATAACTGGAAACATGTATAATCACACCATATGATTGATAGTAAAAAAGAAGAAGAACCAGGATGGATCAAACATCCATTTTTTCTGGTGCAAAAGTAAGTGTGAATGTGAACCATGTTAAATAGACCCGGAGACATTCGGTAATGGAAAATTTAGTGTGAACTTTGTTCCATTTCAAATTGATTCAGTGATCCTGGATCTATGTGACTCAAAAACCAAGGCTTTTTTTTTTTTTTTTTTGCAAGTGGGAATGAGGCTGAGATGTGCCAAAAACACACCAGAGCTAAAGAAAGAAGCACAGCACTGGGCTACAGTTCTGTGTACTCTTAGTGCAGTTGACAATGGGCTTCTAAGTGGAACAGCAGCATAGTAGGCACAGGCATTATAATGAGAATATGGGAAGAAGAAGGAACTGGTAATTGTTTGGCTTGCTTGGGAAAGGGCTAGAAAGAGCATAAAGAAATTTCAATGAGGAGAGTTGTATTTGAGTTATAGGAGAAAAAGTATGGGACTCTTCAAACTTTCAAACCCAAATAAAAGTCCCCAAAAACAAACCTTCTAGAAGCAGTTGCTAAATGATCAGTACTAGTGCTAGGGAGACAAGTCATCTTGTTCCAATCCATTCCCAAGATTGTCCATTTTCAGAAAGTTATAAGGCTTTGGATATAAGGGTTAGAACTTGATGGAAATGTTAGCTAAAGAAGAGAGAAGGCATAACCAGAGGGAAATGGGAATCTAATAAAGGCATTCAGGATCAACGGATGAGATGACATATGATAAGAAGGATAGCCAAAGAGGAGGATTACAATATGGCTTGTTTCTCTTCTCTTGTGGTGATTCATGGTATAATAAACAGAAGGTGCTTTGCTACAACAGCTTTATGAATTCAAGAGGAAAAACTAACTTCATTGGCATCAACAGCCAGAACTTTCAAATTATGGAACACATACAATACTCTTGAATGAATTTTTTCAAGGTATGGAATGTTTTACTCATATAATTATTGAGAACAACTTTATTTTCAAAGAGGAACCACACCTTATTTAAATTTGGAATATCTACAAAATACCAGTTGAAAATAATTCCTTGATAAGATCCAATCCAAAAGCATCATATTGGCTGTCCTTGTTGCTGTTGTTGGCTGACCTTGGGTCAACGGCAACTCATGGCGAACTTGTGGATGAGACATCTCCAAGACCTCCTATTCTCCACTTCTCTGCTTAGGTTCTGCAAATTCAGTCCTGTGATCTCCCTAATTGAGTTTATCTGTGTAACATATTGTTTTCCTCTATCATATTGCTAACCTCTATCTTTTCTAGCATTATTGTCTTTTCCAATGAATGGTGTCTTCTCATGATGTGACCAAAGTACTACAGCTTCAGTTCGATCATCTTGGCTTCCAGGACGATTTCAGGTTTGATCTGTTCAAGGAATCATTTGTTTGTCTTTTTGGTTGTTCATGGTATCCTCAGCACTCTTTTTCCAGCACCACATTCCAAATTAGTTGATTTTCTTCAAATTGGCTTTCGTCACTGTCCAGCTTTCGCATCCATATATGATGATGGGGAATTCTATGGTTTGGATGATTCATACTTTGACAGTCAGTTGTATACGTTTACTGTTTAGGATAGAGCCTGAGAAGAAAGAGCTCAGGATTGCAGTTAAAGCACTTTCAGAGCTGGAGTTATTTTCTTTCCCTGTATGTAATGCAACAATGTCTCTAATTTATTTGTCCTATTGGCTGCTTGCCACACTTCCTGTATGAATTGCCAACACTAGCAACACACATTGTTGAGCAGAAGATTAGTTTTTAATTTTTTTTTTTTTTTTTTTTTTGGTAGGTGATCTAAAAGTCCAAGACAAGAGAACCATAGAGATCTACCTGGCATACCCATCAGCTCTTGTCCACCTACATAGTGCATTGTGTCAAAACCATTTTATTTACACAGGTGTGCCACAGCATGATGCTGATCCATGATGACTGTTAAAAGAACATGTATGAAGATTATGTTTCTCTCCTAATTCCACTATTCTGAAAACAGACCATTTTTAAAGAAATTGTTCTTGGGTATCCATTTCCCTATTGAAAAGGCTCATGAGTGGAAGCATCTCCACTACATACAATCCTGACATTCAGATTGCATTGAAAGCAATTTTTTAAATTACTTTTAAAAAGAAGAGAGTCAATACACTGACATGCAATACTACCCTTGGCCATTTTCATTATCCTGAATTAAAAAGAAGGAAAGCCCCTAAAACTATTATCAAAGCTTATTATAACACTGCATCTCTTTTCTGCCAGAAACCCCAACCACAGCCTATCTGAGATTAAAAATACAATTTATTTGAGATTACAGAGGATTTTTACTTGATGATTATTCTTATATTTCATGTGCAATAACTTGAACAAGGCATTTAAACAAGGGTAGAAATTTGACAGTTCATTCATTAACTTGTATGTGTTCATTTTTTCCAGTTTTTCCCAAAAGACAGAACTAGGTGTCCATTTGGACAGTTGTTGTTGTTGTTGTTGTTGTTGTTGTTGTTGTTGTTGTTAACTGACCCTGAGTCAATCCTGACTCATGGTGACACTGTGGATGAAACATCTCCAAGACTCCCTACCTTCCACTGCTCTGCTTAGATCCTGTAAATTCATTCCCATGAGCTCCTTAATAGAGTCTATCCATCTAGCATGCTGTCTTCCTCTCTTTCTACATCCTAGCATTATTCCTAGCATTATTGTTTCTCATGATGTGACCAAAGTATGACAACCTCAACTTTATCATCTTGAATTCCAGGGAGATTTCAGGCTTGATCTGTTCTAGGACCCATTTGTTTGTCTTTTGGACTGTCATCCTCATCACTCTTCTCCAGCATCACATCTCAAATGAATTGATTTTCCTTCTATCTGTTTTCATCACTGTCCAGGTCTCACAACCATACATGGTAATAGGGAAAACAATGGCTTGTATGGTTCTAACTTTCATGCTCAGTTGTATATCTTTACTGTTGGAAGACTTTTGTATTCTCTTTCCCCCTCCTTAGATAGATAGAAATTTCCTGCATGCAAACTCTCCTCTCTCTCTTATTCAAACTAACCATGTGATTTAGGTCACTCCCCCTTTGGGATTAACAGACACACTCTTCCAAAGACTTTCAACTGAACTGTTGGTTTTCCATCTTTCCTCTCTCAACTTTCTTTGAAAAGATAGTGTGATAAAGATTTCTTTTTCCCTAAAGTATTCACTAGCTAGATTGGGATATAGTTCTTATGTATATATAGATTAAAGCCACTAGTAAACAAAGCTACATGTTTGTTGTGTTTGAGACAGTCTCTGTTCTTAGGGAAGCATAGTTGGACAAAGGCACATTTCTGCTATTCTGTTGATTTAAAGCTGGACCCTAATAGGCTTGGCTTTGACATTTTTGACATTTTAATATTTTTGTTTTCTTACTAAAGGCTGAAGCCTTCAGCAACTTAAATTAGCCTACATTTACATTTTAGGATCTTTTCTAATTCTTTCATAGCTGCCCTCCCCATTCCCCATTCTTATTTCTTGACTGCAGTCCTCCTTTGATTAGTATTTGACCCAAGGTATAGGAACTCTTTCAATTTCCTCACTGTCTAGGTTCTAGCTATGCAAATCTTCCATGGTCATTATTTTTATTTTCTTTATGTTGGCCAATAAGCCTGCCTTTGCATTTGGACATACAACTATAAATTAAACTGCTTTGTCCTTGGCCTATGCAATATATTCATACAGCATCCTTCTCCTAAATAAGGGGGCATTCCATGCTACATAGTATAGAACTATGATTCCACTTTTACTGCCAGGGCAACATTCTATGGAATCCTGAGATTTTCAGTTTAGGGTTGCATTTGAATTCTCAGCCAGAGCTCTAGTGCCTCACTAAATTATAAATCCTAAAATTCTACAGGATGGGAACATGGCTGTTAAAGTAGAATAACAGAGCTATAATTCATTAGTGTGAAAGACTAGTGTTTCAAATGTTTGGAATTATCAGTCCAAGCCACCATGGCTGGTGGGAGTTGAAGACCAGAAGATCTGAAAGGTTCTGCACTGAGGAAGGGTGTCCTTTTGTGGTGCAGCTGTAACATTTGGTTTTATTTTATTTTTTATAGTTACAAGTGTGTGGCCTCAACAAATGTTGAAATTGACCAGAGAAGGGTGAACAAAATGGTAAAAAGATCTGTAAGCCATGTCCTATGAGGAGCGGTATAGGAAGTTGGGTATGTTTGGAGAAGAAGGTTAAGAGCTGACATGATAGCCATGTTTAAATACTTGAAAGGATGTCATATTGACGATGAAGGAAACATGCTTTCTGCTGCTCCAGAGACTAGGGCTGCTGACACACTGTAGAATTAATGCAGTTTGATACTGCATTAATTGCCATGGCCCAATCCTATGAAATCCTAGGATTTGTAGTTTGATGTGGCACCAGAGTTTTCTCACAAAACTATAAATCCCAGAATTTCATAGGATGAGGTTAAGCTTTTAATTGTGGTTGTCAGGTATCTCTTACTATAAGGGATGCCCCCTATTGAAAGATCAAGAAGCTTAGAATCATAGAGTTGGAAGAGACCACAAGGGCCATCCAGTCCAACCCCCTGTCATGCAGGAACTCAAAATCAAAGCAGCCCCGACAGATGGCCATCCTGCCTCTGTTTAAAGACCTCCAAATGAGGAGACTCCACCACTCTCCAAGGGAGTGTGTTCCACTATTGAACAGCTCTCACTGTCAGGAAGTTCCTCCTAATGTTGAGGTCGAATCTCTTTTCTTGTAGCTTGTCCCTTATAGGACTGCCAGGTGTTCCTTATTAGAAATGGGCATTCCCTATTTGAGGGTTGGAAAGTTTTTTTCTTTTCTAT
Organism: Phrynosoma blainvillii; assembly: GCA_026167975.1. Classification (NCBI taxonomy): domain Eukaryota; kingdom Metazoa; phylum Chordata; class Lepidosauria; order Squamata; family Phrynosomatidae; genus Phrynosoma; species Phrynosoma blainvillii. The sequence goes on along the minus strand of JANUYF010000004.1, from coordinate 23,988,790 downwards.
AGACTGAACAAGAGGCAAAAATTCCTGTATTTTGGGGTGCGGGCCCTTCTAAAGAGAGAAATGTATGCATCATGTAATTTATGAATGTGGGCAATATGTTAATTTTACAGGGAAACATATGCCTAGGTTAATTCAAATCAAACCTTTTGTTTGATATTTTGGTAAAATAAAAACTTAATAACTACTTCCCGATTGTCAACTCTGATTGTCCTGAATGTCGACAGTCCCTTGTCACTATTTTGAAAATCTGGCAATGGGACTGTTAACAGTGTGACCGTATATTGAAACCAGCTTCTTAACATTCATATATAAAACATTTAGCATAGATGAGACACACCAGCCATTAAATATGGATTTCATCCCACATTACATACACCTAAGTCTTTTATGAAGCAGCTACATTTAGTCTCATGAACTAATTTTGTTTTTAAGTGGGCAAATGTGAATCAACAGCACAGGAAAGGCACATTCAGAAATCAATGTATATATCCCAGCACATTCATTTCCTTGCTGCTCTGTTGTTTTGTTTTAATTAAACCAGTTTGTGAATGACATGCTCCATTGTTGTAACGCAACAATAGTCTCGTACAAACAGCTCACGTCCCTTCTTAACCAACTCTTTCCCATTAAGAAAGGCAAAGGGCATATTTAGTTGCACAACCTATTAAACTGTGAAACAAAAAAGCCATGATTGCAACTCTTTGCAAACAATGCAAGGCAATAAATATAGTAAATTACTGTTGTGCATAAGACAATATAGTAATGTTAACTGAAGCAATAGAATTAGAATACACACGCCCTCTGGGAACATTTCTCTCAAATGCTCCCCCCTCACTTTTTTTTTTAAAGAAGGAAGTTGAGCTCAGTCATAAATAAATCAGTGTGTTTACACTTGCTAGACTGGAATGACAGGTCCTCTAAGATTCTACCTTTTGCTTCTCTTTGACAATTGCTCACTGCATGGTAGCACTCATTTTAAACCAAGAGGATCTGTCAATGTGAAAAATAAAAGTTCTTCAGGATGTACAGAAAACAATACTGGCATCAGTAGAGCAAATGAACCAAGTCTTCAGGTACAAGATACCAAGTACTAGACATTGGATACTCATCACTTTCAGGATGTATTTACAAAGTTCCTAAAGAGGATGATGGTCTAAATAATAATAATAATAATAATAATAATAATAATATATTTTTTATTTCTTACCTGCCTCTCCTTGCAGCTTGAGGTGGGTTACAACATAGTTAAAAACACAATCATGACATAAAATACACATATTAAAAATGCAACTCTACACAATATTTATATTAAAATACATAAAACAATGATTAAATATAAAATTCATGTTTAAATTTTAACCCTGGTTTGATCCAAGTCCCACTTAGCCAATGCTTATGTTTTGTAAAAATTAAGTCCTACAGGCACTGGCCAGTCAGTTCAAGGCCACAGTTTAAGATGAACATCATGATTCCATAATAACAAACTAGAACCTTACTAACATTTCTTCCCTGTGTGAGGCAGCCATGTCAAACAGGAACTATTGGAGAACTGGGTAGGTGAAAGTTTGGGAGAGGCTAGAAACAGCTTCTTGAGCTATTATTATACAGTTCTGAAAGGCTTTAGAAAAGCTGGGTGCCCATGTCTCAACAGGTCTGGGTTAAAACCTGGATGTATTTGTTCTGATGCAAATTTACCTTTGTGGCCAGGAAGCTAATAGTAATTCCTTTTACTGAGACCTCTACACCTCCATAGAGTTTAAAGGCTGTACTACTTCTATAACAACTTTTGAATTAGGGATGTGAGAAAAATCTCTGTGTTCCCAACATTTAATGCAAATCTCATCATTTCAACATTGATTGCAAGCATTCAGCAATCCCCTTTAGCACATGTCCAAGAGGCCAAGTGGATTATTGAGGGGCAGGGCAGATTATTGTTGTTTATTCAGGGATTCCACAATTTGTGCAAAAAGGAATTTGTATAAAATTCCTGTTTCTGCACAAAACTGGAACCTTTTCATTTTTGAGAAGCTCTATGTAAGCACTACCAGACAGGTTGCTAGATCATGAAAATACAAGGAGACCATCTACAATCCTCCCCGCGCTCTCCGGTCCTCCGGGAGGAATTTGCTGCAACCCCAAAAATCGAGGCTTGTGGCTACCTCCCGGGGGGCTTTTTCAGTCGTTGCCCCTAGACTCTGGAACGACCTGCCGGACGAGATCCGTCACTTAACATCACTTGACAGCTTCAAGAAAGCTGTCAAGATGGATCTCTTCCGGCAGGCCTTTCCAGACTAATTACCCCGGCCTCGGGCAAGAAACAACCCTCCCCCAGTGATCCTCACCCCGGCCTCGGGCAAGAAACAACCCTCCCCCAGTGATCCTCACGTGGCCCCATCATTGATGGTTGGAGTATTGTGGCTGGGCACATGCTCTGGGTTTAGTATTACTATTAGTATTTTAATTTAGTATGTAATTATTGTGTATGTTATTTTAAAAATTATCTGATTTAATACTGTTTTAAGGGGGGGAGGGGGGTTGTTGTATATATTTGTTTATGGATATGTATATGTTTTAATCTGTAAGCCGCCCAGATTGGTATTCCAGAGGGCGGGGTATAAATAAATTTTATTATTATTATTATTATTATTATTATTATTATTATTACTGCTACTGCTTTTATTATGTTACCCATGAAGACAACACTTGCATTTTCTAGTACAATGTGATACACAGAAATTGTGTAAAAATTAGATGAGAAACTGTGCACATTTCTCCACAATCAATGTCATAAACAAGCCCAGCAACTCTCAGCAGTTTACAGCCAAGATAAAACTTCCAACCTTTTACCATTAATTACTCTTAATAAATATTTCAGGCTATGTTCCATTGCACATGTGTGGATGAATTAAAGAACTAGCCAGTTTGGAGTTAGAGGAGGATGAGTTGAATATGTGTGGCACTGCTGTAGCACGAGCTAAGGTATTAGACTGGATTCCTCTCATTGAACCTAGGGCTAGTAGTTGGGCACTTTCACAACTCAAAATAGGATCCTCATAAGCACCATCTTCTAAGAAGAATCACTCATTTCATCATTCCTCTCCAATAGCATGGAAGACATCCCAGGCAGGAGGCCATGGAAAGGAGATGAAACTTTTAAGGCTGGGCCTATAAGGACTTATTTTCTTCAAGGAGCTTTAGATGTGTTGGTCAGATGACAGGACTCCTAAGGTTTCAGTTTTGTTTAGAACCTCTTGGTTACTTGGAGCTTTCGATGTGCTGCAGCCACACACACACACACACACACACACACACACCACTTGGCTTTGTGGGTATCTTCTGTGGAGTAAACAGAAGAGAGATAAAACAAAATATTGTCAGATTGGCCAGGGTGAAATCATCACATGAAGTGGGATGAGAGGATGACTGGAGACTATGGAGAAGAAAATATAGATCTTGACAGGAGAACTCCGCTAGCTGTAGCTTTGCTCATGCTTTGGGATGTGAGCAAGAAGCAAGAAGCAAAAAGACAGCTGAATTAATTTGAAATAGCAAGTAGTTCTTTGGATATATGGGTCCAGTCTGGATTAATTGGGCTATAGTGGACTTTCTAACCAAAAAAAAAGATGCTGTGGCTTCATAGGCTTTGTTCACTACTGTATTTCTCAAATTGCAACATGGTAATCTCTGTTGCATAGAAAAGATGGTACAGATTGAGTTTCCCTTATCCAAAATGCTTGGGATCAGATTTTTTTATTTATTTCAGAGTTTATCGGATTCTGAAATTTGCATTTACATAGTGAAATTTCTTGGACCCAAGCCTAAATATGAAATTCATTTGTTTTATATACACCTTATACACATAATCTGAAAGTAATTTTATACACAATATTTTAAATAATTGTGTGCATGAACTAAAGTTTGTGTACATTGAACCACCAGAAAGCAAAGGTGTCACTATGCCACCCATGTGAAAAATTTTGGATTTTGGAGTATTTCAGATTTTGGAATTCTGAATAAGAGAAACTCAACTTCAAGTACTTTACATAGCTAATAGTGGAAGTGACCACCCATTTCTAAAACACAGGTAGTCCGTAATAAGAAGGCTCTATGTGAAAACTATTATTTATTTATTTATTTATTTGGTACGTTGCCCCTTCCTTCCCCAAGAATTGAGAAAATGGTAACATATTCTGGCAGTGGTTACCTAAAGGAGATAGTTGTTTAAGGGAAAACTTTTCAGTTTGGTTCATTTTGCTATGTGTAGTAATTTTGGTTTATATCCACAAGAGAGAAACAGCTCATTTCAAACAGGAATCATGAAATCTTTCAGTGAAAAGGAATATTTTAATTTGGGGGGAAAAAAGAGTTTTCCAATGGTAATTTTCAGCATTGAGCAAAATACATATAAAAAAAGAATAATGATGGAAGAGTGGGAAAAGAACTGGAATAAAAGATTGAATTATACACTTTGTTATGAAGTAAAAGAGAATTATTTAAAGACACAATATAGGTGGTACTTAACACCTGAGAAGATATCAAAGATCTATCAGAAAAATAGTGGTGATTGTTGGATCTGTTCAAAGTCTAGAGGTACCTATATGCATATGTGGTGGGAATGTGGAAGAACTGAGAAATTTTGGACACTGATACATGCAGAAATAGAAAAAATATTAAGATAAACAAGCAACCCATAACTTTGCTATTAGGTATGCTAGATGAGAATACAGAAAAAAGATTTGGGAAAATAATATTTTATATGTTATATGCAGCGAGAATTATTCTGGCGAGAAAGTTGAAAAACAAAGAAATTCCCACATTGCAAGAGTGGCAGTATAAATTATATGATACAATGGAAGCAGATAAACTGACAAGTTTCGTAAAAGGATATACAAAGAATAAATATGAAAGAGACTGGGCACCGGTAACAAATTATTTTAAGGATATATGGGGTGAAAATAGCGTGATTGCTCTGAAAGATTGAAAGATTAATATAATGATTCGCTGATAAATTATATGAACATTTTAAATGGGTGAGGAAATAAGTAAAGTATAGAATATATTGTGGGTTATGGTAAATAATTACAATCCTGGTCTTTAGAAATGGGTGGTCATAACAAAAATGATGATAAATTGTGAATTTTAAAACTGATAAAGTTATAGTATAAAGTATGATACAGATTAATAGCATTTGAGAACAATTGTAAGTTGAGAAGAGAAAAATCTAAAAGTTGTTTAATAATAGAAGATATTCTTAGTAAAGGAAGGGAAGGTTTTTTTTTTACATGTGAATTTGTTTATGTAATATTTGTTAGTATTAGATGTATGTGTGTGTGTATAATTATATGTATGTATTATGTCTAGTGTTTGTATGTATTTTAATATGTGGAAAATAAAAAAAAGAAAAAGAAAAATGTGCTCTCCCTCTTTCTTGTGTTATGTTTCTAAACTTATCTACAGATGTATTGATATCATAATTATCTACTATCTGCTATTCTCAGCTTCTAATTAGTGTTTCAGATGACAAATAGCTGTTATTCAAATGAATGAAAGTTTGACATAAACATCAGATTTCTGAAGTAATTAACAAACAGAACTTTTGTTTTGTTCTCCAAACTGATTACGTACTTTCTGAGGCCAAGTCCCTACAGAACTTATCAGAACTGAAGCTGGACCTGAGTAAAACAATATGCTGGGTTCAGACTTCAGAAAGTAAGTGAAAGATGAATTCACTACAGAATCATAGAGTTAGAAGACATCACATCAAGTCTAAACCTCTGCTGTGTTTTGTTGTTATTAACTGCCCTCGAGTTGATCTCCACTCACAGTGACCTTATGGATGAGACATCTTCAAGACCCTCTGTCCTCTACTGCTCTGCTTAATTCCTGCAACCCCATACCCGTGACCTCCTTAACAGAGTCCATCCATCTGGCATGTGGCCTTCCTCTCTTCCTGCTTCCCTCCAACTTTCCCAGTATTATTGTTTTTTCCCCAAAGAGTTCTCCCTTCTCATGATGTGTCCAAAGTATGACAGTCTCAGTTTGGTCATCTTGGCTTCCAGGGAAGTTTCTGGCTTGATCTGCTCTAGAACCCATTTCTTTGTCCTTTTGGCTGTCCATGGGATCCTCAGCACTCTTCTCCAGCACCACATCTCAAACACATTGATTTTCTTCCTATCATCTTTCTTAACTGTCCAGCTCTCACATCCATACATGGTAATAGGAAATACATTGGCTTGTATGATTCTAACGTTTATGCTGAGTTGTATATCTTTGCATTTTAGAATCTTTTTTAGTTCTTTCATGGCCATCCTCCCCATTCTTAATCTTTTTCTGATTTCCTGACTGTTTCTCCATGTTCTGTTCTGACAGTAGCCTCTTCTCCTGAATACAGATTCTTCATTAGGACTATCAGATGTGTTGGCACTCCCATGTCCTTAAGGGCATTCCATAGCCTTTAATGGTCTGTGCAGTCAAAGGAATTACTATAGTCTATAAAGCACATGCTGATTTTTATTTAGAATTCCCTGGTGTGTGCCATTAGCCATTGCATGTTTGCAGTGTGATCTCTAGTGCCTCTTCCTTTCCTGAACCCCTCTTGGACCTCTGTGATATCTCTTTCCATGTATGGTTGGAGTTTATGTTGAAGAATTGTGAGCATAATTTTGCTCGCATGGGAGAACAGTGCTATCGTCCTATAGTTGCTGCAGTCTCTTGTGTCTCCCTTTTTGTGAATGGGGATGTATATTGGTCACTTCCAATCTGTTGGATATCTTTTTGTTTCCCATATCTGTTGACATATGTTGGTTAGCACTAGAGTTGATTCTGTCAATGTGGACTGCAGCAGTTCAATTGGAATATCATCTGTTCCTGGTGATTTGTTTTTCACTATTTCTTACTGCAGTTTCCACCTCACTTTTAGAATTTAGGGTTCATCTTCGTATGGCTCCTTGTTCCATGTATCCTTCATTTTATAATTTTATAATTTATAATTTATTCTGCCATGTAGGAATATACAATTAAAGCTCTGATAAATGATGCCAATACAACATCTTTTTAAAGACTTCCAAAGAAGGAGATTCCACCACACTCCAAGGCAGTCTATTCCACTGTCTAGCAGCTCTTATTGTCAAAAATTCTTCCTAATGTTTAGGTGGAATCTTTTTTCTTGTATAGAAAAGTCTATATTCTAGTTTATGAAGGAACAGAAAACAAGGTCACTTTTAGGCTTTATTTCTGTAAAAACACTAGGTTGAGAAAGAGTGAGGGGAGGTAGGGTTGAGTGACTGAAAAACCGATCTTTTACTCCGAGGGCCCTTTATGACTGGGACTGTCCAAAGCTATATTTGGAGTGGGAAATGGATAGGAGTATGACATAGGCACAGATTTTTTTTTTGTAAAGAATGTTCTTTGTTAAAGACATATCTATGACTTATGCAACTTACTAGAAAATCATATGCTCATTCCCAGATTTCACTCTCATGTGCAGGGGTAGGCAACCTTTCCCCTTTAAGGGCCGATGGACTTCAGCTCCCAGAAGCCTCAGCCATATTGGCCAATAGTCCCATGTAGGCCAATAGCTCCTGGGATTCTGGGAGCTGAAGTCCCTCGGCCCTTAAAGGGGAAAGGTTGCCTACCCCTACTCATGTGAGTGACATGATTTTTAGTCTGATAATCATTAGAGAAGACAATAATGTTAGGGAAGGTGAAGGGCAGTAGAAAGAGAAGGAGACCATATTCCAGATGGATCAGGGAAGTTATGGGCCTAAACCTGGATCAGGGACCATATTCAATCAGGGAGGTTATGGGCCTAAACCTACAAGATCTAAGCAGAGCTGGAAGGTCTGGAGGGGGCTCATCCACAGGGTCACCATGAGCCAGGGATGACTCGAGACCAGTTAACAACAAAATCAAATCATATCTAATACTATAAGCATTTGAAGCTGCCTTAAACAGAGTCAGACCACTCATTATTTCTTTATTCATATCCATGCACCTGGAGAAGTAGACCTAGGCTGTGTCCACACTGCAAAAATAATCCAGGTTGACACCACTTTAACTGCCATGGCTGAATGGTATGAAATTCTGGGAGCTGTTTGGTGGGGCACAAGACTTATCTAACAGGGAAGACTAAATGTCCCCCCAAACTACAATTCCTACAATTCCATAGCATTGAGTCATGGCAGTTAAAGTGGTGTCACCACTTTATTATTTCTGTAGTGTGGATGCAGCCCTAGTCTACAAAAGTTTATGCTACAACTTCTTTCCCACAGTCTCAAAGGTGTACAAGATCCCTTTGCAAACTTCTATTTCAGTGGTAGTTATTGTTTCTAAATGTGTCCCTTTATCTATAAATTAGCATATGTAAATTTCAGGCAAATGACTGGCTATTTTTGCCCTCTTATTGGATGATGCACTATTATTGTTTTATGGACCCTTCCAAATAAATGGATCTTTCAAGGGAAAAATCTTTTAAATTCCTTTGACTAAATAAAGTGATTAAGAAGAACTATCTCAATTAACTAAATAAAATCCCTCTCCTTCCCCCCTTCAAAGCAATTGCTTTGAAAGATTCTATTTGTGGAAAGGAACTGAAATAATTTTAAATAGATAAATTTACATATTTCTAAAATAACATGCCTTCCTTCACAACAGATCCTTAGCTGTCAGGGTTGTTTCAAACTGAGGCAAAATTATACCAGAGATGAAATTCTCACAGTTGGTGCATTTATAACAATAATACTTAACTGTCTTTAACTCTTAAATAAAAGTACAGTAGGATGCAGCAGAGTAGAAAGTACATGTGATGTTCAGATCACAGTAACAACACCTTCTGATGGAGACATTTAGAACTAGCATAGACAAAACACTAATTAGCACAAAATGGTGAAAAGATATAAGAAACAGCAGGGGGCATTCAAAGGTCTTTTCACAGTCTAAACTCATTTTACTCTCAGCTCTTTGATTCTATAGTCCTAATCTGTATAGCTAATTAATCTGCCCAGGTAGCCAAAGATATATGCAAAAACGTTTAAGAATGGGAGAGCTGCACTTAGAAGATTTTTCTCTATGTTTGTCACATTATTCCTAGAAAATAATCAAATGTTCCTCCCAAAGGATTAAGCCTGGATGCAGGAAAAAGAGAAGATGGATTCTAGCTTCCCAAAACTACTTGCATAAGTGGCCATTTCAATGAGACACAAAAAGGGAGAGAATTGAGAATATTCCCTAATTCAACTGCATCCATCCCCATATGTGAAAAAAGGGGGCTAGAGGATCTGAGCAGGGCTGGATGAGATGCATGTATAACATGAAACTGTGCAGTCCCCAACACTCTCTCAATTGGCATCTTTTCACCTGGTTGCAGGATGTGTAAGAGTGAGATATAGGCCTATATACTCTTGGTTAGTCCCACTTAAAGTAGACCCACTGAGTCAACTGTAAAATGGTGAGTCAATACAAATGTAAACCACACCGAATCTCTGTGTCTACCTTAGGTGAGACAAGCAATAAGACCCAGGCCATGATTTGGGGTGGGAGAAATAGCCTTAATATGAAGAGTTGCATCTCTCCCTGTTGAGAGAATGCTGATGGGGATGGGGGACCATAGTGGGAGCTCTGGTGGGCCACATGGCACCCACAGACCACACATTTTCCCACCACTAATCTATATGTTTTGTACATTTTATAAACAATAAACAATAAGTACACAGACTTTGCAGAGAAATGGAATGTATGGTCAGCTATACATATTAACAGATTCTTTATCCATAGATTCAACCATCCATGGCTTGAAAATATTCAAAAAGTATTTAAATTTCAAAAAGCAAACCTTGATTTTGCTATTTTATATAAATAAGGAACAGCATTTTATTATGGCATTGTATTTAATGGTATTTGAGCATCCACAGATGTTGTTACCCATGAGGGGTAGTGGTCCTGGAACCAAACCCCAGAGGATACCAAGGGCCCACTGTATTTGCATAGAATTATAAGGTAAGATTCCAGAGACTCTTGGCTTATTATAAATGAATTATGTCCTGGTACCAACAGTCTATTCATTTTTGGTTTGCTCCAGGAAGGCTTTGCTTAGGATCCCATGACAATCAGGGATCATAGTTTGTGAAGTCATTACAAAGTAGATTTGCTAACTAAGGTATGATCTTGACTTAAAATTCCTGACTTTTTTGTGAGGAGAAGAAGGTGGGAACACTAATTTGGTCATCATGCTAAACAAACTGGCAAGTTCTTGTGACAAGAGAGAGGACTGAACTGTCCACCAGTAAAACTGGCTGTTTTCCTTACTAATCTGATACCACCAACCACCTTAAACTTGGTAGATGTTACATATGAATTAAAAACTGAATGTACAAATGCAATAAAGAGATTTAAGAAAGATTGTGGCAGTTGGCCAACTGATGTACATCTCTGCAAGCAAAGTTTTCAGCCATATCTATTAAGTAAATACATAAAATGTTCCTTTTATTAATATAAATCAGAATAAATTCTGTTTCACATTTCCACAACCAGGCCTGGAAAAAAGCCCCCCCTCTTCTCTCTACGGTGTCTACAAACCTCATAATGGAAGCCCTTGAAATTTGAAATGTTGTTTTGACATATTTGACATATCCTTTTCATCAATGTCAAAACAAAATGTCAATGTTTTGCAATTGCGTCCCTCTGTGAGGAAGGATTATGACGTCCACTCAGTGACTAAACAACAGATTGTATGGTAGACTTCAACAGACTAGCTATTGATCATGGCTGATCTTGCTTGTCTTCACATAAATCTGCAAAAAATAGTTATATACCTTTCAGAACTGAAGTCATGACTTGTTTCCCCAGATCCTACCATGAATCCTTTGATAAGCCAAGTGCTAAATCAGAGCATGGAGAGTTAATTTTAAAACTATTAGGGCCTGAACAGACTTCCAGAAATAATCCAGTTTGAGACCACTTTAACTGTCCAGAATCAATGCTAGGGAATAATGGGAATTGCAGTTTTTTCTGAGGCATTGAGCCTTCTCTGTCAGAGAACTCTGGTGCCACAATAGACTAGAGTGCCCATGATTCCCTAGCACTCAGCCACAGAGTTAAAGTGGTCTCAAGTTGGATTATTTCTGGCAGTCTGTTCAGGCCCTTAGTTACAGTTATAGATTTAAGCCTCCCTCCCTAAGAGAGTGCAGCTCTTAAACCATGAAATTATCCTTTAACATTTAGTGTTTACCATTTGCTGGTCTAGAGCAATAGTGGAAGGTAATATTGACAGAGGACCTCTCAGAGACAATGGGAATGGCACCATAGATAAGGCTTGCTAGTACTGTGCAAAGAGAGATACAGTAAACCTCCTTTTGAAGATTAAAAAACCCAGGATGAGACAATCCAAATGAAACAAGAAATAGTGCCAGAAAATGAGACTCTCAGGTCAGATGTCGCCCACCTGAGAAGCATTAATTAGGGGAAGCCAGACATAGTAAAACAAGAAATTGAATGTATAAACTGCAATACTTGAGGTGTGCAAGCTAAAATAGATAAGAATGGGACATTTTGAGTTAGATAATTACACAGTGTTCCATGCAGGAAATGAAAAGACAAGAAGAAATGGGTCAGTAGTAGTAGTATGGAGAAATGTAGCAAAAACAAAGAATATAATGCAAAGTCTGACCAAATCATGTCAATAAGACTTCAGGGAAAACTCATCTATATAAGCTTAATCTAAGTTACATTCCAACTATAGAGGCAGAAGAAGAAGAAATTGAAAGATTCTATGTTAAAGTCCCAGAGAAATTTGATCACACACCAAAACATGACTTCTTGTTAGTTATAGTTGGTTGGAATGCAAAAAACAGGAAACAGAGCAGAGTCCAACACTAGGAAAAATTGGCCTAGGATAAAGAAATGAAGTTAGAGAGCAATTGACAGAATTTTGCAAGGCTAACGGTTTGTTCATTGCAAAGTCATTCTTCAAACAACCCAAGAAGTGACTGTATACACAGAAATCACCTGATGGCCAATATAGAACTAAAATAGACTATGTAATTGGAAGCAGACAGTGGAGAAGTGTCACTCTCTACAGAAACAAGACAAAGAGAAGATTGTGACACAGACCATACTAATATATATATAAAATAGAATAAAGCTAAAGAAGTACATTTAAAGAAGAGGAGAAACAGCTGGGAGGAAGAGGAAGGGAAGATCCAACCATGAGACTAAAGAGAAGTCGATGATTCCATCTCAGCCCCCTCCCCCCATCTTCCAGAGAGAGGAGAAACAGCTAGGAGGAAGAGGAAGGGAAGAGCTGGACATGACACTAAAGAGAAGCCGGTGAGTCCATCTCAGCCCCCCCCCCCCCGCCTTCCAGAGGTAGGAGAGGAGAAAAGAGAAGATGGACAAGGAAATTCAAACAAGGGCCAGAAGACAGAGAGACTAAAATAAAGAAAGACATTGGGGGGGGGGGGAGGCAAAAGGAGGATGAGGAGAAGGGTAGGGTAATGATTAATCCAACAATAATGTGGGGAGGGAGGATGATATAGGAAACAATTACTGGGCAGCAGCAGTAGTGGTGGGTGCCACTAAAATGAAAGAACAGAATTGACATCATAGCTAACACTTTTTAGCACTGTGCACAGGGAGTGTAGGTGGTCCTCCTTGTGTAATCCCCATCTAGAAAACCCTATGAGGAGACATCAGTAGTGTCACACAAGAGCACTAACAGAAAGATAGATCGAAACTAAAGGAAAACACACTTGCAAGAACAGCTAAGGGCAGTCAAAAATGATGAAGCAGGCAGTAAACATGCTTAGAAAGACAAATCCCATCAAAAGCAACACCACACATAAAATAGTGACATAGAATTTGAGAAGCATGAGCCAAGGGAAGCTGGACATAGTAAAAATGGAAATGGAATGCATGGAGATAGCAGTACTCGGGGTGAGAGAGTTAAAATAGACAGGAATTACTTTCTTTCTTTCTTGTATTTATACCCCACTCTTCAGACACAAAGGGTCTCAGAATGGCTTACAAATGGTTAATTAGATTGTTTTCATACTAAGAAAAGTTGTTGCAAAAACAGCCAGAGGATACAATGTAAAATGAGATCATAGAATCATAGAATTATAGAGTTGGAAGAGACCACAAGGGCCATCCAGTCCAACCCCCTGCCATGCAGGAACTCAAAATCAAACCATCCCTGACAGATGGCCATCCAGCCTCTGTTTAAGGACCTCCAAAGAAGAGACTCCACCACACTCTGAGGGAGTGTGTTCCACTGTTGCACAGCTCTCGCTATCAGGAAGTTCCTCCTAATATTAAGATGGAATCTCTTTTCCTGCAGCTTGCATCCATGTTCTGGGACCGAATCATCTCAAAAAGGCTCCACCTATGAGTATCACCATAATTCAAGTATATTCACCAACCACTGAGGCAGAACAAGAAGAAATTGATAGATTTTATGAAGGAGTACAGGAAGAAATTTACAACACACCAACATAGGATGTGTTGATCATTGGAGACTGGAATGCAAAGGTTGGAAGCAAAGAAGAATAAAAAACAGTAGACAGATTTAGATTAGGCAAAATAAATGAAGCAGGTGAGTGTCTGATAGATTTTTGTGAAGTCAACAACCTATTCATTGCAAACACATTTTTTCATATAGAGTTAGGACACGGAGCACTGGATTCCAAGTACAGGAAAATAGACTCCACTTAAACATTAGGAATCTGTTGCCTCAGAGTGTGGTGAATCCTCTTCTTTGGACATTTTTTAAACAAAGGCTGGATGGCCATCTGTTAGGAGTGCTTTGATTATGTATTTTTGCATGGCAGGGCTTGGACTTGGTGGCTTTTGTGATCTCTTCCAACTCTATAATTCTGTGACTCTACTAGCAGGACATAGTAAAGATTTGGAACAATTACTGAAACAAATCTAGGAAGAAAGATTTACAGTCGAATATTAAGAAAACAAAAACACTGAGCACAGATGATTTACCTAACCTTAAAGTAGATGATGAAGACATTGAAATAGTTAAAGATTTTCTATACCTTGGCTCAGTCATTAATCAGAATGGGGACCATTGTCAAGTGAATCATAAGACTAGGACTTGGAAGGGCAGAATCAAGAAACTAAACAAGATCCTGAAGTTTAATGATACATAATTGAACACTAAAGTTAGGATGGTCTATGCCACCATATTTTCCACTTCTATGTATGGTTATGAAAGCTTGACAGTGAAGAATGCTGATAGGAAGAAAATCAACTGATTTGAAATGTGGTGCTGAAGAAGAGTTCTATGGATATCATGGACTGCTAAAAAGACAGGTAAATGGATCCTAGAGCAAATCAAGCCTGAACTCTCACTAGAAGCAAGGTTTCCCTAGAAGCCAAGATAACTACATTGAGACTGTCATACTTTGGCCATATCATGAGAAGACATGACCTACTGGAAAATACTTGATAAGGAAGAAGGCAATAACAAAAGAGGAAGACTACATTCCAGATGGATAGACACAATCAAGGAAGCCACAGTCCTGAGTCTGCAGGACTTGAGCAGGGCTGTTGGTGATAGGATGACTTGGAGGTCTCTCATCTATTAGGTCACCATAAGTCAATGTTGACTTGACAGCAGTTAATAACAACAAAACAACCATTTAGTAATGCCACTGCCCCAGAACTATATAATTAACTTTAAAATTGCAAATAAATTGGAGAAGGAGTGAAAATATTTTTCATTAAGTTACAATCATAATGTAGTCTTGCTTTCATTACTGGGGAGTAAAATTACATTTTCTGTAGATAAATGCATCACTAGATTATAACTTAATGAGGGACATTTCCACTCTTTATGCAGTTTATGTGCAGTGTACATAATTCTCCATGCAGATGAATAGTTATTTCCAAGCTCTTGTTAAACCCAAGTTCTGTGTTATAATGAGGCCTACACTGCTACATTGTCTAGCTTCTGTGGACCGCAGCTGGAAATCTTATAGTGAGCTTTTTCAGAGCATATAGTTGATTACAGAAAGGGAGGTTTTTGGTTTTTAGCCTGACAATTTGATATTCTGTCTATAAGTTTCTATAGCTCTTTTAGGACATTCAAAATAGTGTTCAACAGAACATGTGAGGAGGGTGTGTACTAGGCAAACCCCCCTCTGATATCATTTCTCATGTACAGAGGCAGTTAGAAAGAGAAGATCTTCCCCTCCATGTTGGGTTCTATATTGTATGGTTTGCCTCCATACAGAGTGGAGACTCTTCTTTTCAGATTATTACTCTCCATGTGGGGAGAGTGACAACAAAGGAGAAAGATTCAGCTCTCTCCACATCTTCCCATGTTCAATCCTGACCAAAGTAGTGTGTTTGTGTGTGTGTGTGTGTGTGTGTGTGTGAGAGAGAGAGAGAGAGAGAGAGAGAGAGAGAGAGCATGATTTGAATAAAATACTTATATTTTTTAACTTTATTTTTAATAATAATTTATTTATATCCTGCCCAATGGTACTCCAATCAGGGCGGCTTACAACCTTACAATCATTTTAAGAATGAAAGTAACAGCTATACAATCATTACAAATAGAAACAAATTACATGTCACATTGTCAAAGTGTTATAACACTAAGATTTTATATAATTTTTTTAAAAAAATTGCATTAGTTTCTATCTAAATCATTGTCTTCCTTGTGATTTTCTGAAACTGTATACCTTGGACGTTTAGCTTTTGTGTGCTTCTGTAACCTTGTTTATTTTCTATTGTCAACTCCATTCTATTATGTTATTTTCTACCGGTTCTGCAGGAAAGAAAAAAAAATTACCAAATTTTATGACATATGGCACATTCCCAATTACAGTTCTGTCAAAATAAACCACACATATTATTTCTATCTGATTATGCCCTCCAAAGTGTATAAATTGTATTTTTACTTCCATTTTTTCTTACAAAAGTTTAACAAAGGTTTCCATTCTGTCTCTACTTTTTCAGTTGATTTTCCAATTAACATTTGTGTAAGTTTATCCATTGCAATGACCTCTAATGTTTTAAGAAGCCATGTATTCAGATTCGATGAGGACTCTTCTTTCCATTTCTGAGCACAAGTAATCCTAGCTGTTGAGACCATATACAATATTTGCCTCCAACTATTTCTTGCTTATCTTGGGTTGAAAATGCTGTAAATTTCAGGAAGGGAATGAAAATGTAAGCATTTTTGAGCAGATTTTTCCCCCCTTCAGCAGGTCCCATTAAGCTGTTCAGATGGAGGAGGATGGACAATGATATGTCCACTGTTTCCTGATGGGATGAACTTACTGGGAATTGTCCCTGACAGTATACAGCTGATCACACCTTTTAATTATCTATTCACATGATGCCATCTGAAGTCATTAGTAACCATTTACAGCATTTAGGACAACAAAGGGCCATTACAGACTGCCAGAAATAATGCAACTTATGGTGTTTCACCATAGTGTGAACATGAGTTGCTTTTGATCCCATGTTGTTCTGGCCTTATAGCTCACTCTTCTAGCTATATATTTTGGCCAGTGTTTTCTACTGTTGGTTGTGTGGAACAGCTGTGCTGCTGCAAAAGATACCTCTCCAGACCACAGATGTTTATGGCATCTACTTCTATCTACTAAGCTGACAAAGCTTGTGTGGTCTCTTTCACACAAGTGTCATTTTCTGATTCCAGAGGGAAGTGTGAATGGGAGAGGGATATGAGATCTCTCTCTCTCTCTCTCTCTGTGTGTGTTTTAAGAGGGATTTATTTATAAATAAGGAGGTTTGCTTGAGTCTCTGAGAATATCCTAGATATTTGCTTGCAAGGCAAGATAGACAGTGAGTGAGGAAAGAGGTGATTGCTCGAAACATCAGCCCCCTGTCAGATGGTGTGCTTTGCAGCTTGCAAAGCTGGGGCGACAATATCACATTACACTGTTACAGTGCTATTATGCCACTTTGACGGCTATGGCTGTCTCCTGTGGAAACCTGGGATTTGCATTTTAGGAAGGGGTATTTAGAATCCTCTTAGGTCTCACTAAACTACAAACCCAAGAATGTCACAGGAGGCAGCCCAAATAGTAGCAAAATTGGAATAATATTGTTATAACAGTGTAGTTGATGTTTCTTCAGAATCTTGGACTTGTTTTGCATTGTTTCCCCCAAGTGGCATAGACCTACACTCTGTGGCTAGAGAAGCTGTAAAGAAAAGGGCCAGCAACTGTATATATGTCCTGCCTGGGCATCCCTCTTTAAGTCTAGGCATGGTCTGCTTGCTAAGGGAGCATCTCTCTCTCTCTCTCTGTATTTTTTTTCTCCCCTTTTTTGTCTTAGTTTTCTAGAGAAGAGTTTTGCATTCCCATCTAAAATAATCAACCAAATTTTTGAGTAGGTGGCTGAGATCTCTGGCTGGCTTCTAAAAGGCAGAATAGGAAAGTGGAACAACCTTAACTTCACCCTTCCAGGAGAGGAGAGGGAAGTGGGTTCCTCAAAAGATGAATTGGGATTACGAGGAGGAAGAGCCCATCCTTTACCCCATCAGTGCAAAGGTCCATCTAAAAAAAGAGAGCCAAACCAGGATCTTTCAATGTGAAGTTGAAGGCTTTCATGGCTGGTATCCATTTTTTTGTGGGTTTTTCAGGCTTTATGGCCATGTTCTAGAAGATTTTATTCCTGGCATTTTGCCAGCATCTGTAGCTAGCATCTTCAGAGAATGCTGGCATGGAAGTGAGTGGGGTATATATATACTGTGTGATCCTTGGTTGAGAGAAGGTGGTTTACATGTCAATCTCTGTGTTGTTCTGTTGTTGAATGGCAAGGCCTCAGGCTGGGAGGATATGCAAAGAGGCATTGTTTCTATTTAATTAGTGATCCATTGTCTGCTGGGAAAACCCTGACCCTGGGTAGTTTTCATCTGCACATGCTGGGTCTTGATTTTGATGTTTTTCAGGACTGGCAGCCAGACTTTCTTTACTTGAAGGGTTTCTTCTTTCCTGTTGAAATTGTCAAGGTGTTTGTGGATTTCAATGGCTTCCCTGTGCATTCTGACCTGATAGTTGTTGGCATGGTCCAAAATTTTAGTGTTTTTGAATGGCATTTTATGCCCAGGATGGTTTATGAGGTGTTCTGCTACTGCTGAATTTTCTGGCTGACAGGAGAGAATACACACCACCCACAAAGAAATGGCAGACACAGACAAGAAGCTGCTATCACTCCACCTCAGCATCAGTCAAAAGATCAACACCCAAGACTGGGAGAAAATTGCCAACCTCACCTACACGAAAATGGGAAAAGATATGGCAGACCACACCGAAAGATTGAAACAAAAATTCAACAAATGCCATAAGCACCAGCTGAAACCCTCACTGGACACATCATGAACCATCATCAATCTCACAGAGTGACAACTTTCAAAAGAAGAAACATCTGTCCTTGCCAAGGGAGGCAACTTCTTGGTTACTATCATCAGAATTCCAATTGAAGACATCATTGCCCATGTTGAATCCACCATCCACCATCTCCCAGAGGACGAAGCAGAAGAGACAAGAGGAGAAACAGCAAGGATTGTGTGCAAAGCAAAACCACCACTCAGCAACATAACCAAAAAAGAAAGAAAAGCCATCAAGGGACTCAATTCGGACCCAGAAATCATCATCCTCCCAGCAGACAAAGGCAATGCCACAGTAATCATGGAAACTGAACAATATAAACAAAACAAACAAACAAACAAAAATCAGGGAACTCCTGGATCCTGCATTATACAAAAAACTGAAACTGTTGATCCAACCAACAAAATCATCAGGAAAACAAACATCTTGATCAAGAACTCCTCAATTCAGCCAACCACATGCCAACGTTTATGCAAATCTGTATGGACTTCCCAAGATCCACAAGGATTCCATTCCACTCCAATCCATAGTGAGCACCATTTGTTCCCCCACATATGACTTGAGCAAGTTTCTGGCCACACAATTACAAACCTGTATACGGCAAACCCCCCACTACATCAAGGACTTGACTCACTTCAAAGAAAAAACCAACAAGCTCAAACTCAAACCTGCAGACATACTAATCAGCTTTGATGTGGTCTCCTTGTTCACCAAAGTCCCCATAATAGAACTATGGCACTCATCCAACAAATTTTTCTGAAAGGCATTGCAGCCCTGTTTGAACATTGCCTCACCACAAGCTACTTCCAGTGGGACAATGGATTGTACCAGCAGAGAGATGAGGTAGCCATGGGAAGCCCTCTGAGCCCCATAATAGCAAACTTGAACATGGAACACTTTGAAAAGCAAACCCGCGAAACAGCACCAAAAAAGCCCACAACATGGTTCTGATATGTGGATGACACTTTCATCATTTGAAGCCACGGGGGAGAAGATCTGACCATGTTTTTGAACCATTTGAACAACATCCACCCAAACATCCAATTCACCATGGAAAAAGAAAAGGAAGAACATTGCCATTTTTGGATGTCCTGGTCATCCGCAAACCGAACCAATGTTTGGGCCACACAGTATACTGAAAACCTACACACATGGACAGATACCTACACAAGAACTCTAATCATCACCCAGGACAAAAAAGAAGCACAATAAAAACACTGGTAGACTAGGCAAAAGGATCTGTGAACCCCACTTCCTGGAAGATGAATTAAAGCACCTAGACTGGGCTCTACAGGGTAATGGTCACTCCAGCTCAGACATCAGAAGGGCTACCAGACCCAGAAAAACCCAGGGGAGTGAAGACAAACAGCCACTCAAAGGGAAGGTATTTCTACCATACATCAAAAGAGTCACAGACAGAATAGGGACAGTGGTGAGGAAACACAGTCTCCAAATGATATACAAACCTACAAGAAAATCCCGCAAATGCTGCACTCAGTGAAGGACAGGAGAGAACCTCTTACAGACACAGGAGTTTACCGCATACCATGCAGCTGTGGACAAGTCTATATAGGGACCACCAAACACAGAGTTCAAACATGAATCAAGGAACATGAGAGACTTCAGACTGGGTCAGCTAGAAAAATCAGCAGTAGCAGAACACCTTATAAACCATCCTGGGCACAAAAAAACAGAACAACACACAGATTAACATGTAAATCACCTTCTCAATCAAGGGTCACACAGTGTGTGTGTGTGTGTGTGTGTGTGTGTATCACTTCCATGCCAGCGAAGCCAGAGATGCTAGCAAAATGTCAGGAACATAGCCCAACAAACCCACAAAACCCCAGGATCTTTCAATTTCTACCTTTGTGCTCTCTGTGCCTCCTCCTTCCTTTTCTCCTATGGGAAATGGAGTTATGAGTATACTGAAGCAAAGTCACTTTCTCTTCCTCTTTCACTTGGGCAAAATATGTCCTGTGTGCCTGAGCAGTCAAAGTATCAATGAAATTTAACAAAGAGGTATGTAAAGAACGTTTTCATTTTAAGTAGGATGGATTGCATCAGATTAGTAAAACATCATACAATCTGGAGCTCGTCTCCTTGTCAAAATATTATTAAGACTACACAGCATCATGATGATTGGGAGGGAAGGAGTGGGCACCATTGATATGGCACACTCACAGGGTCATCACAAAGGATTATTCATGTTACCAATCATTCCTACTTTAACCGAACAAAAAACAACTGAAAGAGTGTGTAAAAGACTGGAAGCCATATGCCATAGAAAGAAGGAAAACTTTTCTGAGAAGTGCTGTGATTAGTTACATCAACAATATGAAACAGTGCAGTAGAATTTTTAAAAATAGCAGGAACATTCACAACTATGAAAAGTATATATTTCCTCATGGATTCGCTTTCTGGTGTTGTCTCTACTAAGTTTTTTTCAAAGCTGCTTCCTTACCTTCCTAAATGTGTGTGTGTGTGTGTCTTCAGGTTGCCAGTTGACCTATGGTGGCCCCATCAACTTCATAGGGTTTTTCTCAGACAAGGAATCCTTTAGATAGTTTTGTCACTTCCTTCCTCTGAAATATTGCTTATAGCACTTGGTAGCCATTGGTGGTCTCCCATCGAAGTACTAGCCAGGGCTGATCCTGCTTAGTTTACAAGATCAGATGGGATCTGGTGCCTTCAGGATATTTAGGACCTATTCCTAAATATATGCCCACCCCTTAAATGTTTTGCAGTCATCAGTTGATCTTCTGAAAAGTATTTCATTATTCTATATATGATGTACATCTTTACAAACTTAAGGATATGATAAATCTCTTTTGTAGAGCAGATGATTGCTTTAAAATGTAGATGCACAATACTATAAAACTTCATACCATATCCAACATATGATAGGAAACAGCACAATCTAAATTACTCTGGCAAATTAAAAACAGTTCTTAGCTGCGGCATTGTTCAAGAGGAGACTGTTAAAAATGAATAATTCAATATTCCACTCTTTAAAAAAGACTAGCCCATTACGAAGACATTCCCACACTTCATTTCTACTGATGCCACCTTCTTAGTTTCCCAGAGGATATCTTTTCTCCCTCAAAAATATTTTGAGGTTTTCAGAGAGAAGGGGAGAGGAAGAGAAAAAAATTATCTGTCTCTCTGGATTTGAAGCTCAAAGGCTTCTTTGACGCAAGTGTGATCTCAACTGCGTGAACATGGTTTCTATTCTCTCCTCATTCTCTTAAACCTAAAATGAATGTCCTGGCCATTGGATGCAAATATCTTTGTTAGCTTGATGGTTTGCAGATTTCAGAGTTGCCCTTCCCCCATCCCTTTTGAAAAGTGAAATGATACAGTGTAATTTGGATGATAATTTTGTTTTGATGGTCTTAATTGATAACAGACAAAGAGATTTTAAAAACTTTGCTGATTTCCCCCTTGAACAAAATACGATATAGCACTACTTTCCCCCATCCTTTGGTAAACATCTGCATATAATAAAATGATGTTGCACAAAAACTGCATTTCCTTTGCCTTCCCTCAGAATCTCTCTCTCTTTTTTGGTAATAAATTGTGTTTCAGAAATAAAAAAACCCCCCAACAACCTTCCTTGCATCACTCAGTCTTTTTCTTTTTCTTTTTTCCATCAGCATTTGAGATGACAATTAAAAAAACTGCTTTGCCCACTTTAGTTTTAATGGCATCAGAGCAGGTTCTTCCACACCCTTTATTGTTAACATTCCAACTTTCAAAATATACATATTACATTGCATAGTTCACCCTTTTAAAGGTAAAGAAGTGGTCTCAAAAAGATGTTTCAGTTACTATGCAAAATGAAAACATTACTATCATTTCCCAATGTGCACAAAAGAATACACTTCTTGTTAATTAATTTTTAAAGGACATTTTAAAGAACACTTTTTGCTCTGACCTAAGCATTTGATTCTATACCAGTGCTTTGTTAAGAAGCTTCTCATCCTTGTGTAGACATGTAAATCCAAAGAGTCCAAAAACTGTTCAGACCTGCTCCATCTATGTTATGCTAAGGTACTTATTCACTCAGTTTATCAGCTATAAAAATAATTGCATTGTACTGTACTCTTGCCTTTTAAAAGAATTGTTAATACTATCAAAGCTCACACAAAAACAAAGGAGACACACAATACCATGCTATAATAGGAAATTCAACTCCTCTGAAATCACTGCTTTAAACATTAATAGCAATTGTTATTTTCCCCCTTTCACCCACTTTTTGTTCCCTTTATTTTCACATCCTTTTTCTTCTTCTTAAAAAGATGGATAGTTCTTTTTTTTCTGCTTGTGGTATTTGAGAGGTAATTGTCTGGACTGATGTGGAACAGAATCTATATTGGAAAGAATGTAAGAAAAGTGGATCAAGAAGCTAGACTTTGGGGAGAGGAAAGGTATCCTACACTAGACATGGAAGAGATATAGAAAAATATTCATGGAGTGGGAAGTCCCCCCCCCCCTGCTTCTCATGAACATGAATGGCTATTTGAAAGATCCTATCTTCACTTATGAACCTACTCAAGCTTTAAAATCTGCAGGGGAGACATTTATCTCTATCCCACTGCTTACACAGGGATAGTTGGTGGGAATGCAGGAGAAGGTTGGAATCCCCTCCCTAGGAAACTAGACCTCCAGCAGAAAGTCTCAGTGTCTCACAGAGATTTTAAGGAAAGGGAAAGCGTCCGAGCTCAACAAATCATCAACTGAGAAACTGAGATAGTCAAGTCCAGTCCCTCAGAGTGTGGTGGAGTTTGTTTCTTTGGAGGTTCTTAAACAGAGGCTGGATGGCTATCTTTTAGGGGTGCTTTCATTATTAATTTCTGCATGGCAGGGAGTTGGAAGGGATGGCCCTTATGGTCTCTTCCACCTCTATGATTCTATGATTATAAGTCATTCATTATTCAATATTCAGTCCAGGCAGGCAGTCCAGAAGAGTAATCAGAGGTTCAAGGCAAACAGGCAATCCATCATGGTATTAGCATAGCTTTGTCCCAAGGAAAAGGTTGACTGTCAGCCACGCTTGTCTGGAGAAGATGCTAGATCACTTATAGCCTGCCCAGGTGTCACAGGTGCTCCCTAATTGCAGTATGCTTTCTATATAAATGCTGCAAGGATTTACATCTTTCTCTGTCCTGACGTCTTTCTGTGAGAGTAGGTATAGATAAGTCTGGCTCTTCCTCTGATGGTTGTGGCTGCTGGGAACTCTTCTCCTGTGGCTCCTGAAGGTTCTGCTCCTATGGGGCTGGAGACTCTCCTCTTGTGGCTGGAGACCTGGGCCCTCAAGCTGTCTATCAGAGCCTTCATTCTTAGACTCAGTCCATTCCAGGGTCCTGGAGGTAAGAGATGACAGGAAGCTAGGATAGTTCTTTCTTCATTGTATTTTTTGTGGCAGGTTAAGTAAGGGGGGAAACAGAAGGCTTGTTAGGAGTGGCTCTGCACCACCCCTTTGTTCACTGGGTTGGGGCTGTGGCAACCACATGCCACACCCTCAACCCAGCCTTTTCCCAATGCAAAAAGGAACAGCAGAGAGCTGCTCCTTTTTGCATCTGGAAAAGGGTGCCCTTGCCACCGCCATAGTGGTTTTTAAGCATTTCTTTGGTGCAGCATGTCTAAATACAGCGTCGCAGAAATGTTGTGGATCTGCCACACATACAGCCAGCTGAGCAACTTCCCTGTGGACTGGTGGCATGCTGCTGTCTGAATGTCATGCTCCCGGTCCACTGGGAAGCCTGCTCTTTGTGCTGTTCTGTTTTGCACCTAAGAACTTTCTTTTCCAGAGAGGCTTTGAGAATTGATTTTTAACTAGAGAAGGGCCTTTTGTGGTGCTGTGCTGTTTTAAATCATTATCTAAATTAAGATTTTAAAATGGTTTAAATTCTGTTGCTGTTTAAAATGGTTTTAATATCAGTTTTGTATGTTTCTAATTATATGCGGATTTTTTTTGGTAATTTTCTGCCTTTTTCAAAAGTTGCCTTAACTCCCAGTTTGGAAGAAAGACAAGATATAAATAAAATGATGGATGGATGGAATGGTGGAAGATTCAAAATTCCAAAAAAAGGTCACATTTCCCTGCTGAAAATTCCTTTTTCTACACAACTATTAAAAAGATTGAAATCCAGAGTTCATATGAGTGACATAGGCCCTGTTTGCATAGGCCAAATAAAATATCCTCCCCCCCCCCCTCAGTGGGGACTCAAACCCTGGTTCTGATAGAAGCAGTCCTGACAACGTTGATCAGTAAAGCACTGATCCCAGGGTATGCCTCATTTATAACAGATTAAAATAACTCAGCTTTTGCTCCAGATCTTCTGTTACCCAAAAAAAGGGAGGGCTGGGAGGGGTCCCCACCAACTGTGTTAGCTTCTCTTTTAAATGTTGGGGAACTGCTTAACTCAAAGAAGCTTATGAGAGGCTGGCTAACTTGAGGATTGTCTCCACTATTTTTACCAGTACTAACTGTGGCAGACTCCAAGTTTGGATGAATAAGAAGATTTTTATTTAGAAATATGCAGGACTGAAACCAAACACATGACAGTAATTCAAGCAGACACACCATTCAGAGCTAATGGAGGTATGGAAATTGGATAGCAGAGCGGGTAATAGAGGGGATAATATTTACCTGTCTTGATGAGATGACCATGGAAAGCTGGATTTGGCTCAGACAGGATCTGGGGTATATGTGACACAACAAGTGCTTTGTGTGCACTGCACTCAGATTGTGGACTAATTATGTCTATGGAGGCTGGTTTGGGACTGATATTTATATATGAGATCTTCCCAGGGAATCGACAATGGGATTCTGAAATGACTGTTGGCTTTAACTTCAGAGTAACAAAAACAATTATTGGATTTAGCACAGCTCCAAGATAGATGGATAGACAAGTTGACTGGGGACATAGCAGAGGATATACAGGAAGTGTTGGATTATTCACTTTGCCTTTGTCTCTAATATGAGTAAAGCCTGGGCAGAGGATGAAGTTATCAGCAAAGACGTTTTGCTAGCTTTTATCTAGGTATTACATGGTTCCTTCAGATGTTTTCAGGCCGATATGTCATAGAATCATAGAGCTGGAAGAGACCACATGGGCCATCCAGTCCAACCCCCTGTTATGCAAGAACTCAAAATCAAAGCATCCCCGACAGATGACCATCCAGCCTATGTTTAAAGATCTCCAAAGAAGGAGACTCCACCACACTCTAGTTCCACTGTCGAACAGCTCTCACTGTCAGGAAGTTCCTCCTAATATTGAGGTGGAATCTCTTTTCCTGCAGCTTGCATCCATTGTTCTGGGTCCTGTTCCACAGGGCAGCAGAAAACAAGCTTGTTCCCTCCTCAATATGACATCATTTCAAATATTTAAACATGGGTATCATATCCCCTCTTAACCATCTCTTCTCTAGGCTAAACATACCCAGTTCCCATGTCATTCCTCTTAGGACATGGTTTCTAGACCCTTCACCATTTTAGTCAGCCTCCTCTGGACATGCTCCAGTTTTTCAACATCCTTTTTGAATTGTGGTGCCCAGAACTGGACACAGTATTCCAGGTGGGGCCTGACCAATGCAGAATACAGTGGCACTATTACTTCCCTTCACTTAGATACTATACTTCTACTAATGCAGCCTAAAATTGCATTGGCCTTTTTAGCTGCGGCATCACACTGTTGACTCATGTTTAACTTGTGGTCCACTAGGACTCTTAGATCCCTTTCACATGTAGTCTCATTAAGCCAGGTGTCCCCCATCTTATATCTATGCATTTAATTTTTTTGCCCTAAGTGCAGTACCTTACATTTCTCTGTGTTGAAATTCATTTTGTTAGCTTTGGCCCAGCTTTCTAATCTATTAAGATCATTTTGAATTTTCATCCTATCCTCTGATGTATTAGCTATTCCTCCTAATTTGGTGTCATCTGCAAATTTGAGAAGCATGCCCCCTATTCCTTTATCCAAATCATTGATAAAGATGTTGAAGAGCACTGTGTCCGGGACAGAACCCTGTGGCAATCCACTGGTTACTTCTCTCCAGGATGAAGAGGAGCCATTTCTGAGCACCCTTTGGGTTTGGTCAGTCAACCAGTTACTAATCCACCTAACAGTTGTATTGTCTAGCCCACATTTTACTATCTTGTTTGCAAGAATATTGTGGAGGACCTTGTCAAAAGCCTTACTGAAATCAAGATATGCTATGTCTACCGCATTTCCTTCATCTAGCAAGCTGGTAATTTTTATCAAAAAAAAAGAGAGATCAGATTAGTCTGGCATTACTTGTTTTTGAGAAACCTATGTTGACTTTTAGCGATTATGGCATTCCCTTCTAAATGTTCACAGGTTCTCTGTTTAATGAACTGTTCTAGAATCTTTCCCAGTATTGATGTCAGACTAACTGGGTGATAATTGTTGGGATCCTCTTTTTTCTCCTTTTTGAAGATGGGGACAATGTTTGCCCTCCTCCAGTCTGCTGGGACTTCTCCTGTTCTCCAGGAGTTTTCAAAATTATTGCCAGTGGCTCTGAGATTACATTTGCCAGTTCTTTTAATATCCTTGGATATACTTCATCTGGTTCTGGAGACTTAAATTCATTTAGATTAACCAGGTATTCCTGTACTTCCTTTTTACTTATTTTGTGCTGCATTCCCCCTATTGTGTCCTCTGCTCCATTTTCCTCAGGTTGAACACCCTTTTCCTTTTGTGAGATGACTGAGGCAAAGAAGGTGTTAAGTAGTTCTGCCTTTTCTCTGTTCCCTGTTAGAATTTCTCCATCTTCTCTGCGCAGCGGCCCTACCATTTCCTTCTTCTTTCTTTTGCTACGGACATACTCAAAGAAGCCCTTTTTATTGTGCTTAACTGCTCTAGCAAGCCTGAGCTCATTCTTTGCTTTGGATATCCTGACTTTACCTACATGTGCTAGCTATTTGTTTGAATTCATCTTTAGTGATTTCACCCCTTTTCCATTTCTTATACATCTCACATTTAAAACTTAGTTCAGTTGAAAGTTCTTTTGTCATCCAACCCGGTTTCTTGAGACATCTGCCATTTTCCCTTCTCATTGGAACAGTTAGAGATTGGCCCTTCAATATCTCCCTTTTGAGAAATTCCTATCCATCCTGAATTCCCTTCTCCTTTAGTATTCTTGATCACGGGATCATTCCCAGTGTTTCCCCAAGTTTGTTGAAATCAGCTCTCCTAAAGTCTAGAATGAGTGTTTGACTATGCCTAGCTTGTCCTTTCCACTGTATAAGAAACTCCAGGAGAACATGATCACTCCCACCTAAGGATCCCACCACTTGCACCCCATTGACCAGGTCATCCCTGTTAGTTAGGATCAGATCTAAAATAGCTGATCCCCTTGTTGCCTCTTCCACCTTTTGGACAAAGAAATTATCTTCGAGGCGACTGAGGAATTTGCTAGACCTTGGAGTATTGGCTGAGTTTGACTTCCAGAAAATATCAGGCTAGTTGAAGTCACCCATCACTACTACATCTCTCCTTTCTGAGTGAATGGTCATCCGTTCTACAAAGGCATCATCCAATTCATCAGTCTGACTTGGGGATCTGTAGTAGACTCCTACTATAACATCCCTGTTGTTTCCTTCCCCTTTATTTTCATCCAGATGCTCTCCACCTGATTTCCAGGATTTAAGTCCTGGATCTCTTCACAGGTGTAAACATACCTGACATATAATGCTATTCCTCCTCCTTTCCTGTTTGGCCTATTTCTCTTAAAAGGTTATACCCCTCTGTTCCTACATTCCAATCACGAGACTCATCCCACACGGGTTTCAGTGATGCCTATTATATCGTATTTGCTTTATTGTGCTAGGAGTTCAAGTTCATCTTGTTTATTTCCCATGCCCTATGCATTAGTGTAGAGATATCTAAGACCATGAGTGCTCCCCACTTGCTGCCTGTGTGAGGTTTTTTCCTCCCATTGTTGGGCCCTTGCATTATTTGATTTGTTCCCTCTATAACACTTTGACTATTATTTCCAGCCCATTTCCTGCCTTCCTGCCTTCCAAGATACCTTCCAAGATACTGTCTCCCTTCCCAACATGACTCAGTTTAAAGCCTTCCTGATCAAATGTTTGAGACTATTGGCAAAAATTCTTCTGGCAACTGGTGTGAGATGCAGCCCATATCTTGCTAGAAGTCCACCCTCATGGAACTACAGCCTGTGATCTAAGAATCCAAATCATTATTGGTGGCACCATCTATGGAGCCAGTTATTCATTTCTGCTGTCTTCCTCTCCCTTCCTGGATCATGCCCTTCAACTAGGAGAAGAGATGAGATAATAACCTGTGCTTCTAGCTCTTTCAGCTTCTTACCCAAAGCCTCATAATCCCTTCTGATATTCTGAAGACTGTGCCTTGCAGTATCATTGGTTTCCACATGACCAAGAGGAAGGGTTAATGGCCAGTAGGCTTGACAAGTCTTGTCAGCCTTGCTATCACATCACGGATTTTTGCCCCAGGGAGACAACACACCTCCTGTGACATCTTGTCAGGGCCACAAATCACTGCTTCTGTACCCCTCAACAAGGAGTCCCCAACCACCATCACACGCCTCCTTCCCATGGGAAATTCTTGTGGTGTTTCAAAGATCATTGTGACCCCTTATGAACATGCCTGGCTCCAGATATGAAACTATGGAGACCCCAAATATAACACGTATGTCTCAGATATGCTAACTTCACAGAAGATCTAGAAACCTCTGTTGTGATACCAGGCAGCTATTTAAAATGTATCCTGCTGTGCTGTCTGTTGTTGCAGCCACCACCATGGTGAGTACTCTAAGGTCAGAATGAAGTTCCCAGCTATGTGATCAATGCTGGGTGCCTTGTTTTGATCTCAGAGTGAGTGACTTGCTTTAGTGGTGGCTGCACCAGATGGCACAGTGGGATGGGTATGTGAACAGCTATCTGTCATTGCAATGGAGGCCCCCAGTAATGGGGGCATTCAGGGAAGCTCTGGGGCCAGAATATTCCAGGCTGTTCCTAGAGTATTCTGGTCTGTCTAAAAGAACTTTAGTGGCAGACTTTTGTGACACCCAGATCTCTTTGAAGTTTTTTTTGGGGGGAAGGGAATCCCTCATGCCTAAAACAGAACATTGGAGAGGCATAGCAAAAGTGAACCCCCATTTAAAGGGTACCACAAGCATTTTTCATTCTAAAAAATTAGGCCAAGACCACAGCCACTTCTACTGTAACCTACATGTTTTGCACTGTTGTTAGGCTGATTCTGCAGTAGTAGAAAAACTGCTCAATGGGTCTTGTAGTCTTGAGCTCACTTTTTCTGCAAGGGTCAATAAGCTCCCCACCTTCTAGTTCAAAAATGAGAAAAAGAGGAATATGTGCTTGCAGAATGATTGGCTACATTAAGGACCACACTTACATACCTTCTGAGAAATGGCAACTGCTTGCATAATGATTTTACACTGCTGTGGTGTTTCAACTGGCCTTAAAAATGAGATTGGGCATGCAGAACATGGCATATAGACCACAATTGGGCTTCCTTGAAACTGCAGATGGCATAATTTTAAAAAGTTAACATAATTTTAAAAAGTTGCTTGGTCATATCTAGGTTTCTTAAGATCTTAAATACTAAATGAAAAAGTTACTTTCTCAAGGCCCAAAGAAAACATATACCCTCTCACTAAATTTTGGTGACCTTCATATATTAGTAGAAATGATTGCCAGCACCCACTCACAACTGCATTCACCATGTATGGATAGTGGGCTATTCTTAAAAAGTCTGGTATGCTGACTTCATCCCAATCTCATTAGGATTCAAGAGCTTAGCTATGTATTTAATTCCCATTGATTTGGATATGAATGAACTTGATTGCCATTCTCTGGATTGTCCCCATAAAGGCAGCTACCCAGAAAAACATCTTTACCATATCTATGCACTCAGCTGGGTTTTGTAAATTTGCTTTGGCACAGAACCACCATTCAGCATCTCCCACTCCCACCTTCTGCTGCCTGCACTATGCCAGAACTCAGAAGGTAAGAAGAAGCTTAAGAAACAGGTTGGTTTATATGTTGGTATACGAGTCAAAATGATATACCTTTTTAAAAAAGGTAGTTATGGATTTGCAAGGCCTTGTATGCAGGTAAACCAGTTTACTGACTTGCACATAGAGTCCAAGGACAGAATCAGGGGCAATATTGTCACCTCTCATCTTTCCAAGCTTTTATATGTACTATGTGATTGTGCAGCCATCACTGAAAGGAGTGAACGTTTTACACAAACATCCAACCACATAACAACATGAGCAAGAAAGAATACCAACTCATAATTATAGTTGCAACATTGGGTCATTAAATGGCTAGATTAACTGATTAAAATTACCAAAATGGTGTCCCATAAGTAACTAGACAGCAGATTTTTGATGTTGTTTTGGTAATTACAATTTTTTTAAAAAACAAATCTTGAATGTTTACTTCAAAAAAGACACTTTTGTGGCGTAAAAAGCTCTCTATAAAGCACTATTCTTTTGCTGTCTGTTTTTTTATCCTTTGTTCTGAAATAATAAATATAGGGTTGTTTCTAATTCCTGTAAACAAACAACTGCATGCTTTTTTTCTCATCAGAATGATTGTTTCATCTCATATGCAAATGTGAGAAATTAAGACTGGAATATGGTGCCCTCCAGATATGATGCACTGCAATTTTTATCATTTTCAGCAAGCAAAAGTTGAATTATGAACAAAGTTATCAGCCCTGTATGCAGCCACATATCTCCAATAGTAATGGTGAAGATAAACAAATTAGGAAGTTGTCTATTAACTATAATCTCCTTTGGCCCCCAAAACTGGGGAACTATGGTTGACAGTTTTTGGAATAAGGCATCTTAATAATCTGGCTTGTTCTGAAGCTTTTAAATCATATTTTCCTGGTTTGGGAAACCATACTTACTGGAATGCTTCCAAGTTTGCTTGTTGTTGCCATGAACAGAAGAGGAAAAGTAGTGTGGGTTTTCAAATGTTCATGCCTGACATTAAACTGAGAGGTTGCCATCTAAATGTTTTCATTGTCAAGTGTGGTATCAATCTTCTCTCTATGATGCAGATCTATTGTCTCTCGACTTTATCACACAAGGCTTAAGAAGTGGAATTAAAGAGGCTTCTTGTCACACAAACACTGTATCTGTCCACTGTTGATGCATGCATGATAAGTTCCCACTGAAGCAATTCTGTTATGTGGGCAGTCAGGTGGTGTGAGTGAGCATGATTCTGCTCCTCTTCCCCTCTCCCCCTCCCTCATTATTTCCAAGTGGGCTGTTTTTCTCCCCCCCCCCCCATTTCTTTCCTTTTTTTTTTTTCCCTTAATGGATTGCCATGACTGTGCTATTGCACTAAAAATAAAAAATGCAGACTGAAAGGCCATAATGGAAAGGACATAGGACATGGAGGAGAGCTATGAAGGCTGAAATGTGGAAGACAGAGGCTGGACAGAAGCAGCACCATGGCAATTTGGAAGTTCTATGTGATAATCGTGTTAGTCTAGGAAACACAAACATAACAGGTAGGTTTGTGTTTCCTAGACTAATGGGATTATTGCGTTTTATGAGCCTGGCTCATATGTTACATTGGATTATTTTGCTTGGTGTTCCTTACTGTATTTCATTGGGATTATATAGATTGTATAAGATATTTGTTTCTCATGCTTTCTCCGGATTCCTTGGTTTGGTTTCTCCCCATTTTATCACCAGAAAAATCTGTGAGGTAGAGTAATCTGAGGGAACATGGCTGTGGTTGTATCTGATTTCCCATCTTTCTCAAGGGGAACCAAGAAGGGTCATCACTACTATTGGAAAGAGAGTTCTGGGTCAGATGGGCCTTTGACCTGTGAGGAGCATAGGAAGCTGCTTTATACTGAGTCAGATCAGTCAAGCTCAGTCTACATCAGAGATGGGAATAGTGTGGTCTGCAGACTCTGGCCCTATGGAGGATCCTCTATTTCCTGGCTGTAAAAAAAATCACCTGAAAACATATTAAAATGATTAAAAATGACCTTACAGGGCTGTAAAATATTATTTGTGTGTGCAGGTGGGGAGAGTTAATCCCAAAACAGCAAACAACCCCTCAAAGCACCTTGAAAGGCAGCTGTGACAATATACTGTGGCCATCTGCTAGGGATGTAATTCTTTGTTAATTTTTTCTTTGAAGGAAGCAGTAGGTAATTTTCTCAATTTACTTCTTCTTGTGGAAAAAGTCTTTGCAAATTGCAATTTTTGAAGACTATTTGTGGTTTGAGGCTTTGGGCCTTTACAGACTGCCAGAAATAATGCAGCTTGAGGCCATTTTAACTGCCCTGGCTCAATGCTAGGGAATCATGGGAACTGTAGTTTATTGTGGCACCAGGGATCTCTGACAGAGAAGGCTCAATGCCTCAGAAAAACCTACAGTTCCCATGATCCCCTAGCATTGGACCAGAACAGTTAAAGTGGCCTCAAGCTGCATTATTTTTGGCAGTCTGTAAAAGCCTTTTTTTAGCACCAAAACCATACACATGGTTGTTCTGCACAGAAAACAGCAGATTAATTATTGCATAGAAAAATACTACTTTCTATACAAAACAAATAGTGTGAATTTTGCATAGAATAAGTACTGAACTGCAAAGATTCTCATCAATCCAGGATTCTTCTCACTGTGTTTTTTTGATCCTTGACAAACATGTTTTCCAACCATTTTCCAAATATTTTTGAATATTCTTCCTATCCCTACCCTCTGGAGCAATAGAAGAGCTGAATGGGGGGGGGGGGGGGGGGGGGCGGGTATGCCCTTCTAGGATCAAGGGTATGACCTTCCTAGATCTATATGGATTACTCTTCAGGATCTTAGAAAGGGTTCTGAAATTCTGAAGACTGAGATAACAAGGACTGGATTTAAAAATGTTAGTGATTTCACACTTTGCATGCGTAGCATATGCTTAATTTGAAGATGCATCAGCACTATTGGAATACCAGTTTCACACCAATTTAACTGTCATGTCTCAGTGCTATGGACTTCTGGAATTTGTTATCAGTCGTTTGTTATCAGGCTCTCTGACAAAGAAGGCTAAATGTCTCACAAAATTACAAATCCCATACTTCCATAACATTGAGCCATGGCAGTCAAAGTGGTGTCAAACTGGATTATTTCTGCAGTGCAGATGTAGCCTGAGACTTACTGCTGAGGAATAACTGGTGACCCAGGAAGCTCTTTTTCCAACCCCAAGATCTGATTTGTGAATAAAAAGGAAAAAGAAATCAAGATTCAACTACTGGAAATGCAGCTTGATAGGAACATTTGCTGGGAGGGAGGGAAGGATCTGATACAGTGGATTCTAGTCCAAAGGTTTGTTCCATAATAAATCTATTAAGTCTTTAAATGCCTTCTGTTGTTTTTGCTGTCACAAACTTTAATCTTTGTCTTAAAAAAAGAAAAGAAAAACCTCTGTATGGGGAATGGAGACTTCACCAGGGAGCAAAAGACTGACCACACTGTAATGAAAACCTTGAACCTGGGGAATTACTAAAGCCCAAGTCTTCTATGGGATCTTTTATCCTATGTTTACGGAGGTGGCTAGGTAATAGGCTGATAGAGACAAAGCTTTCCAATCAACTGTAAGTTATTTGGGGATTCAAACATACAAAGACACTCTAACATACAATCATACACACAAGAACTCAGGCGCAAAGTAGTTAGCTTGGATAGGAAACACAAGGCTTTCTAATGGTGAGAATTACCTGAAGGAGGCTGCTCCAACGATGAACACAACTGTTATGAAAGGAAAGGACAACGAACAGAGCCGGGACTCTAGTCAGAAATCATAGTGGTGTAGTGTCACCATGAAATCTAGCCAGACCTCAATGTGCATGAGATTTTGGGGAGCATTTATACTTTAAACCTAGCCGGAGGTAAAGAGTTGCTATTGTAAGTTGCTATTGTATATCAAAGGATTCCGATTGCTATGCTTTAAAGTAGACAATTTCTAAGGAAAGGAGACAGAATGTTAATGTTATCTCATCTCCGCTCTCCAGCCACAAACACCGGCTGTGAGTTTCTCCAGCGCATAACACCAGCTGGAGCGCCGACGGACCAGGAGGCCCAGAAGCGGCGTGGGGAGATAGAGGTGGCGGCAGCTCCTGTCGGTTTGAGCAGCCGTGAAAGACCAGCTGAGTGCCCAGTGATTGCTTCAGCTGCTGGGCTGCTGGGAGGAGCCATGACTATTTAAACCACCCTTACCATCTCTCCCCCGGCAGTACATGGCAGCTGTGGCATCCTGAGCTCTCCTGTGGACCTTATACTACATAAGGATTGTAGCAATCCTGTTTTGCCGTTATAGCCCTGTAGAACTAGAGGCTTAACAATATTACCTTACATGTCGAGGAGGCGTATGACTGGAATTAGGTCCTTATTATTGGGTCTTTTACCTGAGATGGGGATGGGAATTGGGATTGTTCTTCATCCTAATTATTGCATTCTCGTCTCAGGCTTTAACATCCATGACCTCACCTGAGGCCGGGAATGTGGAAGGGGCAACTATCGGAGTTGCGTTGGGGAATGGGAGGAATGGCTGGATCAGGAGGAACATATGTTACAAAAGAAGACGGGATCGCTGTTTAGTAGCTATCCCTCCTTCAGTTCCTTCTGTTTCTCGGAATGACTTGAGAGCAGACCCACCATTCCACAGAACCTCACTCTGCTCCTCTGCAATGCCAGGTCGGTAAAAAATAAGATTCAAATCATCCAGGATCTTCTCCTGGATGAGGATGCCAACCTGGCTTGCTTTACAGAGATCTGGCTGGGAGAGGACAGTGCGGCTATCTGGGGGCAGGCCCTCCCAGCTGGGTACTCTGTTAGTGAGCAGGTGAGGGGAAGTAGGTGGGGAGGCGGAGTGGCCTTAGTTCGTAAGAACCACTTGACCTTGACCAGGATACCTGTCCGGAACACAGTCCATTTCGAGTGTATGTACCTCAGCCTGAAGACCAGGGATAGTTTCGGGATTCTGCTAGTCTACCGGCCACCCCGTTGCCTAACAGACTCCCTGACCGAGCTGACGTAACTGGTCTCTGAGCTGCTGTTGGAGATTCCCAGACTTTTAGTCTTGGGGGACTTCAACATTCCGCTCGAGGCCAGTTTAACAGGTGCGGCTTGGGAGTTCATGGAGACCATGACAAGCATGGGCCTATCCCAATTGGTCAATGGGCCCACACATTGTGCAGGTCATACACTCAATGCGGTCTTCAGTACGGAACAGGAATATCCATGGGCGGAGGTGGTAAGCACCTCTGCATTGTCATGGACGGATCATTTCCTGGTCAAGATGGAACTTAAGGATTACATCTGCCCCACCGGGGGTGGCAGACCTATTAAAATGGTCTGCCCTCGAAGGCTAATGGAGCCAATTGGATTCCAGAGAGCCTTAGAGCAGGGGTAGGCAACCTAAGGCCCGGGGGCCGGATGCGGCCCCCTGAGGCCTTTGGACCGGCCCCAGGCCGGTCCTGCCGCCGCCACCACCACCGCTGCCCCCTGCCATGATGATATTGATTATTGTTGTTATTACTTGTTCTTGGGGTTTTCTTGGCAAAATCTCCACAGGGGTTTTGCCATGGCTTTTCTGGGGCTGAGAGAGTGTGCATGCATACTTTTAAAAAAAAATTATTTTATTTTATTTTATTTATTTTTGGTGCTTCGGCCCCCCAATTGTCTGAGGGACAGCAACCTGGCCCCCGGATCAAAAAGGTTGCCTACCCCTGCCTTAGAGGGTTCAATGGTGAGGAATGCCGGTGACTCTGTCGATGCCCTGGTTGATACTTGGAACATCAATCTTACCAGGGCTATCGACAAAATCGCTCCCAAGCATCCTTGCCATCCCTCTTCAAACTGAAAGCCCTGGTATACACCGGAGCTTAGGAGAATGAAGCGGCTTGGCCAACGACTAGAGCACAGGTGGTGGAAGACTCGACTCTTATCAGACAGAACTCTCCATAGGAACTTTCTTCGTTCCTATTGGGAGGCAATACTTGCAGCGAAGAGAGCTTTCTTCTCTGCACGGATTGCGTCTGCAGAGTCCCGTCCAGCAGGGCTGTTCAAGGTGGTGAGGGAGATGATGCAGATATCTTCTGCGCCAAATCCCTTACTAAACCCGACGACGGCCTGCTGTGGCGCGTTTAATAACTACTTTGCAGATCAAAATCTAAATCAGAGTCAATAGGCGAGGTGTCCAGTAACTCCGTCGATGTAGTTATACTGGATCAGTTTCAATTGGTGAATATTGAGGACGTGGACAAGCTGCTTGGTATGGTGAGGAAGACGACCTGGCCTCTTGATCCTTGCCCATCATGGCTGGCCTTCCGGGGGGGGGGGGGGATGCATTGAAGAGATTCCTTGCAGATATCATCGGTGCATCCTTCAGGGAAGGACATGTTCCATCCTGTTGGAAAGAAGCGGCTGTTAGGCCGCTTCTGAAAAAACCTTCCCTGGACCCCCTGGATATGAGAAATTACAGGCCAGTGTCATTGCTGCCATTTTTGAGCAGGGTAATCGAGAGGGCGGTTGCTCTTCAGCTCCAAGCAGTCTTGGATGAAACCGATTATCTAGACCCATTTCAAACCGGCTTTAGGACAGGCTTTGGGGTGGAGACTGCCATGGTTGCCTTGACCGACAATCTGCGTCTGAGCATCGACAGGGGTAGTGTGACCCTGTTGATGCTCTTAGACCTCTCAGCGGCTTTTGACACAATAGATCATGGCATCCTCTTGGGCTGCCTGAGGGAGTTAGGTATCGGGGGCACTGCTCTGCAGTGGTTCCAGTCCTTCCTCTCGGGCAGGTCCCAGAGGGTGCTGCTCAGGGACTGTAGCTCCAGTAAGAGGGAACTCACTTGTGGGGTCCCTCAGGGAGCTATTTTGTCCCCGACATTATTTAACATCTATATGAAGCCGCTGGGTGAGATTATACGGAGTTATGGTGCTGGGTGTTATCAGTACACTGATGACACTCAAATCTATTTCTCCATGTCTCGATCATCGGCCTTGAATTCCAATGGCATCTCCTCTCTCAATGAATGTTTTCAGGCAGTAATGGGCTGGATAAGGAAAAACAAATTGAAGCTGAATCCAGACAAGACGGAGGTGTTCACGGTAGCGGCCCCGAAACCAAGAATTGGGTTGCAACCTCCAGTCCTGGATGGGGTCACACTCTCCTCCAGTGACTGTGTTTGCAGTCTGGGGGTGCTCCTTGACTCATCACTCCTGATGACAAATCAGGTAAATGCGAGGGTCAGGAGCGCCTGTTATCAGCTTTGGCCGATAGGCCAGCTGCGCCCTTTTCTGGAAGTAAGGGATCTCGAGACTGTTGTGCACGTACTGGTAACCTCTCACCTTGACTTCTGTAATGCGCTCTGCATGGGGCTACCCTCGTGCCAGGTTCGGAAGCTACAATTAGTTCAAAATATGGCAGCCAGGCTTATTTCTGGAACATCTAGGAGGGACCACATCACTCCGGTCTTGAGGTCCCTCCACTGGCTGCCTGTTCGCTTCCGGGCTCAGTACAAGGTGTTGGTTATTACCTTTAAAGCCCTAAATCAGGGGTAGGCAACCTTTTTGAGCCGGGGGCCGGGTTGCTGTCCCTCAGACAATTGGGGGGGCCGAAGCACCAAAAATTAAATTAAATAATTAAATAAATACATAAAAATAAAAATAAAAATATTTTTTTTAAAAAATTAAATATTTAAAAAAATATGCATGCACACTCTCTCAGCCCCAGAAAAGCCATGGCAAAACCCCTGTGGAGATTTTGCCAAGAAAACCCCAAGAATAAGTAATAACAACAATAAAAAATATCATCATTGCGGGCGGCGGCGGTGGCGGCAGGACCGGCCTGGGGCCGGTCCAAAGGCCTCGGGGGGCCGCATCCGGCCCCCGGCCCTTAGGTTGCCTACCCCTGCCCTAAATGGCTTGGGTCCAAGTTATATCAGAGACCGCCTCCTCCCGTACAATCCCCCCCCCCCCGCGCACTCCATTCCTCTGGGAGGAATTTCTTAGAGCCGAAAAGAGCTAGGTTATCTGTAACCTCCCAGAGGGCTTTTTCTGTTTTTGCCCCCAAACTCTGGAACGACCTGCCAGACGAGATCCGTCAGTTAACATCTTT
The DNA here is from genome assembly GCA_026167975.1 of Phrynosoma blainvillii. Classification (NCBI taxonomy): domain Eukaryota; kingdom Metazoa; phylum Chordata; class Lepidosauria; order Squamata; family Phrynosomatidae; genus Phrynosoma; species Phrynosoma blainvillii. The sequence continues at coordinate 23,950,249 of JANUYF010000004.1, read as the reverse complement.
GGACAGTTTTAAGAAAGCTGTCAAGACGGATCTCTTCCGGCAGGCCTTTCCAGATTAGGTAGCCGGCCTCGGGCTATTCCTACTTTCAGGACATTATATGATACTTGGCTTCCTCACTGTGTAAAATTGGAAATGCCTCATAGGGCTATTGAAATTGTAATTATTTGATTTTAATGTAATTGATATTAGATTTTAAATTGTAATTGTTTAATACTGTTTTAATGGGTGGGAGGGATATATTGGTATTGTATTTTATGTTGTTAACCACCCGGATTGGGTAACCATTGGGCGGTATACAAATAAATTTTATTATTATATTATTATTATCTTTAGCTGGACACATCTGGGGTGGCACTCATAAATCCTCTAGGTGTGAATATCCTGCTTAGCGGCTCCTTTTGATCTGCAAATTGTTGTAAATGCAGATGTGACCTTTCAAGTGTCTACATGACGTGCATGCTTTGAGTTCATGGTGGTAGGGCTTATCCAAGCCCAGGGCTATGGCAGGGACTCAGAAAGGGGTCTTTATATCAAATTAGTTATCATAACAGCACAATAGTATGCAAAATGTCTCTTATTATAAATAAGATTCTAGCTGAAAAAGGCACGATCCATATTCTTCTTAGCAAGTGCCTTTTCAGTGCTCTGTTTCTTTTGGCAAAGTTTAGAGACATATTTCTAGTTAACAAATGTATTCTTCTGTCAGTTCTTTTCAAGAATTATGCTCCCTCCCCGATGCCAAAAACCTCTTTAAATATGAATAAATAACTCCAAGGTATTTTAGGTAGTCTGCATTTGAGGAATTATGTTAATGCTTTTCATGACGAAAATATGGGAAATTCCCCCCTCCTTCTGCAGTCCTACATGTTTGCCTACATGTTCTCAGTCCCATTCAATTCAACACTAAAAGCATTTGCTTGAAAAGGAAGGAAGAACAACATGTCAAGAAACCACTTTTTAAACATTCAGTGACAAAACTCCTACTGACACAACAAAGGAGGGTTATGTTATGAAATAACTCAGAGGCATTAGAAATAGACCAATAGATCCAGGATGTAAAAAACAGCAGGTTCACATCAGAAATCGCTATCTGGTTCAGTGTTTTCTTCTCACTCTGGCTAACCAGGGACCTTTAAGAAGCCCACAAGCAGGACAAGCAATAGCAACTTCCCCACACATGTTCCTGGGCAACCTATATTCAGAAGCATATGCCTCTAATAGTGGACACGCTACACAGAAGGGAGAGAGGGAGCCATGTTGTGTCCCACATAGTATGCCCATGCATTATTTACAATGGGAACTTGCTGTGATTACATTCGAGAGTGGATAGGAGAACAGGGACAGACTAAAGAGCCCTGGTGGCACAGTGGTTAAATGCCTGTACTGCAGCCACTCACTCATAGTTGTAAACCACTTAGACATCCCATAGCGCGATATGAAGCGGTATATAAATGAAGCTGCTAAAGGAGAGATCAGAAAGAGTATGGCTGTCAAAGGAACTACATCAGTATCCAGAAGTATTAACATCAAGCTAGACATTTGGGTAGGCCCAGGAAGAGAAAACTCATTGGTTGCATGGGATTTATATGTGTTAACTTTACTAGAATTTAGCCAGGGATGGGAATTATATGGCCTTCAAGATGTTGCTGAATTGCAACTCCCAGCATGTCTCACCACAAATGATATTGCTTAAAGCTGTTGGAAATTGTGGTCACTCAGCATCTGAAGGGCCACATGAGTTGTACTCTGATTTAGGTGACAGAATACTGTAAGTCAGGAGAATGAGCTTCTTGCCTTTTTTGGTAGGGCTATGTTTGCAAGGCAAGAATCAAAAGATCTCTAGAAGTGCGACAACTATTTGTCTGAAACAGGAAAATCGAGGAAATGGGGGTGGAGGCTAAACTCTCTCTCTCTCTCTCTCTGAAACAACTCAGAAAAACTTTGTGATATTTATAGTATAAAGTATAAAATATAGTATAAAATACTCAATTTATTAATCAATTATATTAATCAATTACTTGTTAGAACATGTCCCATGATTTGTATCACAGCATGGAAAGTAGTGAAAAGTAATTAATTAAATTATGCAGTAGGCTATGTTTCAGAGGAAGGAACTGGCAAAACTACCTGAATATTCCTTGCCTAAGAAAACCCTATGAGGTTCATAGGGTTGCCATGAATTGACAGATGACTTGAAGGTACATAAACACATAATCCTAGCCCCCCCCCCAAGAATTACAGTTATATTTACATTCTTTTTTTAAAAACCAACTTCTTGCTTTCCTGTTTCTTGGAACTAATTAATGCTACATTTTGAGCCTTTGAACTATAAATCTTTACATTAAAAAATATTTTCCAAGTTAAGGTTGCCCAATGTGTTGTGAAAATTTCCTTAATGCATTTTATGCTCCTCAACTGTGAATTCTCCCTCTAAATCTGTGTGTAGGACTTTTGCTGCTTAATGTGTTCTTCCACAGATTAAATAGCTGAGACTTATGAGAAGATATGGTCTTAACTATTAGTAAGCTGCCTTTCAAAAAATATCTTCAGGCTAAAACTATCTCTCTTCTCTTTAGCCCAAAGTAGCCAAGGGCAGTGTCTGAGCAGAAAGAAAAGGAAACAGAAACAAGCTGTTTAACTGTTTCCTTTCTAAGGACATTATCACACAAGGCTTTAAAACTAATACCAAAGCTAAAGGATAGAACCTTTGGCAATACTTCTCATGCAGTATCATCTCTGTCTCATTGCTGCTTTGCCTTTGAAGTGTTGTTAAAGGTAAAGGTGTTCCCTTGACATGAATGTCTAGTCATAACCAACTGTAGGGGGTGGTGCTCATCTCCATTACTAAGCCAAACTGCTAGGTTGGCAGAAGCTGGGACTAGTGACAGGGGCTCACCCTCATCATGCAGCACTCAGGCCTCAAACTGCCAACCATCAGATTTTCCAATCATCAGAATTGGCATCTTAACCACTAAGCCACTGCATCCCATCCCATGATGTGTTGTTAGAGCATTCCTTTTCATTGACAGGGAAACCCATCAATAACATCCCAATTGCACTGCTGTCCCATTAGTCCTCAGGTGCGATAAGTTTCTCCAGCTGTAGTTCTGATATTGGGCAGTCAAATGGTGTCAGTCTCCTCTTTTCTTTGTCTCCCCCTTTCTTCTTGCTATTCCCAAGCATTCTACTTTTCTTTGTTTTTCACTCTCTTTTCTTTTTTTCTTTTTTCTTTTTTAGAATTAAAATCACATTGCCATAATTGCTAAACTAAATTGCAAATAAAAATACCCAAAAGGCATGCTGGGTAAGGAATAGGATGGGAAGGCAGGGTTAAGGAAGAGTGCAGAAGAGAACACAAGAGACCATTGATAGCAGAAACAGCCCAAGTAATACTATTGAAGAGATTTACAATAATGAATGCACCCAAATCAGTGTGTTCCCATTTCCTTCTTCTAACATGATTGCAGCAAAAAATGAGACTCGATAATGTCCCAAGTGTAATTTGGTTCAAAATTATTCCTCCCAACACTACACAGTTATAGCACAATGGTTCCACTTTAACTATCGTGGCTGCATCTTATGGAATTTTGGATTTTGTAGTTTGATGAGGCCAAAGAGTTCTCAAGCTTTGAATTCTAAATCTCTCTCCCTGTAAATTGTAAGTCTGAGGGCAGAGAACTGTCAAATTAGCAATGTGTATGCTGCTCTGAAAGCATTTTTGAAGAGTGGGGTATAGATACAATAAATAAATAAATCCAATGATTCTGTAGGATGTTGCCATTGCACTTTAAGTGGAACCACAGTGCTATAATTCCATGCTGTGGTCCTTATGGGGATTCTGTACACTTTCTTGGAGGGGATAAAAGAGCAACTTGAGGAGATCAGGTTTGTTCTGATAAGCAAGTACAGGGTGCAAAAATTATACTATTCCATTCCTGCTTACCTCCATTTAGCGGTCTATCCCGAGGTGTTTTGATTTAAAACACACACACCAGGACTCTTTATATAATATGTGCTAGTCTGAGGATGTTTAAGGCATGTTTCTCTAATATGACAGTCACATCTATATATCTATATCTATATACTATTTAACCCTTTTAGATATATCAGCCTGTGGTCTTCCTGCACTCTGGGTTGTTACAGCTCACAACTAAAAGCACAAGCTGAATTGGAACACAGGTAACAGGTTTGCTGAGATGATAAAGTGAGTTTTTAGTTGTCTTAATTTATGTATCTATAGGTGGTGGTGCTCTGATGAAGGGATCAGTCCCATGTCACATCTTCATTATTGTACTCCATACAAAGGCATGAAGAAAAAGATACTACATTTTGGATAAGAGAATTGTTTTTGCCTCCCTATTGATTGCTAAGAATATGTGGAAATAGAAGAGATTGTTTTGTAGCAAGCTGCAGCTGTGACAAAACATAAGGAAGTGTTTGTTAAAGCCAGCCAGAGGACTGTTAACACTGGCAAATAGAATAAAAGCATTCCATCTTTTTCTGCAACCCCCCCCCCCCCCCGTCAGATTACATTTGCTGTCATTCATTCCATCTTTTAGTAGCGCACAGTTATCAGGAAAAGAAGAAGCCACCTTAGCTGTCTTAGTTTGGTGATCTTCTGTGCAGTCCTTAGAGAGGGCTTAATGTATACATGTACATGACTGACTGCAACAGGAGCCATTTTAAAACGTGGAATCAAAACTCTCTCACTTGCCTAATCGGATCATTCACTTTTTCTGCTCTTTAGAGTTCATTGTCTTCTACTTTCCCTGTTGTCTGTGCTTTGTTGTAATCTCTGTCTAGGACAGGGATGAGCAAAATATGCCTCTCCCAGACCTGTTTTGGTGGCACTCCAGAATGCAAAACTTTTTTAAAAAGATTTTTTTAAAAAAGTGCATAAAAAGGCCCCAAATACTCTCTATGGGGCAACGAAGCACTTTTGCCACATCCCTTGACCAGACATTTTAGGCCTAGGAGATAGCACTATTTTTTTAAAAAAAAACAACGATCAGAATCAGAAATGACTTTCTGTTGTTAAAAAAGACCTTTCTCGGGGCTACCACTGATCATTCTGACTTTGGGGAGCAGAAATCCAAAGCATACAGAAGATTGAAGTCTGAGGACTTCAGTAGTCCTAATGCTTGCCTAGCTCAACATTTTTTGCTGCCTGAGGCAGAGCAAAAATGGCATCAGCCTCTCAAGTTATAACCCAAGCCAGCCAGTTTATTTCAGCATATGAGGCAAACAATTCCAGTGAAAGGGTTTCTCCCTTGCCCTGGCAGCAAAAATACAATAATAAGCAAATCATTTTCTGCTCCTTTATCACATCCAAAATCTGCTACCCAAGTTGGGTTCCTTTATTTGCCTAATGGCAGAAAAAAGCACTCCAGTGCTGATAGATACAACAGCAGAGGTCATTGTGGATTTTAATCCACAGTAGGGAGTAGCTTTGCAATTGGCTTGATAGGCCTGATTAATTGATAGTTATCACCAGTCTTACCCCACTCTGTGCTTTAAGTGGATTGCCTACCTTTTATTTTATTTTTAACGTAATATATGTATGTTCCTATTTATGATCACCCTTTTACTGACTAAAAAAAAGCAACCACATCTTTTTAAATAAATACAGAATTGCTAATAGGTTGCTAGGTGATATATATATTTTCCCAGTCAGATCTTCCAGATGAAATAAAGATCAATAATTGGATCACATCCAGAAGAGGGTAACCAAGATTGTAAAGGGTTTGGAAACCAGGTCCCATGAGGAAAGTTTTGCATGTTTAGCCTGAAGAAGAAGGAACTGAGAAGTTACTTGATTTGTTGTTGTTTTTATCAAACTGGTTTTGGCTTACACCCTGTCTGCATGTGCAAAAAAAACCTCGTTTCCACTCTTGATCACACAACACCTGGCGACAGTCTATAACTGTACCTTATGATTGTCTGTGGCTGTACCTTGTCATAAATGCTGTGTCCATTCTGTAGCTACTCTGTCTTCTATCCATTCCTGGTGCTCTTCTTTTCATTGATGGGCAAAACCTCTCAATGCCTGCCAGTTGTATTGCTTTTCTTCTATTGATTTATGTATGCTAAGATCCTCCCACTGCAGTTCCCATATTCAGGCAGTGATGTGGTGCAATTGGGCATGGTATGTTCCTCTGCCACCTCCTTCATTGCTCCCATTGTTCTAAGCAGGCTGTTTTTCTCCCTCCCTCTCACATTCTCTTTTCTTTTTTTAAAAAAATAATCATTTATTGTGACTGTGCAATTGAATTATTTTTTTTTAAAAAAATGCAGACTGAAAGGCATGCTGGGAAGGGCACAGGGCAGGAGGTGGGGTATGAACACTGGCTTGAGAATACAGAGCCTGGGACTATTCCTTGCAAGAGGAAAGTTGATTCTCTGTGGCCATTTTGGCTGGGTGAGTTCTTAAACTTTTTAAACTGTGACTCACTTCCGTGGGTCACTGGGAGGTGGAACTAGAAGCCTAATTCTATATAACTGCTGGCAGAGATGCACACCTAATAATAATAATAATAAAATATTTTTATCCCGCCCCTCTGCAGCACAGTTAGAGAGGCTTACAAATTTTAAAACATCCATAATACAACAATTCCCTAACCCACCCACCCATTAAAAAACTATTAAACTAGTCAATTTTAAAACAGAGGATAGAATAAACCAAGTCATACAAAAGGAATAATGCAGCAATGGCAGCTCCGGGGGCTGGTGGCCAAATCCTAAGGCCGACAACCTGATGGTGCATTAATTTTTACAATTAAGGAGGATTTCGAATTCAGAGCAGAAGGTGACCTGGGAGCAATGTTTGAGGGGTTCTCCTTTAATTTTTCACTTTCTCTTATATACTTGTTTTCTTAAGGCTCTCATGCAGACTGTTGCTCAGAGGAAATTAGTCACAGACTTGCCTCCAGAACAAGTTAACAGTCAGGAGTTCTCTATAGAGTTATAACCCCAGTTGACTGAGCTCGCAGACAGAGCTTGGGAACATAGGCAAAGCAAACAGGGGTCCTTTATGTGGGTGTTTAACAGGGAACCATTTGAGGGGGAAGCCCACAGTGTTATTTCAGTGTCTCCTTAAGTATGTACACTGACCTGCTTCAGTCACCTGCAACACTTGTGGACTGTTTGTCTTTGTGCCTATGGATGTGGGGAACTTCACCTGCACCAAGTGCAAGTTGGTAGCCCTGTTGGAAGAGAAGGTCCAGCAGCTGGAGGCCCAGGTATCTACACTTCAGCATCTTAGAGAACAAGAGGTTTTCCTGAACAGAATGGACCTGATGGTCTTGGACAGGAAACACAGAGGAAGTTGCTGGGGAGGAGGTCACTGAACATACAAACACTTAGAAAGGAGAGATGTAATGGGTGACTTCAACTATTCTGATATCAGCCAAAACTTTAAGGTCTAGCAAATTCCTCACTTGCCTGGAAGACAATTTCATTGTCCCAAAGGTGGATGAGGCAACAAGAGGATCCACTATTTTAGATCTGATCCTAACCAACAGGGATGACCTGGTCAATGGGGTTCAAGTGGTGGGATCCTTAGGTGGGAGTGATCATGTTCTCCTGGAGTTTGTTATACAGTGGAAATACTGGGGGTGATCCCATGTTCAGAAATACTAAAAGAGAAGGGAGTTCAGGATGGATTGGAGTTTCTCAAAAGGGCGTTACTGAAGGCACAATTTAAAACAGTTCCAATGAGGGGGAAGAATGGGAGGTGTCTCAAGAAACCAGGATGGATGACTGAGGAAGTTACAACTGAGCTAAGTTTTAAACGGAACATGTATAAGAAATGGAAAAAAGGGAAAATCACCAAAGAGGAATTTGAACATATAGAGAGCACATGTAGGGGTAAAGTCAGAAAAGCTAAAGTGCAGAATGAATTCAGGCTTGCTAGAGAAGTTAAGAACAAAAAAAAGGGGGTTGGGGGGTATGTCTGTAGCAAAAGGAAGACGGAAATGGCAAGGCCACTGCACAGAGAGGATGGCAAAATGCTAACAGGGGACAGAGAAAAGGCAAAACTACTCAAAACCTTCTTTGCCTCATTCTTCTCACAAAAGGAAAAGGCTGCTCAACCTGAGGAAAATAGGGCAGAGGACACACTAGGGGAAATTCAGCACAGAATAAGAAAAGAGGTTGTATAGGAATACCTGGTTAATCTAAATGAATATAAGTCTCCAGGACCAGATGAACTGCATCCAAGGGTATTAAAAGAATTGGCTAATGTAATATTGGAGCCATTGGCAATAATCTTTGAGAACTCCTGGAGAACAGGAGAAGTCCCAGCAGACTGAAGGAGGGCAAAATTGTCCCCATCTACAAAAAGGGTAAAAAAGAGGATCCCAACAATTATCGTCCAGTTAGTCTGACATCAATACCAGGAAATGTGAAGTCGTAGGCTTTCATGGCCGGCATCCATAGTTTTTGTTGGTTTTTCGGGCTGTGTGGCCATGTTCTAGAAGAGTTTCTTTCTGACGTTCCACCAGCATCTGTGGCTAGCATCTTCAGAGAAAACTGAATTGGAGGAGCATGGGTCTATATATACTGTGAGACCCTGGGTAGGGAGAAGTGGTTCCCAGGTGAACTGTGTGTTCTGTGTTGAATAAGTATTGTTCTGTTGTTAATGGCATAACTTCAGGGTATGCAATCAAGGGTATTGTCTGCTATTCCCATGTAAACTGTGTATTGTTCTGTGTTGAATGGGTATTGTTCTGTTGTTGATGGCATGGCTTCCAGGTAAGGATATGCAATCAGGGAGATTGTCTGCTATTGTCTGCTGGGAAAGCCCCTGACCCTGGTTGGTTTTCCATTTGCCTTTGCTGAGTGCTGAATCTCTTATTTTGTAGGACTGGTAGCCATATCTTGTTTACTTTAAGAGTTTCTTTTTCCCTGTTGAAGTTGTCCAAGTGTTTGTGGAAATCCTCTTCATCCTGGAGAGAAGTGACCACAGGGTTCTGTCCTGGGCCCATTGCTATTCAACATCTTTATCAATGATTTCGATGAAAGAATGAGGACATGCTTCTCAAATTTGCAGATGACAGCAAATTAGGAGAATTAGCTAATACCTCAGAGGACAGGATGAAAATTCAAAATGACCTTAATAGATTAGAAAGCTGGGCCAAAGCTAACAAAATGATTTTCAACATGGAGTGTAAGGTACTGCACTTAGGGTGGAAATATGAAATGCATAGATATAGGATTGGGGACACCTGGCTTAATGTGACTACATGTGAAAGGGATCTAGGAGTCCTAGTAGACCACACATTGAACATGAGTCAACAATGTGATATAGTAGCTAGAAAGGCCAATGTGATTTTAGGCTGCATCAACAGAAGTATCATTTCTAGATCAAGGGAAATAATAGTGCCAATATATTCTGCTTTGGTCAGGGCTCACCTGGAATACTGTGTCCAGTTTTGGGCACCACAATTCAAAAAGGATGTTGAGAAACTGGAGCGTGTCCAAAGGAGGGCAACTAAAATGGTGAAGAGTCTGGAAGGCATGCCTATGAGAAACAACTTACAGAACTGGGTATGTTAAGGCTGGAGAAGAGATAGTTAAGAGGTGATATAATAGCCCTGTTCAAGTATTTTAAGGGATGTCATATTGAGGAGAGAGCAGGCTTGTTTTCTGCTGCTCCAGAGAATAGGACCCGGAGCAATGTATGCAAGCTACAGGAAAAGAGTTTCCACCTCAACATTAGGAGGCACTTCCTGACAGGGGTGTTCAACAATGGAACACACTCCCTCAGAGAGTGGTGGAGTTGCCTTCTTGGGAAATCTTTAAACAGAGGTTGGATGGCCATCTGTTGGGTATGCTTTGATTGAGAGTTCCTGCATGGTAGAGGTTTGGACTGGATGGCCCTTGTGGTCTCTTCCAACTCTATGACCATGGCACTTTTGAAGACCTATGCAAAAATGACTATCCTAAACTGGTCCATTTCGATTTCCTACACTAACATGATTGTGGCATCTTAGCAGCTTATTGTGATAAAGTCTGAAGTTGTACATTAGGTTACAAAGTTGCTAAACAGTCTTCTCCAATCAATGGCTGACACAATACATTTGTATACACCAGGGATCGGCAACCTATGGCCCGTGGGCTGCACCCGGCCTGCCGACCCCTGCCAACCGGCCCCCGCCGACCCCTGCTGCCACTGTCATGCACTTCCGCCGCCGAGCCGCTGCGCGCTTCGCGGCCACCATTTTGTTTGCCAAAATGGTGTCCGTGACTTAGTTGCGCATGCGCAGGAGTACTGCGACTCGCGGAAGACCTGGGGACCAGCGACTGGCCCCAGGTATGTGAAAGTTGCCGACCCCTGGTATACACCATGAACTGAAGTTTTTTGCTTGGGTTCCCCCCCCCCCCATCAAATAGAATGACACCTCTCCCAGTTCTCCCAGATGCCCATTCTCTGTCTCCCAGTGTCCCGCCTTTGTTTTACTGATCATAATTTTCATATCCTGCATCTTTATACCTGACAAGGTCTACCTTTTGAACAAAGTTGAGGTCCCCATCTGAGTGTTCATTACAGGTGAGACTGGCATGTTCTCTGTTTTAAATGGTTGCTTTGAAAAGCAGTTTCTATATAATCCTTTTTAAAACTATAGGGTACCTAGGGATGTTTGCCTAATAAAGTACTTTAGGCATGAAACTGTATTGTAGCCTAATATTTGCAAATTATATGCAAGCTCATCTTTTAAATGTAGGAAATTCCTTACAGAATTGCAACGTAAGAATTAGAAGGTAAAGTAGGGCACAAAGGTATTGGAAACATTAATGATCTCTTTCTAACACTCAATTTGTGTTTCCTTTTATTAAGAGAATAAAAGTAAATCTGAGAGACCAATTAAGATTCTCTCTTTCCCAAGACACTTTAGAGAATCCAGATAACCACAAGGGCTTTTTCTCTTTTGTTTTATTTAACTGATATGTCCTGGAAAGTAATTTGAATGCTAAGTGCTCAAACCTTTCTTCCAAGAAATGAAAAATCCAAAGTGATATTTGTTAAGTTATCTCTGTTCACTTGCTTTTGTAATGATTTGTACAGGCTGATCAAGAATCTGGTGGCACAGGAGCAAGCACACAGGTAGAACTAGATTCACTGCAATGTTGTTCAGAATCCTCTCTTCAATTTAGTCACTTTTCAATGTGAGAATAATAGAGCAAAACTAAAGGATAAAAGCATGCTTCCAGAGACTCTTGTAGCATAAAATTCAAGGTTAAAAAAAATCACTGTCAAGGATCAAAATTAACAGATACGTGATACCTTTATCAGGATCACTGAATTATCATGGTCACGGTAGGCTTTTGAGTAGATGGGGAATGTAATAGCTTGGACAGTTCTAACTTTAGTGCTCAATTGTATGTCTTTGTACTTTAGGATCTTGTCTAGCTCTTTCATGGCTGCCTTTCCCATTCCTAGCCACATTATTTCTTGATTGCAGTCTCCATTCTGTTCAATGTAGATCCAAAGTATGGGAAATAGATCTAAGGTACGGGAAATCTTTATTTCAATTTCTTCATTACCTAGGTCCTATGTATTACCAGCATATACAAGTTTAAAATAAATATATAAACAGTAAAAATTTGAAACAAACAAACAAACCCCACACATTTAAAATGTAACTAAAAAGCATAGCACATCACATTAAATATTCTTCTGCTATATGAGTTAAGAGCCAAAAGGTAAAGGTAAAAGTATTCCCCATTGACAAAGTTGTCAATTCATGTCCGACCATAGGGGGCAGTTCTAATCTCCATTACTATGCTGAAGAGCCAGCGTTGTCAGAGACTACGACTCTGTGATCATGTGGCCAGAATGATTGCACAGAACATTGTTTATCTTCCCACTGAAGTGGTATCTATTTATCTACCTGCATTTGCATGCTTTCAAACTGCTAGGTTGGCAGAAGCTGGGACTAGTGACAGGAGCTCATCCGGGCCTCGAATTGCCAACCTGATGATCTTGCCATCAACAGAGTCAGCGTCTTAACCACTTGAGCCAGTGACCTGCCTAAATAAAAAACTGTGTGCCTGGAAAAGGAAGAGAGAGGGAGCCAACACCTGTGATAATCTACCACAGGGGTAGGCAACCTTTCCCCTTTAAGGGCCTTCAGCTCCCAGAATCCCAGGAGCTATTGGCCAACATGGGACTATTGGCCAACATGGCTGAGGCTTCTGGGAGCTGAAGTCCCTCAGCCCTTAAAGGGGAAAAGGTTGCCTACCCCTGATCTACCACATACCTATAATGATGGCATGCTTTATCACAGGGGTAGGCAACCATTCCCCTTTAAGGGCTGAGGGACTTCAGCTCCCAGAATCCCAGGAGCTATTGGCCAATATGGGACTATTGGCCAACATGGCTGAGGCTTCTGGGAGCTGAAATCCCTCGGCCCTTAAAGGGGAAAGGTTGCCTACCCCTGCTTTATCATAACATATTAGAGTCTTGATTTCTCAGCTATTATCTATTTATGCATTTATATATTAAAAATAAATTTATTAAAAATAAATCACCAGGAACAAATGACATCCAAATAGAACTGCTACAATCCAGATAGGTAGAATCAAGTACAGTTCTAATGAAATATGCCAACAAATATGGAAAACAAAGCACTGGGTGACAGATTGGAAACAACCAATATACATTCTCATTCATAAAAAAAGGAAACAGAAAAGATTGCAGTAACTACAGGCCCATTGAACTAATTTGCCATGCCAGCAAAGTCATGCTCAAAATTCTGTAGCGCAGACTCCTACTATACATGGAGCGAGAAATCCCAGAGGTGCAAGCTGGATTAAGGAAAGGATATGAAAACATATGATGGATGGTTGTACTTTGGCTACATCACAAGAAGGCATGACTCATTGGAAAAGACAATGATGGTAGGAAAGCTAAAGGGCAGCAGAAAGACCACATGCCACATGGTTAGACTCAATCAAGGAGGCTGTGAGTCTGAAACTACAGGAACTGAGCAGAACTATTAAGGATAGGGAGAATTGGAGATGTCTCATCCACAGGATCATCTTGGTTAAGGATGACTTGAGGGCAGTTAACAACAAGTTTAATTATGTGTGCCATCATTTGTGGCATATGTCAAATATTAATATCATATTGATTTCATCCATGCTTGAGGTTCTCTCCATCCAATTATACCGCTGAATTAAACTGTGGGAAACATGGTGCTCCTTAATGGTGTTCTTCTGGCATCTAGTTGGTGATGTAGATTAGAATATTAATGTTATTGTTCTTTGGAAAGGGTAGCATTTAAAAAGAGAAGGGAATGTTTAACACACACTCATGCCTGTTGTTTCATGTTAAATGGAAATATTTATTTATTTTCCTGAATTTCTTCCAATATGAGACCCAAGGTGTCTCACAAGAGGTTTCCCAAACATTATCTATATTAATCTATCATAGCTAAAAAAAAAAACCCAGTTGTGCGACTTCTTAAACGTGAGAATTACAAGGCCCTCCAAATGTTAATGAACTGCACCTTCTAGCATTCCTTACAATTGGCTATGCTGTTAGGGCTCAAGAGACTTGCAGTGTCTATAAGGTTTGTAATTCCCACCCATGCCTTAAAGATTAAAAACTTTATGGCATAAACTTTTGCTGAGTTATCCTCTGTTTGTATTCATTCAGGAGAATTTGTATCTCTGTCCATTTCAGAGATGTAAGTCATTTGAATCCCTGCTTGATCATGGAAACTCACTGGATGATCTTAGGTAAGTCACATTCTCTCAGCCATGGGGGGAAGGCAAAGGCAAATTCCCTTTGAACAAATCTTGCAGAGAAAACCCCATGATAGGGTCAGCTGTGGGTCACCGTAAGTTGGAAAAACCTGAAGGCACAAGAAAAACAAGACATTTGGACTGATGGATGGATTGATAGAATTGTTTTGCAAGTGATTACTGAATTTGAGCTATTTTACCTGAGAATTCCCATCCCCAGCTAGTATGTCTCCTGCTTCACCAGATATGTGGGGAAGTAACTCCTTGGAGGGAGCTGCTTGTAATAAATTCTTTTCTCTCCTAAAAAACAGTATTACTAAATTTTATTATGACTGTAACATAAAGAATGTCAATGTAATTCTTTTTGCAGTGTAATTCTATTTTTTGTTACTTTTATGGAATGATGCCCACAGACTTCAGTGGTACTTGCTTCGTACTTAATCACTAGAAGGAGAAGGGAGAAAGATCTAATAATTTTAAAAGTGCCAGAAGGTTCTCTCTCTCTCTCTTATTCTCACTCTTTCTCTCATGATGTCTTTTGATTTTCTTTCCTGTTTTCAAAATTGCTAAGCTTATTCTCTAGAGTATTTTTCCCTAGAAAAAGAAACAAACAAAATTTTTAAACCTGTGTTTTCCCACATAAATCTGCTCAGGTCTTATGCCCTTTTGAGAAGGTCCCCCCCCCCCCTGCTTAGGACCTTATCAAACGCTGGCCACGAAGCGAAAGGTAAGTGAAAACTTACCAAAGTTAAGAGTAAATGCAGTTCTATACCGAAACTGCATTTGCCAGCATGCCAGACCCCGGAGAAGAGGAGAGCCAGTCCCTGGCCTTTTTTCCTTCTTTCCAGGGTCTCTCCTCCTCCTCCTCCTCCTCTCCTTTTTCTCCTTCTCCTTCTCCTTCTCCTTCTCCCGCGGCGGCACCCACCTTCCCAGGGTCTCTCCTCCTCCTCCTCCTCCTCCTTCTCTCCTTTTTCTCCTCCTCCTTCTCCTTCTCCCGCAGCGGCACCCACCTTCCCAGGGTCTCTCCTCCTCCTCCTCCTCCTCTCCTTTTTCTCCTTCTCCTTCTCCCGCGGCGGCCCGGGCGTCGATGGTGGTGCTCCTTCTTCTCCGTCGGCTGGCTGCCTCTGCCTCTCTGAGGAGGGAAGGCTGGCGGAGGAGGAGGAGGCCAGTGCGCAATGCTTCCGAAAGCTCCCTTTTACTTCCCTGAAAAACCGAATGTCAAAAGATCCCTTTTGACTTCGGATCATGGAAGCAAAAAATGTATTAGCTTTGGATTGCCTTTTGAAATGTGTAAACGCACAGAAAAAAAAAACGTATTAGCTTTGGATTGCCTTTGGATATGTGTAAACACACGGGGAAAAAACACGTATTAGCTTTGGATACCTTCTGCTTGGGACCCCCGTGTGATAAGGTCCTTAGTCTCACCACCATCACAGACATGTTTGGTGAAGCCACAGGAGAGAGCCTTTTTGGTGGCCACTCCTAGGCTATGGAACTCCCTCCCAAGGAAAGCTTGGTTGGTCCCCTTCTGATTTCTTTCAGCCAGCCTGCAAAGATCTTTTTATTCAAACAGGCTTTCAGCTTTCAGTTGGTTGGGACAAACAGATGTTTAATGGATATGCTGCATGTTTTGAGTGTGTGGTGTTGTTGTTTTTTAGTTTTTAACAGATTTTATTAATAGCTTTGCAAACAATCAATATAATCAACATAAAATACATTCTATGAGCTTTGGTGATCAACAGAAAGAATTTTACAGAAAGGTGATTTATTCTGGGATATCGGAAACACTCAGGAGTTCAAGGTGTCATCTCACTCCACAGCAGCTGGTGGAACCGAATCCAGAGTGTCTCTGCAAAAGATAGTCTGATGGACTGGAGGTCCAATATAGTTCATTATTGTTATTAATATATTCAATAAAACAGACCAATCCTCAAAAAATGTGTGTGCCTTTTTTCGTCCATTGCAAAACGTGAAGATATAGGAGAGTTTTTCTGACAACCATGTGTCCCATCCTCTTCCACCAGTTGCTCAGTTGAACATCTCCTGTTTTCCAACATCTCACAATTTCACCTCTGGCTGCTGAGATGAGGAATGTGACAAGTTTTCAATTTTTTCAGGTGGCTATTGTCCTTGCTGTAAATCGATAGCATTAGAAGATCTGGGCAAAATCGTACAGGTTGTTTTACAATATCAGAAATTTGGGTTAAAACAACATTACAGAAAGCTCTGGGACAATCCAACCACATTTCTAAATAGGAACCAAGAATCTTACAGCCTCTCCAGCATTTTTATGACTGTTTTATGCCTGTTTAACGGCCTTTGTATGATGTGTTGGTTACTTTGATTGTTTTAATATTGTCTTAATTTAATATATTTTTAAGGAGTGGGGGGGGGGTTGGGGGGAGTAATTTGATTGATGTGTTTTACTTTGTATCATTTTAACTTGTTGTACGCCACCCCGGTTGCTTAGCAGAGGGGTTGGTCAAAAATAAATTA
Organism: Phrynosoma blainvillii; assembly: GCA_026167975.1. Classification (NCBI taxonomy): domain Eukaryota; kingdom Metazoa; phylum Chordata; class Lepidosauria; order Squamata; family Phrynosomatidae; genus Phrynosoma; species Phrynosoma blainvillii. The sequence continues at coordinate 23,934,004 of JANUYF010000004.1, read as the reverse complement.
TTATTATTATTATTATTATTATTATTATTATTATTTTGCCATTTTTGATAATCTTATGGGTGTTAAATACCATCTGTGTATGGCCTTTAAGGTTCCTTCTCTCATCAATGCTGACCATCATTTATATGGGGGGAAGTCCAAATGCCAGGTGGTTTCAAAGCTATCCATGTTTATATCAGATTGCCAAATTATCCTGGCAGGTTGACTCATGCCATAGGTGGGTAGTATTAGATTTTTATATATTATGGCTGCCCCACCTTTAGATCTTTGTCCTTTTGCTATACAAATGTGTTCATAAAAGGTCAAGGCATGGGGGCAACAGTCCTATATCAATTTGCTTTTTGCAAAGGAGAACACTTGCACTACTTGGAACCAGTAGGATTTCGCGTGTCCCAAGATATTGAGTAAAGTATTTGTCGTATTGAGCTGTCCATGTTCAAATAACTCCATAATTCTGTATAGGCCACACTCTTTCCAACATTTGAATTGAGCTCATTTATCTACTTCATAAAAATGGAGGTTTAATAGGAATGGGCAAATAGGGGAAGGATCAGGACCTAGTATGTGAACCCATTGCTTTCAAATAAGGAGGGAGTTGTAGATGAATGGATTTTTAATCTTCTTCAACACCCTCCATGTCCTTATAGAGAAAAGAAAATTAAGTTCAGCCAAACTATAAGTATCTAGTTCCATGGATACACACTTGGTGGAATATTGCTCTGTGACAAGTTGGGAGACCTGGTTTAGTTGGAAGGCATGATAATAGAGTTTGACATTTGGGATCACCAATTCTCCTTCTCCAGTGTTAGTATATCTCACAGATTCAGGGGATATGGGTCTTTCTGTTGACTATATAGTCATTAATAATATTTTGCCAGAATCAAGAGGAGTTTGACAAATAAATATAGATTGGAAAAGAGAAAATAAGTATGGGACAAGAAACATCTTTACAGTGGCAATCCTCACAAGAATGAAGAAGTGTAAGTGTTTCCACTCCCTTATTTTTACTTTCATCCATTTAGTGACAGGGTTATAGTTCCAGGGCACCAATTGTGATAAATCTTTTGTGATAAGAATGCCTAGATACGTAAATCCAGAGGGGCATAGTTGTAATCCAGAGACTTTTGTCAGCTTGTCCTGGTCTGAAGGTGGAGCATTCAGATTTTTGATAATTGATCTTAAGCCCTGAGTGCTTCCCAAAGGGGTCCAATATCTTTTTTTTATTCTTTCAGGAAATGATGTTTCATGTTTTTGCACTGCAAGCAGAATTTCATCCGCATACAGCATTATTTTGTGATGATGGCCATTGATACAGGGCCCCATAACATTTGGATTTGATCAAACTAGTTCAGCTAGAGGTTCAATAAAAAATGCTTATTGCCTCTGTGTAAGTTGAGGCAATATGAGTCTACCCCATTAACCAACACTGTTGCTTCAGAGTGTTTGTGTAGATGTTCTAGAATAGATATAAATCCATTGCCAAAATTCATTTCCTTTAGTACACTGAATAGGAAATGCCATTCAACCCTGTCAAACGCCTTTAATACATCTAGTGAGAAAAGTGCCAAAGGACCTTTTCTCTGGGATGAGTGGTGAATCAGGTTAAGAACTCTACGGATAGAATCTGACATTCTCCTACCTGGCATAAAGCCTACTTGATCCAGGTGGATATAATCCAGGATAAATTTGTTTAGTCTGTTTGCCATGATAGACATGAATAATTTTATTAAACCTAGATGTGAATAATTTCACGTCTTGATTTAATAAAGCAATTGGCCTGAATGCTTTAACTGGAGGGTTCTCATCTTGTGTCTTCGGTATGGGAATGATCCTTAACCTGTGCCAACTTCTGGGAGGGCCACCACCACCCATGACTTCATTAAACAAATTAAATAGTGAAGGGGTTAGTTCATCTGTAAGAAGTTTATAGAATTCACCAGAGAAGCCATCTGGACCTGGAGACTTGCATGGTTTCAGTTTGCCTTTAGCCTTTTTAATTTCCATCCAGTTCTATTGGTTTGTTCAGAAAAGGATGATGTGATTCAGGGAGTGTCTTTTTTAAAAAAAAATGATTTTATGAAATCAATTTAGATGAATCACATGTATTTTCTAATGAGTACAAATATTTATGGAATCTGTGGAATTTATTAACAATATCCTTGGGAAGGTTGATTAACAGCCTGTACAGACTGGCCAAAAGGGCCGGCCTGGGGGTGAAGTCAGGGTGTAGCAACCGCACACCAGCCACCCTGACTCTGTCCCAATGCCGCCATCATGCCATGCACCTGACCACATGGTGGGCGGCATCAGGGTGCTCCCTTGGTGCAGCATAAAGACACATTGTGCCAAAGGAGTGCAGAAAAGCCACCGCCATGGCAGCAAGGGCAGCTTTTTGCTGCTCCAAAAATGAGTGGCATTTGCCAGCTCTTTTTGGAGTGGCAAAGTTCCAGATTGGGGCCATGCTGTGCGGTTGCTGCAGTCCCAATCCAGTGCTCCCGGGATGGCACAAAGCCACCCCTTAGGGGGCATCTGTAGAGCCCCTAAGTCACCTTTCCTGGAGGATACTGTGGTGATCAATCTTTTATTTGCTTCCTTTTTAACTGTTCTGGCTAATAGGCATGAGTTTTTCTTGTTAAATTCATAGTAAGATGCTTTGGTATATTGTACTGAGATTTGGATTTTCCTTTTGTCTAGATCAGGGGTAGGCAACCTTTCCCCTTTAAGGGCCAAGGGACTTCAGCTCCCAGAATCCCAGGAGCTATTGGCCAACATGGGACTATTGGCCAACATGGCTGAGGCTTCTGGGAGCTGAAGTCCCTCGGCCCTTAAAGGGGAAAGGTTGCCTACCCCTGGTCTAGATCTACTACTGTCCTTTTTTTGAGAAGTGTGTCATATATAGTTGGGCTTTTGGTGTTTATCTGTGTCAGCTTTTGCCTCTTCTGCTAGGTCCCTTGGTACTCTTATGTCTAGAGCTTCACAGATCTCAATCAATAAGCTTTTAGTTGATGTGATTATGTTTCTGTTCTTGTGGGTGACAATTAGCTTAAATGGTAAGTCCCATCTGTATTTTATCCCAGCATCTTGAAGGAGAGAGGTGAGTGGTTTGAGGTCACATCTTCACTTCAGTGTCTTGGGTGAGAGATCCTGGTATACTGGGACTTTGTGACCATTCTATGATAAGCCCTTAATAGATGAGAGGTTTCTCAGAACTAGAGATTTTGTGGGTAATGTGCAAATAGGATCAGTATATCCCATGGTTGCATGGATACTTTTGGTCTCTGGGCAAGTAATCTATGGGCCTAAGCAGACGGCTTAAAAGACCGTCTTGGGGGCAGGGAAGGGGAGGGGCAGCCGCACGCTTGGCGCCCTCTCCCCCTCCTGAGGTTGTCCTCGGAGCAGCCAGCCCTCTGCACGGCCGGCGCTCCGAGGAGGACCTCCCGCCGCAGCATTCGCAAACGCTGCGGCAGAAAAGTTGCCGAAAGTGCGCCACAGCCTTTTGTGGCGCACTTTCGCTGACTTGTGAAAGGAACGCTGATTTAGCGCTCCTTTCAGGGGCGCTGAAGCTGCGCCCCAGGATCAAGGCATGGGGATGCCTCGGTCCCGTGGCTCAGCTTCCCAGGGCGGCCCACGGTCGCCTGTCTGCTTAGCCCCTATGAATCCTTTCTATGTCCAGGTTTCTGAGGCTTAAATTAGGGCAGTTGTCATTAATCCACATAATCATGAAGGACAGAGGATTAACTGATCCTTCATGCTCCTCCACACCTCTCAAGCGGATATTGAGGTGATGGTCTCTGTTTTCCAAATCCTCAGTTTTTGTTTGAAAGTGGTCAAGAGAGTTTTCTAATATTTCAGTCCTAGTGAAGTGAAATAAAGTTTGCTGCAGAGCTGCATTTGCAGCCTTTTCTATATCTCCAATCTGTCTTGTTAGGGCTGATAGCTTGGCATCTACCATCTCAAGGGCAGCAGCCCAAGCCTTTTGGAGGTTCTTCACTAAATTCTCTCTTAATTTCTCGAATAAGTCTGGAAAAGAGAGATCTGCAGGTGTGGGGTGTCCGTTCTTCCTTCCTTTGCTCATTCTGTTAACGCCATGCACCATCTTTGATTCTTCTGATAAATCTGTCTCATCTGAGGATTGTCCAGGATATTTTGCTGAGACACAGAGTTCTGCAATTTTTAGTTCTGCCAAGTGTTTTGTCCCTTGCATTAGGGAGTCTAAAAATATCATAGGAAGAGAGGTGCACTTCCCCAATGATTCATCTGGAGGCCATCTTAATGGGGCCCTTCATATCTTGTCCTTTACCTTCTCCTTTCTAATGCAACGGTTCTGGCAATGTTTTATTAAAATTAAGTTAACTATGCAAAATTGAGGGCTTACCAAGAGTAAAGATGAAAAATATATAGCATATGGAACTTGAATAAGTACAATTAATACCAAGCCTTTCCACCAAGCCTTTCCACCTGTTTCAGCTTTACGTTTAAGAGAATGTTATTTCCCATAACCTTTAAAAAATCTTGATGGCCTTTTTTTGAATTGCTATACTCTGAACTTGACAATTACAAAATAATTAAAACAGTTACAACATTCAGTGATTTACTTGGGTGCCTCTTTGTTTCAAGTTTGTAGACATGTCACCCATATATTTTGTGCTTCTTAGTTCAGATATCATATGGTATCTGCTAAACTAAACCATGTTTCATTCAACATGAATTGTAAATGGATTAGTACCTTCAGGTGGTCTGGAGGCCAATTTCACAAATCCAGAGTCCATAGGAGAATGTACTCTTCACTTCCAAATTTTGATGGTAACTATTTTAAGTAATTTTGTATGCTTAACATTGTTCATAGTTGCTTGCCCCAGAAATTCATTGGTAAATCTGATAACAAGATATTTTCCTTGCTTTACTTTTTCCCCCTGGTAACCACTAGATTTCAGTGCCATGGATTTGTGAGGTATATTTTGGCAAGGGCTATAAAAAACAACCTTGGAGGTCATATGTGGCACATAGGTTAGTTGAGCCCCACTCTTGATAAAATAAATTGGGCAACATCCACTACATCGATTTCAGATATTCTCTTCTCACATGTGAGATGAAAAATGCTTTTGCATATTTGTCAATGAATTTTCACATTTTGGGACTTTTCTTTTAAAAAACAACAACCCACAAATGTTGTTTTCACACAATAGCCACTGGATTTTGCACAAAACGTTGTGCTAAGGCAAACAATTTGAAATACACAGTTCTGTATTTGTGCAAGAACTTCTCTGAAGCTGAATTCAGCCCCCTTGCCTTAACTTTTTAAAAATGAAAAGAATTATAATAAGGATCCAAAACAAAGTGCCATAAATTGGATATAAAATTATTTTGTCTCTGAAAAGGACATAAAAATATTCATATTTCCCCCTTTGTTGATGAAAAAGATGTCTTAATATGTTGACGAACATGCTTTTTTGCCTGATGACTAGCACTCCCCCCATTTTTCATTCCCCCCCTTTTGTTTTTGGGCCTTTCCAAATTTTGTGACATGGTCAGGATTGGGTACATTGCATGTTTTGGTTAAAATGTGTTTATAAATGAGTAGATTCAGATGTGATATGCTATAAATGCATATTTTACAAAATAATATACACAAAAATACTCCAAAACACAAATCTAAAGATAAATATCTATAAGAAACTTTATAAAGATTTGATTTTTTTAAAAAAATATATCAGACATGAATATGAAAACAGGATGAATCAGACTTATGAATGAATTTACACAAAACTGATGAAGTAGAAATGAAGCCACCTGACTTACCGGGCCAGCCTGGTTGCCATGGGGTGGGGGGGGGGGAAGCCTCTTGCTGTTTCAACCCTGGCGGCTTCCCAGCAGACTCCTCGCTGGGCTGGCTGGGCCCAGATTGTCAGAACACTGGATCAGGAGTCCACTGGGGACCCAGGGATGCTGAGAGCTATGTGGTGTTGCCATTGCAGGGGCAATGCCAGTCAGTACCCCCTGGTGACAGAGGATAGAGATGCAAAAGTGAGATCAACCAGTTACCTGAGATACAAATGTGTGATTAACCGGTTGCCCCTTTTGTCATCCCATAGCTTGGCCATGACCAAGCAGTTTGGTTCATCTATCAACTAAGGGTTGGTCAATGCCAGGTCCAGACCTCATGCGTTTGGGGCCAACCATACATTTTCAGCTGTATTCAATAAAGTTGTGGCCTTTTCCTTCCAATAGGGTGTATGGTGATTATTATCGTGGCACCTCCCTTCCACAGCAAAGATTGATTCTTCCATTCCCACAACCAGTTGTACTCTGGGGTATGTGTGGATATGGATGTGGCATAAAGTACAGACTGGAGTCTGTACTTTTTCTGAATTCAATTAATGTTCATTTAAATAAATGGAGCTACACAAGATCATTACACAAAAACTTTCACCATAGAAATTGGAGCTGATTGTCCATGTGAGGATGAAGTTGCTTACATCAAAGAAGAGCAAAGTAATGAGCCATGTTCTTCTGGTTCATGACATGTTTGTCATGTAGCCTGTCATGTTGAACACAATATCCACTGTGGTGCTAAAATAATAATGAGAAATTCCTTAGGGATGCCCAAGGCATCTCACCTTCCTTGGAAGGAAAAGGTATGTTAATATGCTCTTTGTAATGCTATGGAAGAAAAACATATTTTAACAGAGCCATTAAAGAGTCAGATGTATATGTGGAACAATGGTTCACTTTAAAACAAGGATGGGGAAGTGTAGGAAAGATTCTTATAAATGTCACAGGACTTGGCTTTGTTTTCAGTCTCACATAGTTTTACAAGTCATTCCTTGGGTTTCAGAATTAATAAAGGCCAAAAGCAGTTAAGGAAGAGCTCTCTCACTCTTTCTTTTAAAATTTGTTTTAATGATATTTATATCCCATTTCTATAGGCAATTCAGTTTGTTGTTGTTTTCCGCCTTCAAGTCATTTCTGACTTTGGTGGCCTAAAATGATCATACCACAAGGTTTTCTTGGCATGATTTGTTCAGTGGGAAGTATAGCTTTGCCTCCTTCTGAGGCTTAGAGAGTGTGACTTGCCTAAGGACACCCAGTAGGTTTCCATGGTTGAGCAGGGATTTCAATCCTGGTCTTCAGAGTCATAGTCCAATGTTCAAACTACTACATGATGCTGCCATATATAATCTTCAATGCAGATTACCATAGCCATTGGGGGTATACCTGATTCAAAGACCTTGTCCCAGTCTTGTCCTAGCATAGGTGTCAATACGTGCATTGATCAAGCCACCTGTCAACTGATGGAAATCCATTTCCCCAGCCTAGTTTCTATAGGGAAGATGGGATGACAGAAATGAGATTCCAGTTGAGTGAAAGCTACTTTGTGAGTTCCCCTCTTACCAGAGAGTAAGGGATGCCAAATGGCTCTTAAAATGCTAATTATTTAACAAGATGAGTAACATTTTTCCCATGCTCTTCTTCTCACTCATGGTAGAACTTATGATTAAAACTCATAACAGGTCTCTAGTCGCAAACCAAATCAGACCAAACCAAACCAATCCAAATCAGCGTGTTTTAAAATCATATTTAGACTTTTGTGCATTTGCTATTACTTTAAAGTTCTGTGTTCAATGTGAATTCTGTCCCAACAAAATCTGAATACTGTCACTACTATAAATTATGAAAAGTCATACTTTCTTATGTTATGCATAATTTATTCTATTGATTTTTTTAGACTTTGTAATTTCTTCTTTTTTCTGTTCAGGAGAAGAGAATAGAACCACTGGAAAACCTCAGCAGGAATTGTTGTTGTTGTGTCCCTTCAAATCATTTCCAACTTAGGGTGACCCTAAGGTGAACCTATCACAGGGTTTTCTGAGGCTGAGAGTATGTGACTTCCCCAGAATGACCAGTGGGAGTGTAGGGATTTAAACTCTGGTCTGCAGTGTCATAGTGCAATGCTCAAACCACTTCATGCTGGCTCAGCAGGAATTACTCACCTGTAATTCATACATGTTTTTGCACATATAATTTAACTGATATTTTTACTGACATAAGGACCAGCAACTTGGGGGGGTTGCAGACTGTCAAAAATAGTGTGAATTCAGTCCACTTTTAGGGTTAGGGTTAAGGTTAGGGAATCATGGGAACTGAATTTTATTGTGGCACTAGAGTTCTCTGACAAAGAAGGTTCAATGTCTCAGAAAAATAACAATTCCCATGATTCCCTAGCACTAACCCTAACCCTAAAAGAGGACTGAATTCACACTATTTTTCACAGTCTGCAACCCCCCTTGCTCTCTTTTAATGAAAAGAATACTCAGTATTTTAAAGAAAGGTAATTTCTATGCCACATTCTCTTCTACTAATAGCTGAATACACACAGTCCTGACCACAGATAAGGCAGAAAATTGTTGCCCACAGTGATAATCAAGTAATGAAGAAAATTTCCATCTTCATTCCAGAACTAATTTACCAGATTCACAACTTCTATATTAATGGACAGATCAGAATGTGGTCTCTTCTGGAAGTTGCAATTATACCAGATTATGCAAAGTAGTCCAATGATTGTCTTTAAAAACACCCATCACATTTTCTGTTCAATGCATTTACAATCCATGCAGCAGCTGCAATGCTGTGTAGAAAACTCCAAGCATCTCAAACCAAGGAAGGAAGGAAGGAAGGAAGGAAGGAAGGAAGGAAGGAAGGAAGGAAGGAAATAAATAAATTAAAAAGCAATCCTTGGGCCATCTTATTATTTTAAAAATTGTACAGCTTTGTAGTAGTTTGGATAGCTAGCAAGCCAGAAAACTGATAACAGATTTGTTGGGATTCTTTTTTCTCTCCAATAAATAAATAAATAAATAAATAAATAAAATCTGAGTGTTCTTTGTAAAATAAAATAAAATAAAATCCGCTAGAATGTGACAATTAGCTAAAATTTGATGAAATTGTTTATAACTGTTTAATTTTCACCAGGTCTCAATCTGTTTGGAGCCTGCAACAAAAAGTCCCATCATAGTGCCTGATGCCTTAAAAAAAAAAAAAAAAGCACGAATGTTCAGATGGGACAGGACCAACTTTTAATTGTTTCTGTGCAAATTAATCTGGACCAAATTCAGGTGGATTCCTTCAGTCCTGGTTTCAGCAAGCTATCTAGCCTTCTGTTACTCCTTTGTTTTGACCCTTTATCCTGACTCTGTGGAAGACTTTTCTAATTTGAGCCTTTTACAGAAGTCCTTGTCATCAGGCCTATGAGAACCATGATCATGTGGAAGACATGAATGCATGAACAGTCCCACAAGAAATCAGACTGACAGCTAAATAACTCACTTTTTGCATTTTTGTGTCATGATTGACATTTGGAAAGAAGAGTTGAAAGCAAGAATCTGGGGGAGAAGCAAATGGTGGCTAATTCAGTGCATGAATAATATTTCCATTTTAAACCCTTGGATTTCAAATTGGTCTGTGACTCCCTTATGGCCCCTCTCTTGACTAATTTTGTCAGACAAAAAGGGATTTTGATGAATTAAAATGATATTGAGTAACCTTACGACTTGACACTAGCAGCCAACCCAGATTTGTATTTTGCATATGCATAAAGGTGTCACTTGATAGACATTGGAAAAGTTACTTTTTGGACTACAATTCTTAGAGTCCCACAGCTTCCACAGCCATTGGAAGTTGGGAGTTCTGAATGTTGTATTCCAAAAAGGTAACTTTTCAAAGCTTTATTAATTAACTATTTCAAATAAAGAAAAGAAAAGCATGAGCAAATCTTGGACATTACATGGAAAAATGCCATGCTTCTGGAAAAAGAAGTATAAACTCAATCAAGTTAAGAACATTGGTATGTGAGAAGAGTCCTGCTGTGTCAGACCAAATGCTCATCTATTTTCAGCATAATAACTCATGAAAAGTCCAAAGCTAGAAGATAGTCCTCTCCTGCTCTCATCCCCAGGAACTGTCCTCTGGCTCTGAAGACAGCATTTAACCATCATTAATACTCACTGAGCACTAGCCAACAAAGCTGCTAGGTGTCAACATATTTTGTGCCATAAATTAACTACAGAAAGCTTTAAAAAAGTATAAATACTTCTTTTTCCTTATAAACCATTTGCCTGAAAAAATACCCATGCATAAATTTGCAATCCTTAAACAAGTTCTCTCTTATCATTTTTATATTTTAAAAATCCGTAAATAGTATACCTTTTCCCTGTAGTAGGAGGAATCCAGCTGTCCAGATAATTTTAGTTGCTCTTTCTGTATCTTTTCTATCTGTTTCCAATATACTTTTTGAAATACAGAGTTAGATATGCTTTAACTCTTCACAATCTCTTTTTTGTTTTTACCATCTTGAATAATTTGTCATTCTTTACATATATGCCCAATCAATCAATGAATTAATTTTTATCCCACATTTTCCCCAAAAGTGAGACTCAAATCAGCTTGCAGAATGAAAAAGAACAAATAAAACATACAAAAAGATAAGATTAAAATAATATTAAATTGACTATAGAATGACAACCACATAAAACATTAATTTAAAAGCATAGATAGAAAACACAATGGCACTGAAACAGAAAATCCATTATGTAAAACAATCAGTTTCCAAATGCCTACACCCTACGGTAATAGAAAAGTCTTCATTTGACAATGAAAAGACAGCAAGGATGCAGTCAGCTGATCCGCTCAAGAGAGTTCCCAGGGCTAGTTCCATGCTCATCCTAACTCCAGATCAGATATGAATTCTAAATATTCTATTTATTTAATTTGTACCCCACCTTTCTCCCAATATGGCACTCAGGGTGGCTCACAATTTGAGTTAAAATAAAATACAGTTAAAAAAAAATGGATAGTACAGTGGGTCCTTGTTATCTGCTGGGGTGTGATTACAGTCCCCTGTGGATAACAAAATCTGTGTATGCTCAAGTCCGATTAAATACAGTCGCATAGCAAAATGGTGTCCCTTATATAAAATGGAAAATCAAGGATTGCTCTTTGGAATTTTTTTTTTAATATTTTCAAGCCAGGGATGCTCAAATCCATGAATAAAAAATCCGTGGAGAAATAGGGCCAACTGTAAAATAGTTTTAAAAAAACCCCACACAATTAAAACGCTAATATTAGGAGCTGAAGCCTTTCCGATACGCTGGACTCAAGCTGTTTAGGGCTTTATAGAACATAACTAGCACTTTGAATTGTGGTCTGAAATAAACCAGTAGCCAAAGTAGTTGTTTCAATGGGGAAGTTACACATTTCCAGTATTCCAGCCCCAATTAGCAGGGTGGCCACAGCATTTTGTATGTGCTGCAGTTTCTGAACAGTTTCCAAAGGCAGCCTCATGTAGAGTGTGTGATAGTAATCTAACTAGTATATAATCAAGGTATGTGTCACATTGGCCAAATCTGACACCTCGAGGGATAGGTACAGATGAAAAACTACCGTTAATTTCTGAAACTGTTGAATAGTATAAAGGCAATTTTATTACTATATATTTTATTTATTTATTTCCATGATATACATGTTAGTCTACTTTTGTAGGCTAGACTATCTGTGGTACCTCTCAACTACTGTTTGTTCATTACCACTCTTGGTAATAACCATTAATGTCTGTACCTTTGTCATTTGATTTCCCCCACATCCTTCCACCATTTAACCATATATCTTTATCTGACAACTGAAATAACACCCTGTGCATCTAATAACATGGACTAGAGTCCACAAAATATTATTAGAAATATTATTAGATTAAATATTATTAGAAGGATCCATTTTAGATTGGTTTAAATATAGACAAATTGCAAAATGTTTTAAGAGGGACATGAGAGAACAAGGCGTTGAACTTAAATTGAATGAATTTAATAAAATTTGGTTGGGAGACAATGAAAAAAGGATTGGGTGTTTTTACAAATTACTACTAAAATGGGAACTAGAAGATGAGATAATTAAAGAAAATATGATTAGATGGGCAAAATTTTTTGGCTACCCAATTGAACTAGAAATGTGGGAGTGAGTGTGGACTAAAAGATTAAAATATACATGCTCACAAAATCTGAAAAAAAAACTTTTATAAAGTTTATTATCGTTAGTACTTAACTCCCAATATGATTTCAAAAATATATAAAACAAGTAATTTATGTTGGAAATGTGGCAAGAACCTGGTACTCTATATCACTGTTTGTGATCATGTAGACTAGTTAAAAGCTATTGGACAAAAATTAATGAGACTATTAATTACATGCTAAACATAAACTTGCAGACTCTTCCTGAAATTTATCTATTAAATATGTAGGATATGAAGTTAGATAGGGAATTTGGTAAAATTCCCTATCTAACTTCATATCCCACATATTTAATATATAAATTTTGGGACGAGTCTGCAAGTTTACGTTTAGCATGTAATTAATAGTTCTTAACTAAATTTTTAAGAACTAATATTATTGGTAGTGAAAATAATGAATGGTTGCTAATATTGAAATATTTCAAGGAGCAATGGGGAAATTTAGCTAAAATTAGTTACTAAAGACCTAAGATAAGAAAAGAAAAGAAGATGATACAAATATGAAAGGTGTTTGAAGTTAACATGGAAGGGGTCAAATTAACCAGAGGAAGAATCGGCATAAGGATCTTACCTAAAGGGAGATAAGACTTATTGGTGAATGAACTAAGAAATAAATAAAATGTAGATAATGTCTGACAAGCTCTGAGGAAATGGTATAAAGATATTAAAGCATGAAATAAGATTGTATTTAATAGTTAGAAATAAGTATAAGAAGATGAAGATAAACACAAATGGATCTAATGATAATTATAGAACTTAGCTAAGGTTTATAGGGATGAAAAAAGAACTAAGAAGGTCAATTGATATTATCAGCTAACCCAGCAAAGACAAGAAGGAAGTAGAGGAATGAATTCAAAGAATAGGTATGGAAGTTCCAGACGAGTGAGAAGTAGAGAAGATAGAAGGGAAAGTATGTCGAGGATGGTGAGAGTAAGTTGTAAGAATGAAGATGATGTAAGGGAGAGAAAGGTGGGGTTAGGTAAGGAGGTGGAAGAAGAATGGGATAGAAGGAAGATGAAGAAAGTGGATGAGTTTGTGGTTATGGCAAGGATGAAGAGAATGGAATGATAGGGAAAGATAGAAAGATTAGAAGGACTCTGAAGGAACTATATTAATACGAATATTTTAGCAAGGGAATAGATAAATGGATATAATTTGTATTTTGAACTGTGATATGTGTATTGTGTATTGTGCACTGAATGGTTGTATTTTTTGAATTTTAATAATAAAATTTATTTAAAAAATATTATCCCAAATACAATGTCCTAATTTTATTTAAATGTTTAAATGCCACTAGGCTCTTCCTTGTTTTTACCTAGACAATCAAACACAACTATCTACTGGGAAATTTCTTCAGTGCTAAGGGGTCATAACCTATGGTGAGCCTTTAATAACCAGAGATTACTGTCTCTAGCCATCTGAATTGACACTGTCTTGTTCCATGAACCAGCGTAACAATGTGACTTTAGAAATTTGCAGGTAGAAATGTAAGAGCTTTCACTGAACTCAACTTGAAGTGGCATTAAGGCTTACTTGAAATAGTCACTTTCTATGAAACTGAGACAGGATTACTTACTGATTTGTCTACTGTAGGAGCCTTTTTCTCTTCTATGTTTAGTTGTAAATAAAATTGGTATTGCAGGTGTTGTACAAATTCCAGTGCTTTCCGTTTTGATAGAACCTAAACCTTCAGTGATGCCCATGGATTTATTACCAAACAGGGAAGCGGGAAGCTTGCAACACTATGTTCTTTTATATGGCTGCTGTTTGCCATTCCGTAGATGTTTAACAGGCCAAGATCTTTTGGGAAAGACATTTTGTCTGGCAGAGAATGAACATACATTGGAATAATTACTTTTTGCCTTAAGACTTTGGCAGGCCATCTACCAGAAATGCCTATTTCAATAAATGCCTACCACACCTACGTATGAGAAGTGGCATCACAAAACACACTGGCTTCTTCCCAGATTATCATTTGATAAATGGCTTAAATTATTGCTGAGATAATGGCTCACGCTTTGATGTTAGATTGGAAAGACACTGTAGAGGAAAACATTGACGTATCTGGCTTCCACCCTTTTAAATAGCTTATGCAACAGAAGTACAGAAGGCAAAATAGTTAAAAAACTGGAAGTGGTTTTCCATTGTACCATAAGATGGATACAGTTCTGTGTTTATTGAAAACAACAGTCACCTTTTTTTTTTTTTTTTAAAAAGGAAATTGTGAAAAAGCTTTAAGTACCCAAATGTCTTTCACTGTATAGAACTGGGAAACATCCAATTCAATCTTCTTTGTTGCTTGGAATAAATATGATAGTTTTAGCAAAGGAAAAAAAATGTGATTCTAGTTTGAAAATTAGAGGTGGCTCTGTTTTCTTCATATGGGTTTGAAGCAGAGCTTGGAAATTTTGGTGGGATTACAGCTCCCAGGATCACCCAGATTCCAGCCAAATGCTGAAGGATTTGGGGAATTATAGTCCAAATAGGAAGTCCAAAAAGTTGTATTCCAAAAAAGTACCCTTTCTGAGCTTTGGTTTGACATGTACATGGTATCATGAAAACACACATAAACATCCTTTCAGAATTTTGTATTTGCTCTCACCATGAAAAAGTGAATCTTCCTTAGTAGTATCAGTTTATAAATCAGTTATTAAGTATTTTCATGTAATTATTCTCTTTCTTTACAAAGTTTAGAGATTTGTCTTTTGACATTCTCAGGGCTCTTCTGACAGGTACTGATGGGACTAAACTCTCATTTAGCCTCATTTCTAAATAAGAAAGCTTACTTCATTTCAGCAATGTTCCAGCAATTCCTAGACCTTCATTTGTGTTCTCAAGAATTACTTGGTTTGTCTCACTGACTTCCTCTTAGAACACTGAAAGTACTACATTAAGTTTCCTTCTTTACACACATCTATGCATTGTTAGTTCAAAACAATGGAACTTTTATGTATGAATTTCAGGCTTTGAAGTGAGGGAGGACACACCCTTTGTCCTCATGTGCTTCATGTCTATTATGAATTCACAACAAATAAAAAATCCAGTGCAGTGAGACAATGTCCATACAATTCCACTGCAGATTCATGTCTGCACAAAAGATTTCTTTTAAAAAGAGTTTTATTTCAGAAAGTTCTTAAAACCAGAAGGCCATACTAGGTAGGCATGAACAGTCACTAATCCTCATCCTGGTTTTAATTTATATATGCTCATAGGACCTTATCAAACGCTGGCCATGAAGCGAAAAGTAACAGAAAAGTAACCAAAGTGAGAATAAATTCAGTTCTATACCGAAACGAACTGAATTTCGCCCTGGTGGCCATAGCGCAATGAATACGAAGGCTCCAAAGGGGATTTAGCGATCAGGCGCCACGGGATGCGGTTCACGTGGGAAGAAGGAAAACACACACACACACACATTTTCTTCTTTCTCTCTCTCTCTCTCTCTCTCTCCCTTCCCACCACCCAAAAAGCCAGCGTCGCAGAAGGCGCTTCTGTGGATGGCAAGGATGGGATGAAGGAGTCGGGAGGAAAGGCAGCCAAGGGGACCGAGGAGGAGGAGGAGGGCTGGAGGACTGGAGGAGGGAAGGGGTGTTGGTGGGGAAAAATGCGAGAGAGATGGAGAGAGAGAGATCGCCTCCCTCTTCCCTCCTCCTCTCCTTCTCCTCCTCTTTCTCAATCCGGTTTGCCTTTCGCCAATCCCTTCCCCTCGCCGGGATTTTCTGCTTGGGAGAGCTCTCCCTGCTTCCCCGCCCCACCCACCATTGCGCAATGAATACGAAGGCTCCGCTTGTACTTCCCCAACAAACCGAATGTCAAAATCTCCCTACTCGCTACGGATTAGCTTCGGGTTCTGTGGAGTTTCGGGGCAGCGTCGTGTGTACACGCGGGGAAACAATACAGATTAGCTCCGTGTTCTAGGGCAGCGTCGTGTGTAAACACGGGGAAATAATATGTATTAGCTGCAGGTACCCTTTGGATTAGCTCTGCTCTAGACCCCATGTGATAAGGTCCATATAAATCCAAGACCAAAGCAAAAATGTTTTCTTTATTCTAGCACTCATCCATTACGGGGAATGATAATTGAACTGTTCATGACCAATAATAATGTGGATTTACAGAAGAACTTCCTGATAAGAATAGAAAGAATATTTGAAATATTGAAAAATGGTTGGACAAAACAGGTTTTCACAAATGTCAGGGAAGCCTAGCATGGAGAATCTTAGTGCTTATTCCCATTATGATTTACATTGATTTGCTGATCACTTTAAATGTGCCTTGTCCTCATTGGAAATGGTTTCAGGTGTGACTGCGATCATTCGGACTTGCTTTGAAGCGAGACAAATGCAACCCCCCCACTCTTTTCAGACACTAGTTTTTTGGTGGTTCTTTTGAAAAGAAGCGATTTGAAAGCGTGTTCGGCAAGTGGGATTGGCAGACCTGGAGGGGAGAGATTACTGTGGCAGAGGACAGGCACAGGGGTGTATCCCATCCCTCACAAGTTTGGGGTGGAAATCTGCCATTTTTTCCTCTTTCCTTTCCCAGGACCCATCCAACCTTCAGCAGGAGGAATTCCAAAATGTCCTCCATTCTGGAATTCAGGGTTTGTATCCCCACTGAGCCATGGAAATCCACTGGGTGACCTTGAGCAATATTAATAACCCAGCCGAGCCCCAGAAGGGAGGGAAAGTGGGGGACTTTTACTGGGAAAAGGCTGCTGAGGTGGGGCCAATGACTCACAGATCCCCTTTCCCTCCAGTCTCAGATATCAGAGCCTAGGTTGTGCAACTCTCTTTCCTTGAGGCCCCTAGAAGAGTGCCAAGCAACTGCCCTTTTGCCAGGGCTGCCTCTGTTATAGTGGGATGGGAGAGCAGGAGCAGCGAAGCTTTGCTTGGTCCCCCTGAGATGCAATGGCTGAGCCTCCCCCCAGCTGGAGAGCTGCTTCTGAAGGTGCTGGAGGGAAGGAGGAGGAGGAGGAGGAGGAGGGGTGGCCTCCAAGCCAGGTTTCCCTGTGATGGGTAGGTGCGGGTGGGGCTCCCTGAAATCTTGGGGAGGAGGAGGAGGAGGAGGAGGAGGAGGAGGAGGAGGAGGAGGAGGAGGAGGCGTAATCCCCCTGGAAAAGGAGGATGCCTGGGGAGGGGGAGAAAGGTAGGAGGCAGAAGGGTTTGAATCCCCACTGAGCCATGGAAACTCACTTGGTGAGCTTGGGCAAAGTCTCCTCTGAAGAAATTGGCCAAGAAAACTCCATCAGCTTCCTCTCTGCCAGGTCTGTTTGGACATGTTCCCCCCCAATCCCAGATCCCCAGACTGCCTGCTCCCTGGGAGAATTGGGAGCTCTGGAGCACTAGGAAGTAGCCCAGCTGGATGGCACTGATGACGAGTAGATGCGTGTCATATGATTGACATTATATATATATATAAGACCAGCTGGTGTGAGTGACAAGCATATCAAAAAAGACACAAATACATGGAATTCTTGAAATAATTGGCTTCCATAGTGGGAACTAGGCCTCAATTGAATCCGCGACTCAGTGCCAATACGATTTGCAAACTGGTTTAAATGTAAGTGGAAATGGGCCCTTAGATGGGTGAGAAACTTTGCAGTTCTGGGCCTTCTCTGTGTAAAAAGTGCAAGAGGTTTCCTGCACACAAAGCATCATTTCTGCACATGAAATGCTGATTTATGCACATGAAATTGTTTTCTGCACAGAATATGCTATTTTCTGCACATATGACGTCCCAAATTGTCAACAATCTGAACATTTCAATTCATGACAGCTTTCTTGCAGAGAGGAGAAAAAATAAGGAGCCCTGGTGGGATAATGGCTAAATACCGGTATTGCAGCTACAACATTGTGAGTTCGATCCTAGAGGGCTCCTGGTTGACTGAGCCTTCCATCCCTTTGTAGGTTGGTAAAATGAGTACCCAGCTTGTTGGGGGCAATTGGCTAACACATTGTAAAACACTTAGCTCACTATGAAGCAGTATGGAATTGTAAAGTGCTATTGTTGAATGCTGTATTGTTCATTCTTGCCTGTGAGTACAAAATTCATGAAGATTTGCATCTCTGTTCCCTGACTTTGATTCCATGACTAATTCCATGATAAGTGAAGATGGAAGTTCAGGGAAAGAAAGCTTAATGTCCTCTTCTTGCTTGCATCTCTCCCTACAAGGTTCCGTATAGAATTAGAGCTAGTGAATCTAGTGAACAATATAAATGGGAAAGGAGCTGATAGAAGGCCATAGAACTTTTTTCTAATTCTGATATGAAACAATTAAAAATATCAATTTTTTCCTCAATGAATGTGAATGCCTTGAAACTTTTTAAAATAACATTTTTACATGTTTCAAAGAGAGTATTTAATTTCTTCCATAAAACTGTTGAAACAATTGTGTGTGTGTGTGTGTGAGAGAGAGAGAGAGAGAGAGGTGATTACAATTGCTTCTGCCTTGTGGCATGGATTTTTTTTTTACAAAAAATAAAAGCACTATATGGGTTTTGTGTTGTCTTTCTGATTAATAATGCTGTCTCTCTGTTATTTGCAAATATTCTTTACTCCTCCAGGGAGCGGGAGCGGGCAATCAATCCAAACTGGGCATAGATCTGCCTGGTATGAGCCAAATGAAGACCCCATCATACCCTTTTCACCCACTCCAAATTGTTCAATCCCTGAGGAAGCTTTTGGGAAAACCCAAATGGCTGCAGAAAATAAGGTAGCTAGCATTCATCACAAAAATATATTTCCTTTCAAATAATATTCATAATAACTTTTAACACCTTGCCTGATGGAGAAGCCAGTGGAGCTTCAAAATCTTTCAGCATGTATATTGTGCATTTGGTTGGCCCCATAAAGGTATCACTGCTTGATGGATTTTTGATGTTATTGAACATAATAATAATAATAATAATAGTAATTTTTATTTCTTTCCTGCTCAAGGCCAGGCTCAAAGCAGGGCACAGCATGTTAAAATATAAAACACAATTGAAAACACATAAACCCACATTTAAGACACAACACTATAAAATCTTTAAAATACACTCATAAGAGTACATACATAGATTAAAAAGTCATGATTTAAAATTGACAGGATAGGCCTTCCAGAAGAGATCTGTCTTTAATGCTGTTATAAATGCAGTCAGCATTGTCAGTTGTCGTATTTCTTCAGGCAGGTCATTCCACAGTCTGGGGGCAGCGTACAAAAAGGTCCTCTGGGAAACCATTGCCAGTCTTAATTTATAATGAAAGTCACTTCACTGGAATCCTGCTGGGTCACCACACCAGTCCAACTCCTGGTTATCTAAAGCTGTGCTTTAGATAAGCTTGCATAAGCAGGTATCTAGTACCCATTGTGTAAACAATTCTTTGCTCACTTATAGCACAATGGGCTATTTTACACATCAGTCAGCATGTAGGTATAGCTTCACCCTGCAAGGCCAGAATGACCATTGATTGATTGTGGGTTGTACTCAGAAGCTACCAGGCAAACTACTCCCTTCACTGCCACCAGACTATCCATGTAAATATGCCAGGGAAACTTTAAACAGAATCTAGGCCATTGTACTGACCTGTTTATTAAATTTATTTGTTATTAACATATTAGACATATAGGGGCAAACTAACAAGCTAATAGACATATCAACAAACATTAAAATAAAATGAATATTTACATTTTACACATTATCAATATTGCTTATTTAATTTCCCATCTAGTTTTGTCAGGGTTTCTTTTTCACATTTGTTCCTCCTAAAATTTCTCTTTCTTCCTTGTTCTCTCTAGTTATATAAGCTTGTCCCATTATTTGACTCAATTAATTTTCTACTTATTTACTTGTTTTTATTTTCATTATTTTCTTTCTTTCTCTTATTCTCTTTCTGGGTTTCTCTCAGATTTTACTTTCCTTTATCTTCTTTAGTCTGTTTATCTTTCTTCCTATTATTCCTTTTTAAGTTTGTCCATTTTTCTTTCCAAAGTTTTAGATTGGATTTCATTCTTAATTTATCTTCTCTAACTGGATATCCCATCACAAATTTTGAAAACAGAGACAGGTGTATAGATTCCTTACACAATTGCTTACAAAGAAAAAATATCTTATGTACCAACATCTTTTTCTTAGAGATAAACTTTCCTGAGTCAGAAGGAACTTAATGCTATGGGACCACATACTTCCAGTTTTCAATCATGAATGGTGCATTTGTTATTGTTATTGTTGTGTGCCTTCAAGTTGTTTCTGACATCTGGTGACCCTAAGGAGAACATATAATGGGATTTCCTTGGTGTGTTTCTGTAGAGGGGGTTTGTCATTGCCATCCTCTGACGCTGAGAGTGTGTGACTTGCCGCAGGTCATCCAGTAGGTTTTCATGGCTCAGCTGGGATTCAAACCCTGATTTCCAGAGTTGTAGTCCAACACTCAAACCACTTCCCCATGCTGGTTTTCATTCATATGTTAAAATGGCTTCAGAGCATGGAAAGTTATTTTTAAAAGGTAATTAGTTACAGTTATTTTTCCAAGCACATCCTTCTCTTGAAGTAATTTATTTTTCTCCGTTCACAAGAAATGCAAAAAATTTCAAAAATCTGTTTGACATTCATGAATAATTGTACCATAGAAGTATATATATATATATATATATGTAGTATTTAAAATATGAGTACCATGTGTTCCATTCACTGGAGGAATCATCACTGAATGCCCTCTACCATATGGGTAATGCTTGAGTATTATACTATACCGTTCAACATTTCACAGATGAAAACTGGAACACATGGATGAGTAACATCAGAGTGTGGTTAAGGTAGCAGAAGTTATTGAGGAGGAAGAATACACAAGGTAGGCGAGGCTGCAGTAGTTTGCCTTTTTCCTGATCTTATAGGAAGGGTAAATATAGTCCTTCTGCTGAGTAAATTAAGTTCAAACTACTTTTGTACTTTGAACTTAGTTTGCAGTAAGCTGAGGACAAAGGGAAAGGAGGAGAGAGAAACTGGGACATCTTTAAAGCGGTTCAAAATTAGGATGGCAGAGGCCAAATTGGGACATTTGGTAGGTGTGCTATACAATAAACTGGTCATGAGAGAAAACCCATAAAAACCAGCATGTAAGCTACTCTCCAGAGTGTGAGCCCTTCTGGACTTGAAAACAGTAAGTTGGTATATCTGAAACTATTTCAAGAAAACGTCATCACACACATGTGGGAAATAGAAATAAATTACATTGATTATTTGAAACATTTCAAGTTGCCCTTTAGGGCTCTGCCCTCACCTTGGAACATTCAGACGACAACAGGGGCTCATTCCCACTATGACTTACATCAATTAGCTGATTGCTTTAAATGTGCCTTGTCCCCATTTAAAATGGTTTCAGGTGTGACTGCGATCATTTGGACTTGCTTTGAAGAGAGACAAATGCAAAAAAATCGCTCTTTTCAGACACTAGTTTTTTTGGTGGTCCGTTTGAAAAGAAGTAATTAGCAAGCGTGTTTAGCAAGTGAGAATGAAGGACTTGAATTGCATCAAACTGAAGGGGAGGGATTACTGTGGCAGAGAGTTGGCACATTCCTCACCAGTTTTTGGGGAAATCTGCCATGCCATCCCCCCCCTCCGTGCTGCCTTTGTGCTTTGTGGTGTGTCCTATGATTATATATATATATATATATATATATATATATATATATATATATAATTTGACAGTATATGAACTCCATTGTATTTGCAATTACTTGCGGGTGGTGAGCCAGGCGAGTGGACTGGCTGGGGCTCAGTGAGACAAGTAATTGCAAAAACAATGGAGTGCATATACTGCCAATTTTTTAAAAAATTGCATGCATCCCAGGGGAGAGTCCTCCATGACAGCTATGGATAATTCTGGCCATGGCATCCATGACTCCCTCCTGTGTTTTCTTGAATGTGTTGCCTGTTGCATCACCGATGGTGCGTAGATGATTGACAGGCATTTTGAAGCAGCACAAACTAGTGGGAATGACAATCGTACCAAAAAAGAAGCGAATAAAGCAAAGACCTGTTTCCATAGTCAGAATGACGCATCGACTGGGATCGATTCACCGACCTGGAGTGAAAGCAAATTGCAAACCGGGTTAAATGTAGGTGGGAATGAACCCCAGTAAAAAGGGTAAAAATTACAGATGATCACATCAGAACAGGTGTCCAGAAATTACTTAAAACCTTTTCATTGAACACATGGAGTCAAAAGTAGCCTTTAAAAAAGGGAAGGTCTTCAAGGCCAAGCTGAAAACCAAAGTCAAAAGAATCAAGCATAGGTCAAATGGAAGGAAGAAGCTAGGAACAGATCAAATGACAGAGGCTGACTAGAAAGAAGTGGTGGACCAGTCTCTGTTTAAGAATCTCTTGTAAAAAGGGTGGCCTTGGTTTCATTCAGAAGGAGAGGAAAGAGGAGGAGAAGGGGGAGGATAAGAGGAGAGAGAATGAAGTACAGTTAATGAAACTGAACTTCAGAAGAAAACCAACAAAGGGACAAAGAAACAGGTGGTTCAAGACAAATCAATTTCTAAAGATTTAGGGTATCATTGTTCCAAGTCACTCACACAAGGAATAACTTGACAACAAGTAGCAGCTGGTTTAAAGAGCAAAGGGCTGTAGATGAAAAATGGCCCACACAGTTATAGCGCTTTGATATCACTTTAGCTACCTTTGGCTCCATCCTATGGAATCTTGGGATTTCTAGCTTCATGAGATAACTAGAAATCTCTGCCAGAGACTGTCTCAGAGACTGCAAATCCCAGGATTCTGCAGGATGTAGCCATGACAACTAAAGTGGTATCAAAATGTTATAATGATGTACAGTGGGCCCTTGGTATCTGCTGGGGTTTGGTTCCAGCACACACACACATGCACCGTGGATATAAAAAACCCTGGATGTTCAAGTCCCATTAAATACAATGGATAATAAAATAGTGTCCTTTATATAAAAGGGCAAAATCAAGGTTTGCTTTTTGGAATTAATATAGTTTTTTTTTAAAAAAAATATTTTCAAGCCATGGATGTGTGAATCCATGGATAAAGTATCTATGCACACGGCTGATTAGTGTGAAAAACCCCATATAGGTGATTATATGCTACTGCTAGAAATTCTAAGAAAGCATTGATATTGAGGCTTATCAGGCCTGTAAAGGAACTGAAAGAAGCCATGGGATATGGTTCATCTCTGAATATGCAGTCTATAAAAAGGACAAGGAAAGACATATTGGTGGGGAAGAGAGTACTATCTATATTTCAGGGAGAGCACTGAGCCTAAAAAATGAAGAACTTAGCAATTTAACTGAAAAAAACCTCTTCAAGGAAGCACTGTGGGTGGTAGAACCAGCCTCCAAAAAGTAATTGAGGACTGTGTTGCTGTACTCTTGTTTCTCCACTTATCAAAATGCTGAGTGACACCGAAATATAAATCAGGAAGGCAGTTGGAGGAGAAATCAAAATGAGAGGAGGATTAATTTTCCTCAGCTGAAGTGGTTAGATACTTCTAGGTGCAAGATGCACAGCATAACACCCAAAATC
Source organism: Phrynosoma blainvillii (assembly GCA_026167975.1). Lineage (NCBI taxonomy): Eukaryota > Metazoa > Chordata > Lepidosauria > Squamata > Phrynosomatidae > Phrynosoma > Phrynosoma blainvillii. The sequence goes on along the minus strand of JANUYF010000004.1, from coordinate 23,910,421 downwards.
ATGTATGACTCCCTTTCCAATTTATTCCACAGAAAGCAATCTGGACAGCATCATACTGTATTTAGATTTGGTATATTTGGCTATTTTGACACTGAAATAGTGAAGATATTTCTGGCCTGTACCATCACACATCAGAGGTAGAAGCCCATGTCACTCAGTGCTCTTCCATATAATAAAGCTCTCTACACATGCAAAACTATGAAAACTAGGATGAAACGTTCAGGATATTTATTTTGCATGCAGTCCCCATTTTTAGTCTGAAGTGATACTATATCTCTTTATATTCATTTGAAGCACTTTTATTCTTCATTTTAGCCAGAGGGTTTTCAGTGAGATTTATAGATCAATTGAAGACAGAACAGTCTCTTGAATTTAAGAGCATATCTGCATTATACAGCTATATTATAGTCTGATGCCACTTTAATTGCCATGGCTCAATCCTATAGATTCCTGAGCTTTGTAGTTTGATACAGTACCTAAGAATTCTTTTCTAGGGAGCTCTAATACACAGTCCAGGGGAGTGTACTAGTGCTTTATAGCACAGCAGTCAAAGTCCTTCGCTAACTACAAATCTCAGGATTTCGTAGGATGGATGCATGATAGTAAAAGTGTAATCAAACTGCTATAAATATGTTGGGTAGATACACGCATAGCACAAAACAAAAAATAATAGGAGATGGAGAGAAAGGGAAAATGTGAATTCATGCACCAGTTACAAAACATTTTATTATCTCAATGAGAGCCAAGCCTAGGGTGATGTTCAGTCTCATTATTCTTTCATTATTCTGGATTTGGGTTGGGTTGGGTTGAGAGGAGGGGTTGAAGAAATGTCTTCTACCAGTTTTGTCCCAATGCCTTTTACTTTATGGGAAACATCTGGCTCCACTAGGCTCAGATATCTCACAGCTCTCTCACCCAGGAAACTGACTACAGCCAGAAGAGAGACTACAAACCACTTAATGCTAACCATAGCTAACAAGGATTAAATGCGTCACTCCACACCTTAAACATATTTTGGAAGAAATGCGGGTGGGGGAGCACTTTAAACAACAGTTTAACCATCATGTGCTTGAGAACAAAGAGCTTAGTATGTATGCATGTTGGAGAGGGGAAAGTATTAATATTAATAAACACTTGGTGTCTTTATTGTTCCAGTGTGTTTAGATTTGACTGAAAACACAGAACAGAGAATACTGAAGGGTCTCCATAAATCACAATGAAAGTGACTGACATATCCTTGTTCCTCATCAGCATGTTTTATGCAAATATACTTCCTGGGGTGTATCTAGTGCATAGAAATTTGATATTTCTGTTTCAAAACCAATTCTTCTTCTTCTTGCTACTGCTGAAATGCAAATCTCATCCTCAAGATTTCACTGTTTCTCTGGCCACATATATATGGCAGAATTAATGTACTTTGTCACTGCTTTAACTGCCATGGCTCATTGCTATGGAACTGTGGGATTTGTAGTTTTGTGAGATATTTAGCCTTCTCTGTCAGGGTGCAAATCCTAGGATTCTATAGGATAGAATCATGACAATTAAAGCAGTGTCAAACTGCATTAATTCTGCAAATTGGCAGCATTCTCTCTCTCTTTCTTTCTCTCTCTCATACACATATACAATCACACACACCGATTCACCTATCAAAATTTTGATTTTGAAAGTCATCCACATTCTCAGACAAATACCATATTTGAGAACCTGATTGGGAATTCATTTGCTTTAGCACCCTACTTTCTGCTGTCCCCAGACTGGTTTTGTGACCTTCCTTGTAGAAAAACACAATATCTAAGACCAGCACAAGCATGCTGCTGCCACAGGTAGAGCAGCAACAGAGGTCATTGTCTCCTCTACCTCCATATCTCATTGTCAGCAGTTCCACTTTGCAAATAAGTGGTTGTTGTTATTATCCCATCTTTTTCCCAGTTTAGGACTCCAGGTGTCTTAGAACAATTAGCCACTGAGAAGGCCCTTTCCAGTGTTTCCACCAAAATGTACCTGCAAGAGTGATGGGACAGAGATCAGGGCCTCCCCAGAAGAAAATTTTTTATTATTATTATTATTATTATTATTATTATTATTATTAATCTCAAAACACAAGCAAGCTCATACAGGAGAGTCATCTCCTTCAAATAAGCAGGACCTAAACTGTATAGGGCTTTATAGGTCATTACCAGCACTTTGAATTCTGTCTGGAAACAGATGGACAGCTGGTAGTATTGTTGCAATAAAGAAGTTGTACAATCCCTGTAGCCAGCACCAGTTAACAATCTGACTGCATCTCTTTGTACCAGATGAAGTTTCCAAATACTCTTCAATGGAAGCCCCATATAGAGTGTGTTACAATAAGCCAAATGGGATGGAAGTAAGGCATGTGTCACTGTGGCCATATCTGATGTCTCAAAGAATGGGTGTAGCTGGTTAACTGTACAAATGCACTCCTGGCCACGATCAAGATCTGAGCTTCCAGGCTCAGGGCTGAATCCAGGAGCACACTCTAGCTGCCAGGCTTTGTCTTCAGGGGGAATGTGACCCCCCATATAGCACAGGTTATACATCACTGATTCACTTTGGTATCAAGCAGTGTTTTGCATGTGTGAATTTCAGATTTTACATCACAGATAGAAACTATGCATCTTAGGGCATTTGCAGACTGCCAGAAATAGTGCAAATTGAGTCCACTTTAAGGGTTAGGGTTAGTGCTAGGGGATCATGGGAATTTTTTCCCCCCTGAGACATTGAGCCTTCTCTGTCAGAGAGCTCTGGTGCCACAATAAACTACCCATGATTCCCTAACCCTAACCCTAACCCTTAAAGTGGACTCAATTTGCACTATTTCTAGCAGTCTTCAAAGGCCCTTAGACACAGTGCTTGTCAAGAGTTCTTTCACACTTATAAACAAAAGACATCAGGCATATGGAAACCAAGGGTTCAACGTGTAGGTTCCAATGAACCCTCCTAAATATCCAGGAAATTAAAGATGCTGATGAAATTCTCCTGAGCTCAATGCCTTATTTGAAATGTAAGTAAGGTTTCAAGTCACAACATTGCTATGGGATTATGGGCCATGTACAGTTGGCATCATATTTTAAAATCATGACTTGTAAATTGGACTCAGGCCAACATAACTTCTTTTTTTTGGGGGGGGGGGTTGTTGTTGTTTTCCAGTGATAGGCTTCCATCCATAGGGACCTCCAGAAGTTCTCCAGAGGTTCCTGTGTTTCATGTCATTGGCCTTCCATTTTTGTGTGGAATATCTAAGAGAATTTCTTAGTTAATTTGAATTGAACTTTGGATAACTAAAGTTTTATAATTCTATGGGTTGCCTGGAAATATCTTAGGACAATTCCCAGGTTACCAGAGTAATTTAAAATTAGTTTTAGTTGACAGTCAGCTGAGACTTTAGTATACATGCATCATTAATGATGCATGCATGCTAAAATCGATAACAGCAAGTTTTCTTTTTGCCAGTTTCTTTCTTCTTTGCAAGCTGGTATGTGAAGCAAAATAAAAGAAACTTAACTAGGAAACACTCTTGGAACTCTATTGACATTTAATTCACTGTGCACACATGCTTAAATGTCCTTAAAGGAGTTTTTAAAAAATTAATTGCATGCAGTAAGCAATTGGTGTTACCAAAGTGATTAAAGTTGAACCATTTCTTGCTACCATTCAGATCTCAAATCAATGCAAATACAAAAGGCTTCATTTTGTTTTTGTAAAGAGACAAAAGGAAAAATCTATTCAGATGAATCAATGGGCTCTATTATGTCAGCATTGCATAACTTCATTATCTCTTCCTTTAACAGTTACTGAACTGCTGTGGGGGGGTCATCCCTCTCTCAATGTTGTCAGATACTGAATTAATTTTCAATGGAGTGAAATGCTTGGTAACACCTGGAGCATCATAGTTATATCTAAAAATTGGAAAAGTCATGTGAAAATCTCATTGAAGCTTCTACCTTATTATAGAAACTTTCAAGAAGGTAGCTGAGGAGTCTCATAACACCTTTCATTGCGGTGTAGTGATCTGAGGGTTCAAATGGCCACTCAGCCATGGAAACCCACTGGGTGACTTTGCACAAGTCACACTCTCTCAGCCTCAGAGAAAATCAAAAACTTCCTTTGAACAAATTTTGCCAATAAATCTATTATAGGTTCATGTTATGGCCACAACAGGTCAGAAATGACTTGCAGGCACATAACAACAAAACATGATACTTTAAAGACTAACATGTTTCCATGCATAAGCTTGCATGGAATGCATATATTTTGAAAACAAGCACTGTTTGTATATTTGGTATTTTGGTTAAATGCAGTAACATGACAATTATACTTACAGCGATGTACTTTCCCACTATTTCAGTCTCAACACTGGAATAACTGAAAGAGCTGTGCCACTCCACAAGATCCCTAAATTCTCTTGGATGAATGTTGCAGCTGACATTTTTGAACTATGAAGTCATTTGTGTATGTGTTTATGAGCCTTCAAGTTACCTATCAACTCATGGCGAACCTATGTTTTTCACAGGATTTTCTTAGGTGAGGAATACTCAGAGGTGGTTTTGTCAGTGCTTTCCTCTGAAATATAGCCTACAGCACCTGCTATTCTTTGGAGGTCTGCCATCCAAGGTCATTTACACCTCCCGATAACATATTATTCCAAATCTCCTGAGGGTCTTTACCTCCATGAAGAGAAGGGTGATCAAAATGGTGAAAGGTCTGGAAGCCATGCCATATGAGGAACATCTTAGGGAACTGGGTATGTTTAGCCTGGAGAAGAGAAGATTAAGAGGTAACATGATAGCCGTGTTTAAATATTTACAAGGATGTCATGTTGAAGATTGAGCTAGTTTGTTTTCTGCTGCTCCAGAGAATAGGACATGGAGGCTCGCATTCAGACCACATGAAATGAAATTTCACCTAAACATCAGGAAGAACTTCCTGACAGTAAGAACTATTCAACAGTTGAATACACTGCTCCAGAGTGTGAATTTCTTTGGTGGTTTTTAACAGAGGCTAGATAGCCATCTATTAGAAGTGTTTTGATTGTGTATTCCTGTATATCAGGGGATTAGATTGGATAGCTCTTTTGCTCTCTTCCAACTCTATGATTGTATGATAATACATTTCCCACTGTTGTAGCTAAGATGAAATTTGGTTTTGGTCAGCATGGTATTCCCAAAGAGATTGTTCTTGGCTGTGTTTTATTTGCAAGTAATGTTCTACAGCATTTACCCCCAGTCCCATGGCCAAACAGAGTGCATGGTTCAAACTGCTCAACACTTGTTGACAAAGACATTCCAACATGGCACAATTCCTCATTTGGTCTTGTTGAACCTCTATAATATTCCTGTCACTGATCTTCCTTTGATTCCAGGCCAAGGAACAACTTTTGTGTAGCATGCTGTCACCTATACTACATAAAGATGCCATGTTTTGGTCACTTTTAACAACCATAGAAATCCACTAGTAATAAAGGAATCATTCTCTGCTTTGACTTTATGTTGGTGGTCAGGTCCACATGCAAACAAGTACAGTTTGAGTTCCAGAATCTATCACTGTAGAGATAGATGAGCTATGAGCATATATAGGGAAAACGTCTCATGGAACAACCTTCAGAAAGAACAAGATGTCCTTGAGAAAGATCAAGCATCTCTAACTTACACATTCATGGATTCCCTAAGAAATGTCACCACGGTATACAAAGAGATAAAGATTTGTCCAACAAGAGAGGGAAAAGAGGTGATGGGGAGGCCTCAAGTAAAAGTGTGAAGAACAAAAGAGGAAAGGAAAGTAATTGGGTTAATAATTTTTACAAAACCAGGCCTTGTATGAATGACACAAAAAAAAAAAAAAAGAAAGAAAGAAAGAAAGAAAGAAAGAAAGAAAGAAAGAAAGAGGCCAATACATAATTCTGATTTCCAGTGTGCAATTCTTTTTTACTGATGTGGCATTTCATACAAAGATCATTCTCAAACAGCCATGCACACACAACGGTGTAAGTGATCTGTGATGCCACTATGAAACCGTGTCTGGAAATTCAGTATATTAGATGCAACTAAATGTAAAAGCGCATTGTTCATAGCCGAGTGCATGGAAACCAAAACGGTAATATGAAGGCAGTGATTACCGGAGATGTCTAGACATGGAGAAACTATGACCTCACTTACGACAATCCACTATTTATTTTTCCTTTTTATTAAAGGGAGGTATACAAAGCTAAAAAAATGCTAGGCAGTGGAGAGACAGGTAGCAAGGCTAAATTATTCTGTATCTGAAAAGACTGCTTTCTGGGATCTAGATTTTAAAAAACCAACAATTTTGAATCAAGCCATACTTTTCCCCAGTTAAGAGCTGTAATTCAGTCAAATTTTGGTGATCGATTGCAAACTGATTTCTACACCCAAAAAAGAAAAGAAAAGAAAAGAAAAGAAAGCCACCTGTTTTATTATAGTGAACAACCAAGATTTTAGGGGATATTATGAGTTTCATTTTCCCTCCCACTATAGCTGATAACAAATAAAACAAAAAGGGAAAAGCTAACAGGATGACATCATGTAATTTTGAACTCCATGGTACCAGAAAGATATATGGTGACCTGAATAGACACAAACAGCAAAAGTTATAGTACAAAGTAATGCACAATGAGGCAAAAATTAGCAACAACCCAACTTCATGTTTACTGGTGCTGTGTATTTATAGGTGCTGTGGTAAGTTGGCATTTACTTGCATCTTTCCAAGGTAAGGAGAATTTTACCACAGACTAGTGGAAATGTGTGGCAACATGGTAATCTCTAGCCATTAGCTGGCCTGGGTTGTCATGTACACCCATTTTAACACAACATCTATCTGTGTGCGATTAGATATTTCTTTATCACTTGTCTGCAAGGTACAGAGAGCCAAGGTATTCTAGAATGTGAAAATATAGTCTGATGCATTTTTCTTATTTTTATCCCTCCATTGATAATATTTTTGACTATCTGAAGGGTGGTATCTCCCTATATGACTCTGCCTGAGTCTTAAAACCTTTAAGGGAGGGCATTCTTTCAGTCTCACCACCATAACAGACACATATTTGATGAGAGCACAAGAGAGAATTCTCAGTGGCTGCTCACAGGCCTTCAGTTTTTAATTCATATGGCAGAAGGGTGTTTTCAATGTAATGTGCTGACTTTTATCTTTTTTCTTTTTAATTTAAAGCTCATGTGTTAAATGTACTTTACCACGTTTTAACTATGAGCTTTATAATAAAAATTTTAACTGTTTCTTTTTTCTTAAAAGCCTTTGTAATATAAGATTTTACCAGAACTTTGTTTTAAGTTGTTGTAAGATACTTTGTGTCCTCTGTGCTTGGAAAAAAAGGGGGATGTAAATTAAATAAATAAAGAAAATAATAAACTCAGCTGTTTTACTATCTCATATACAGCTTGAGACATCTCATAGATCACACAATTTTTTGTCCCTAGATGTTCCCAGAATTGAACTTCATGAAGGTCCAGCCAATGTGGCCACTGGTAAAGAGCTCTGGAGTCATAGTTCAATAGTATCTGGACATGCACATGTTGGGAACAACTGACATAGATCACAGACAGCTGAGACTCATAAGAGAGCCACAAACACAGAATGGAATTGGATTGTAGCCCATGAAGGTCAGACTCAAGGATGGTGTGATGGCAGAGGGGATTGAATCTGCTATGAGCTTTAGTTTGTCTAGGGAGGTATCCAATAACCCCTTGTGAAAGCGATTCCTCGTTCACCTATACCACAATGGGCTGGTTTAGATGTTAGTCAGGATGAAGATACAGCTTCAATCTGTATGACTAGAATGACCATCAATTGGCCATGGGTGTACTCAGAAGCTACCAGGCAAACCACTCCCTTCACTGCCACCAGGTTAGCCATGTAAGCCAGGGAACGTAATGAATATGATGGGACCACATGCTTCCAGAACTTCAGAAGGAGCTATCCAACTATTGAAACCATCCCCAAACTGGGTTCAGTATCATGGAGAGCTCTTTAAAGTTGGTGGCATGAGCTTTCATAGACTCAATCCTATTTCCTCAGACCCCATGCATCTGAGGAAGTGGGCTCAAGTCTATGAAATCTCATGGTATCAACTTCTCTCTTTCAGTTACTCTCAAATGTACTACAAAATCCCTTTGCAGACTAAGGGGGGGTTGCAGACTGCCAGAAATAGTGCAAATTCAGTCCACTTTTAGGGTTAGGGTTAGTGCTAGGGAATCATGGGAATTGTTTTTTTTCTGAGACATTGAGCCTTCTCTGTCAGAGAGCTCTGGTGCCACAATAAAATACACTTCCCATGATTCCCTAACCCTAACCCTAACCCTAAAAGTGGACTGAATTTGCACTATTTCTGGCAGTCTGCAACCCCCTTTACATGGCTATAACTTTGAATTAAAATTCATAATTCATCATCCCATACAGGGAACCTCCAGATGGGAAAAAAACTCTCTGGAAGTCCCAGGTTTTGTTCCTATACAAACCAATTTTGGTCTAAAACACATTGAAGAAATAATCCAGTTTGAGACCACTTTAATTGTGCTGACTCAGAGATAGGGAATCCTGGGAATTGTAGTTTATTGTGGCACCAGAGCTCTCTGATAAAGAAGGCAAAATGTCTCACAAAACTGCAGTTCACAGAATTCCCTAACATTGAGCCAAGGCAGTTAAAGTGGTCTCAAGCTGGATTATTTCTGCAGTGTGTTTTGGACCAAAGTCTGAGAAGCAGTAAAAATGGCAGTCACCATAGAAACACAGCTATTGTTTCAAGGATACAGATTCAACAGACATCAAGTGAGGGACAGAGAAATGTTAGCACAAAAATGCAATTATCCTATTGCTTAACAAGTGTAATATTGCTAAAGCACTTTAACACTTGAACTTTAATTCAATAATAATAATAATAATAATAATAATAATAATAATAATAATAGACTCAGTGGAAATGGGTAAAAATCAGTTTGTTGAATGTGACTGGATGCCACACGGAGAGTGAAGCAGTGAGGGAAGAAATCTGTAATATTTTAAGACAGAGGCTGGATGCAAATCCATGAATATGCAGGCACATAAAGAACAGGAAAGTCTTAATACTTCCTAAGATTTTTTTATACCCATTTAGAGCCACCGGAACTACAAGTCAAATCAGACTGAAACATTTCATTCTGGAGGAGGCATTGTCATCTTTCAGAATAGGGGTACTTGGCCACTCCTCAATGAGATAATATAGAAAATTGGGTTCAAAAGAAGGATAATCAGGTTAAGACCACTAGCTGACCTTAAAGTTCACTACTCCATCTTGGGATACCATTTTTCAGGGGAATATTTTGAGGATGAAAAGTACTGCTCAGAGTTTCTTAGGGAAAACATGGAAACAAGTGGAATGAATAATCTGAATGATATGCAAGTAAAGCATAATCTCTTGTTCAAAATAAAAACATGAGGATGTCATGATCAACATCATGCAACTATTGTGTTTTCCTGAACAATTAAGTTAGGCTATGTAAGGTTTCACACAATTATAGCATTATAATTCTACTTTAATGCCCTAGCTGTATCTTATGAAATTCTGGGTTTTGTAGTTTGGTGAGGCAGTAGTGCACTCTGGCTAAGACTTACAAATACTCCTCCCTAAACTGCAAATCCCAGGATTCTAAAAGTAGTTAAAGTGGCATTATAGTGTTATGACTGTGAAGGGGCTCCTGAACAAGTCCTTCTCTGAAGTAAAATGTTTGGGAATTGTGTCATGATTTCACCTTGCAGATTTGATTATTTTCAGTTTTGATTAATAGTTCTCTCTAGGCATCTCTAGGTCCTCCAGAGCAACTCTGCCAGAAGTTGACCATAGAGTTGTGCTGGAGAACCTAGAAGAACCTAGATAAAATGTTTCACTAGGCATCTGTAGTTCCTTGAACATTATTCTATGATCAACATTTGGCAGATGTTGACCACAGAGTTGTACTGGAGGAGCTGGAAATTCCAAGCGAGGTGTTCTCTTAGGTAAAAAGAATAGTATTCTTTTATTTGCAGTTTTTCCAAATTCACAGGGGTCGTTCACCCCAACTTCAGCAAATGTTGAGGGACCACTGTATTTATATATCCTTGATAAAGGGTCAGTTTCATCACATGCTATTGGGAATAACAACACCAACAAAAACTTATCATGGTTCACTTCTTTTAAAAGTTTCAGTACCTTGGTGTAGTCTATCTAGCTATCTATCTATCTATCTATCTTATCTATCATTTGTCTATCAATCTATCCTGTCAGACACATACATATGGATGTATGTATATATGTGTGTATGTTGTGTGCGTGTGTATAGACTACACCAAGGGCATAAAACTTTTGAAAAGGTGAGCCATGATGAGTTTTTGTTGGCTTTGATACTCCCCATAGGATGCGATGAAATAGACCCTTTATCAAGGAAAAAAATAATAGAAAAAGAAAGAAAAAGATTAAGAAAGTGACCAACCGGAAAAATCAATAGCATTGAGGTAATTTCAGGAATGCAGTTTCCCAGAATTGTAGCTGTGAAATCCCCAAGGTCTTCCAGCACTTATTGTTAGTTTTCAAGGTCACCCCACTATATACATACATACATACATACACACACACACACACACACACACGGTTGTGCTGTTCCTCTCTCAAGAATGACAGCATAAGCTAGATCAGGTCCATAAGGTCATCTATGACAATCAGAAAACTATGTTTTCTTTTTTCTTCAGCTGCTGCCCAAAGGAAAAAAGTGAGAGAGGGAAATACTTTGTTAAATCTCAAATGTTCCACCTGGTACCTCTGAAGACACTTATTCAATAACTTATCCAGTTAAGCCACCCTTAATGTGATACTTATTAGTTTGCAAATGCAATTACGTTTTTCTATAACATCTTGAAACTATGCACTGTTAAGTTCCAACTGAACATTTCTGGAAAGGTAGACATCTCAGGCTCTTAATAAAACTGATTTCTGCAGCCTGCCCTTTCATTACCATCATTGTTCATTGAGAATGTGAAAAACAGAGACTTATCACTTATCAACAAAGTGAGATGAGCATCATATTTTGTTTCGTGAAATGTGTGGAGTGGTCATGGCTGTTATGGCCATCTGTATCTCTTTTGAAAGAATTATATCCTAAACATCTCTTATAATGTAGACTCTTTAAGTGAGTGCAATCTTGGCCTAAAGAAACTAAAGTAGAATGCTAAACCAACTATGGTTCCAAAATGGAGAACATTCTCAAAGAATTTAAAGACAATGTGAAAAATTGTTTTGCATTACTAAACCTAATAAACCGGGATCCTGAAGAATGTAAAGACAATGTGATAAATCGTTTTGCATTACTGAAACCTAATAGCCCAGCCAGAGACATTGCCAGGGAAGAATGTAGAAAGACACTATCTGTAACAAAATAGAAAGACAAACCCCAATGGATGACAGAGGAAACTCCCCAATCAGGCAAGGACAAAGACATCAGAAGCAAATGTGACAGAGCCAGAGTTAGAACCCTGAATGCACTGTTTATTCCAGTCCACAGAGATAAGAAGAATTACTATAATAAGCAATGCATAGAAATAGAACTTGACAAAAAAAGGAAAAACTAGAGACCTCTTCAATAAGATCTGAGAAATCAAAGGGAACTTCAAACCTAGATTGGGGATGTAGTGATAAAGAACCTAGACAAGATCCTGAAGTGTAAAGATATATCACTGAATATTAAAATTAGGATGGTAGAAGCTGTCATATTGCCCATCTCCATGTAAGGGTGCCAAAGCTCGACAGTGAAGAAAGGTGATAGGAAGAAAAATAAATAATTTGTGATGTGGTGCAGGAGAAGAGTTCTGAGGATACTGTGGACTGCTAAAAAGGATTGCAAACACATCAAACAGCAGAGTTCTAGGTGTGAACGGTTTTCTATATTTCAAATTCTGGTTGTTTACCCCTAAGTAAGTGTACAATTCTACACTCACATATTTGGGAATGAGCCCTCTAAACCTTAGTGAAATGTATTTACTTCTGAGTAGACACATAGAGGATTGTGCAGTAGGCAAATAAGTTCAGAAACACATTCATCCTCACAGGCACAGCCTTTAAAAAAAGTGAGAAAAGTCTACATGGAAAAGTCTTTTATTCTGTTTTCAAAAGCTTCCCAGCACCACTAACTCCAAATATTCAGACACTATTTCTTTTTTCAAGGAAGGAAGTGATTTTGCAGTCAATGCCTGTCTTGCGCTGCTGTCAGAGGAAACCAGTGAAATGAAAATGAAGTGATAATATACTGTAGGATATTTAAGAGACAGAAATGCAAGGAAAAATGGTAGCCTGGGACTCTCTAACAGAGCCTTGAAATAGACACAAACACTAGAGTCTCAGAAGCTGCCAAGAATAGTGAACTGTAAAATTACCTAATACCTCTGTCATGTTTACATTACATTTGTAATAGGGAGGGGAGATGACAAGGGAAGGACACCAAATGGCCCCCATGTTTGATAACCTTGTTGATCCCCAGCTACATACTTCATGCCAACTGGCTTTCCTGTTTTCTTTTTCTTTTTACCTTCCTCCTGTATTCATCAGCACAATAATACTGCTATTAAAAACTGCTTTAATGCCTGCAGCATATTGCTTTTTGGATTAGTGACATATTCTATGCAACTGCTGGCTTGTGGATAGATCTGCAGAGCTGCAAGTGAGGAGAGAGTTGGAAAGCATTTTAGCCAAGAACACCTCCCCCCCCCCCACATACATACTTTCCTGTGATAAAGAAAAGCAGGCAAGAAAAAGAAAACAGTTAGTATAAAAGTCCCCCCTTTTTGTCCCAACTCTCTGGAAGAGATTTGATGAATGGTTTAGTTTCTAAGAAAGACCTCCTCCTGGGAGACTTACAGAAATACCTGCCAGTTCCAATGCACTAGCTTAAAAAAAAATCTGCAGTGATTAGACTGAAAAGCTGGCAGAATACTATCTTACCATAATAGTTCAGCAGACTTCAGTGGAACTAGGTCTGGTTTAATCATTATTTTAAGTAGGCTGTAGCATAAGGTCTCCGTCAAGTCAGGGGCCCTGCATAATTATTGGGGAAAGGTTGTCGTTCAGTGGTAGAGCACATGCTTTGCATGCAAATGGTCTCTTGGTAATGCTAGGAAGGACCTTTGCCTCTAAGCTCAGAGAACTGGTGCCAGGAGATAATACTGAGCTAGATAAAGCCAAAGGTCTGAACTGGTATAAGAAACTTTCCTATGTTCTGGGTACAATCTAAGATTATTTCCATGTGGGGATATCCCCCCCCCCATAAGATCACTATTTTAAAATTATATGTATAAGTACAGGATGGCTATTCCTTTGCCACATAGCAGAGTACAGATGCCTTACCACTGCTGTGTCAATAGCTCTAGTCCATCCCTGATGGCTGAAAATTGTGTAAGAGTAATCATGAAATGAAAAAGTCTCTGGCCAAGGTTGTGTAATTCAGAGTACTGTGTGAATGTTCCAGAGGCAGAACTATGATAGGACTCTTCTCTCAGCCCTCCTAAGATCCATTGTTCAGCCACTGCAGTACTCCTCTTCTATGGCCATTCAACGGCTGATGAAGAATGGAGTGAGGATTGGCAGAGCATCTGGCTATGTCACCACAGTCAGACACAGACCAATGAAATTATCTGCTGGGATCTTCCAGAGTCCTCCAGAGGACTCAGCAGATGATATAATCATACTGCCTATGGTTATGGGGCTGTAGCCAAATGCTCCTCTGATCCTCTCTGCTCTCCTCAGCCACTAAATGGCCATAGGGAGGCTGAAGCAACTAAATGGTAAGTCAGGAGAGGAGCTTTGGTCATTACAGAGGGAGGAAGAGAATACTAACCCCTGCAATGACTTACGTGTAAATGTGTCACTAATAGGATGCCAGGAAAGAAGTAACAACAACAATTTCTTATCAGCTTCTCCCAAAGGCTCAAGGCAGGGTACAACTTAGATTAAAGCACATAACACATTAAGTTAAAATGCATAAACATAGGACACATTAAGCTCACCCAACATAAAATTAAAAATAGAATATTTTAAAATTCATAATTTAAAATTGATTGGGTAGGCCTGCCAGGAGAGATAGGTCTTTAATGTTGTTTTAAATTCAGATAGCATGTGTAGCTGTCAAATTTGTCCTGGCAGTGATTCCACAGTTTAGGGGCAGCCGATGAAAATGTCCTCTGGGTAACACTTGCCAGTCTAGTCATGGCTGGTTGAAGCATATATGGTGAGGACCTGCATATATGGGGCAATTCATACGGGAGGAGGTGATCCCATAGCTCAAACCATGTAGGGCTTTAAAGGTAATAACAAACATTTTGTACTTTGACAAAAAATTAACCAGCATCCAGTGGATTGATTTTAATATTGGTGTGTATGCTCACTCCTAGATGTACCAGTGATTAATCTGGCTCCCATGTTTTGAACTAATTTGAATTCACTGGTGCAATGTAAAAGTCCAGTCTTGAGGTTACTAGCATGTGCACTACCATCTTTAGGTCTTCCAGTTCTAAGAAGTGGCACAACTCCATTTGTATTGAATAAGGGCGGTGAATGTGGGACTTTCAAATGTTGTTGGACTTCAGTTCCCATTAGCTCTTGTCAACATAGCCCACCAATGGGATTGCAGAGACTTCTACCCCACCCCCCCCGGCAACACCTAGAAGGCCACATACATAAATACATAAAGGAATGCATGTCATGGACAATATTAGCTCTACCAATACCTCCAAATCTCTGAGAGCCTCAATACCTGAATTTAATAACATAGCCTTTTGTATCGATTCCAGACTCTTGGAATGGCCCCAACTGGGAAATCTCAAGATAACATTTTTAATGCTGGAAAGCCATGGTGGAAGCCCTTATGAAAATGACAAGTTCTAGCAGATGGATGGCAAGTTTTAGCAGAACATGGGAGCATATACAGTCCAATGGATAACACTGATGTAATTGTTTCAAAATCTTTAGAGTATTTCCTCCTTCTATTTCATAGAATAAGTTGTGGGTCAGGCAACTAATTCCTATCCTTGCTGTTAGGATAATGTGCAATAGTTGGTCCATAGCCCAGATTTGTGCCTTTGGGGTGATCTTCTCAGTTTCTTATGAGAAACATGACATCAACATGAAAATAAACATTAGGTATTTTTACAATCCACACTTTCCAGGCAGCTGCTTTGGCTCCACTGTTTAGTTCATATCTGTTTGGAAATTCCATTGGAGAGACACCACCTGTCATTTTCCTCAGGGTTTCTGTCTTCAATGTCCTATAATATATTGTCACTTCATTTTCATCTTACTGGTTTCCACCAACGGCGGATCAGTACAAGTGCTGACTTCTAAATCCCTTCCCTCCATTTTTTTTTAAAAATAAAAGTTTGGATTCAGTAGAGGGAATGAAAGAAGCCAGAATGATGTAAGGGTTGGCGTGTTGGACTAGGCTTCTAGGAGACCAGGGCTGCATCCGCACTGCAGAAATAATCCAGTTAGACACCACTTTAACTGCTAAGGAATTCTGGGAACTGTAGTTTAGCAAGATGTTTAGCCTTCTCTGTCAGAGAGCTCTGGTGCCACAATAAACTACATTTCCCAGAATTCAATTGCATTGAGCCATGACAGTTAAAGTGGGTGGTGTCAAACTAGATTATTTATGCAGTGTGGATGCAGCCCAGGTGTCATACCCTGCCTGGGGGAGGACTCCGCAGGATGAGCCAGAACCTCCTCTGAGACCTGAGCCCAGCCCTAGTTCTGCTTTGCCAGCTCCAGCAGAGCCTGTGGGCTCTCAGGAGGCTCCGCAGCCAAGCCTCCCAGCAGCAGAACCTTCAGACATGGAGGAGGATCAAGGGACAATACCTACCTTCATCCAGCGTCGAGCAGAAAGGGAGGACCTTCAGCGTTTGAGGAGACTTTATGAAAAACACCAGAGCAATCAGTCTCAGCTGAGCTCCTGCAGCTTGATAATTTAAGCAGGTGCAGAAGGTGCCAGAGATTTTCTGAGCTTCCTAGCAAAAGTCTCTGTCTCTCCCTGTTCCTTGGCCTGAAACCTTGATTCTCAAACTGTTGACTCAGGGCCTCTACAGACGGCCCTTTGTGCTGTCTTAGAGGCAGGGAAGAGGAGGGGCAGCCACATGCCGGGCAACCCAACCCCATGCCAAGGACTTCATGACAGCGTGCATCATTACGTTCAGCACACGCCATCATGACGTCCTCCCAGCACAGCATCTTGACACGCTGCTCCGGAAGGGGTGCAGAAGAGCCATGTGGCAGCTCTTTGGGTGGCCTATTTGCCGCCTCTTAAAGGACTGGCATTTTGGCACTCCTTTCCAAGGTGGCAAAAGGGAGGATTGGGGCTGAGGCGTGGGACAGCCTCAGCCCCAGTCCTCTGCTTCCCAGGGCAGCCCACGGCCGCCCGTCTGCATCTCCCCATTATCTTGAACTTCTGGAATCCTTGACCTTCAGACTGCTTTGTCACTCTGCCTCTCTGGAATTCTAGACCTTTGGACTGCTTGATCTGAATCCTGGTGTCCAGGAAAGCCGCAAAGAGTGCTGATAGCAGCTTCATGTGAGGTTTGAAGGCAAACAAAAGTCTTTTGCTAATGCAAAGCCAGAAAGCAAAGGTCCATATTACCAATCCAAAGTTCCAGCCAGAGAACAGTCAAGCCATAATAAACTACACATCCCAGGATTACATAGGATGGAGCCATGACAGTCAAAGTGATGTCAAATTTCATCAGTTCTGCAGTGTGGCAGCAGCCCCCATGTTTGAACTGGACTACAACTCTAGAGACTTGGGTTCAAATCCCTGCTTAGCCATGGAAAACCGCTGGGTGATCTTGGGGATGTCACATTCTCTCAGCCTCAGAGGAAGGCAAAGGTAAATCTCCTACTGTACAAATTTTACCAAGAAAACCTCATGACAGGTTCACTTTATGGTCACCACAAGTCAGAAACAACTTGAAGGCACACAATAGCAATACCCACCTGATCTCCTTGGCTGATTCTTGAAGTCAAACAAGACCGCCCGAAGTTAAGTAAGACCACCTTATATGCCCCCCGGATGATGAATGAGAGACGAGTGCCATTTTAGATATTAGATATTGTATTATTGTACTTTATTGTATGTTTGCTGCTGATATTATTTTTTTATATAGTGTATTTTATATTTTGTATTTGTATTCTTGTATTTTTATTGTTGTAAATATAATAATAATAATAATAATAATAATAATAATAAATACACAAATCCCCTTCTTCTCACACCTTTTTGCTTAATTGCTGCACTATCTGAAAAATCATGTTAACCAACAAATTGCTGAACAATTGAATGTCCTATTTCTCAGTTTAATAAATCTTAACAGATGGTGAAGGAAACATTTATGCTGCAGCTCCAATATTAGACAGATAATTTAAATGTATGTTTGAACAAAAGTGCATTGTGCTCCAAAAGATAATAGGGAATATATTAACTGAGATGAGCACCTGAGGAACAGAAGTACAGGGTTGTGGAGGGGGCAGAAATAAAAGAAAGAAAACCCTGGATATGGCCAGTGACTGTGATAGGAGAAGAAGATAAAAAGGGGTTGAATGGGCAATGGATGGGGTTAATGTCTCATGTGCCTGAGGAATGGGGCAAATGAAGTAGACAAGATCAGTGAGTAAGGGTAAGGACAGATGGAGGAGGCAAGGAGCATAAGAGAGGAGAGTGGGAGGAACATGGCTGACCAAAGACATTTTGGTATATGAGATGAAGGGCAAGATGACATCTCTCCCATTTTCTATACAAAAGCCAACAAAGCTGGCAGTTGAATTGACAGTGAGACCTCATTCTCCATTGTATCAGAAGGAAGAAGTCTAGCTAAGGGCAGACCTCATGGCACACACTCACCTTTCCTTCACCATGTTGCTGCTTTCACCCTGTATTGATTGCCGGATGTGACTAAGGAGATTGTCGCATAAGGATATAAACTGGCTTACCTGAGCTGGCTTAAAATTAGATGCGTGCGGCATCCTGATATTGTCAGATGCATTTAAATGCATTTAGCCACCAAAATTGCTGTTTGGGTTTCTCCCGGCTTAAAAAAGAGGTGCGAGGCACAGGATCTATCATACACCCACTGATTATGCAAGGATTCACTGACCTCCGCTTCCCCCCAAGGAGTGTGTGCAGTAGACAGGTGCCACTGTCTGATTTCACCACCCTTGGGGTGAAGGGATGGGTTTGTCAACTGAAACGACACTCCATCGTTCTCCACAAAACATGTCCCACACAGATCAGGGGGGAGAGGAGAGGTACATGCAAGGGAGGTTTGTGTGGACAGACTTGATACATGCAGCTGGTGGTAATGCAAGGGACATGGCTAACAGGACACATGGACAAGCGTTACTCCAGGAGCACCCCCCCAATCATGCCAGGGAGTGGTATGATGGTCTTAAGCACACCGGCACACCTGCATAGAAGAGGTCACAAAAGCCTCTTTCATTCAAACTGCTGTGCATGCTGACAGCAAGTGTACATCCAACAAAATGCATTTGTTGTCATAACAGAGGACAGTTGCTAGGGTGCATGTGTAAGGCTACAATTAAGGTTAGGGTTAGGGTTCTAATATTCAAGTACACCTGCGCCAGTGCATCGACACCTGGAAGCATGGGGAACTTTAAATTAAAGCTTGCATCATAGGGTGAATGCTCTGGATCACCGAGTTAATTTCCACCGTATGTGTGACAGTGCATTTATATGGTCGTTTTCTGGTGCATCAGTGTTGCTGCATGCATACACACATGCGAAGGTTCTCATGTTCACCGGAGGAGCAGAAAAAAGCGGCTCCTTTTCGGAGCGGCTTTTCTCAGCATATGATGGCTAGAGGGCGCTTTCCTGGAGACTTTTAGGCATGTGTCATCTAAAGGCTATGCCTACAAGTCACCCTCAAAGCACCCCTTTTTGCCCGTCTGCATAGCCCCTTAGTTCAGTTGAAAGTTATTTTGTCATCCAACCTGGTTTCTTGAGACATCTCCCATTTTTCCTTCTCATTGGAACAGTTTGAGATTGTGCCTTCAGTATCTTCCTTTTGAGAAACTCCCATCTATCCTGAACTCCCTTCTCCTTTAGTATTCCTGACCATGGGATCACTCCCAGTGTTTCTCCATGTTTTTTGAAATCAGCTCTCCTAAACTCTAGAATGAGTGTTTGACTATGTCTAGCTTCTCCTTTCCACTGTATAAGAAACTCCAGGAGAACATGATCGCTCCCACATAAGGATCCCACTACTTGCACCCCATTGACCAGGTCATCCCTGTTGGTTAGGATCAGATCTAAAATAGCTGATCCCCTTGTTGCCTCTTTCACATTTTGGACAAAGAAATTGTTTTTGAGGCCAGTGAGGAATTTGCTAGACCTTGGAGTATTGGCTGAGTTTGACTTCCAGCAAATATCAAGATAGTTTAAGTCACCCATCACTATTACATCTCTCCTTTCTGAGTGTGTGGTCATCTGTTCTAGAAAGGCATAATTCCTCAATCTGACTTGGGGGTCTATAGAAGACTCCCACTATAACATCCCTGTTGTTTCCTTTCCCTTCCCCAGGTGCTCTCCACCTGATTTCCAGGATTTAAGTCCTTGATCTCTTCACAGGTGTAAACATCCCTGACATATAATGTTATTCCTCCTCCTTTCTTGTTTGGCCTATTTCTCTTAAAAGGTTATACCTCTTTATTCCTACATTCTAATCATGAGACTCATCCCACCAGGTTTCAGTGATGCCTATTATATCGTTTTTGCTTTGTTGTGCTAGGAGTTCAAGTTCATCTTATTTATTTCCCATGTTCTGTGCATTAGTGTAGTGTAGTGACATCTAAGAGCATGGGTCCTCCACACTTGCTGCCTGTCTGAGTTTTTTTGCCTCCCACTGTTGGACCCTTCCATCATTTGGCTTATTCCCTCTATAACACTTTGACTATTATCTCCAGCCCAAGATATATTCCTGCCTTCCAAGATACTGTCTCCCTCCCCCACATGACTCAGGGGGGATGCAGACAGGCGGCCCAGGGCCGCCCCAGGAAGCGGAGGATCGAGGCCAAGGCTGCCGGACACCTCGGCCTCGATCCTCCCTTTCGCCACCTGCAAAAGGAGTGCTAAAATAGTGCTCCTTCCGCAAGCCGCGAAAGGGGCACCGCAAAAGGCATGGTGCGCCTCTTCGGTGTCTCTTTCAGCTCAGCGTGTGTGGACGCTGAGCCAGAAGGATGTCATCAGGATGTCCGTCATGTGGACAGGCCATCGCTCCGATGATGTCCTCCTGAAGGGGATGGGGCACCCAGTGTCCGGTTGCCCCTCTCCTTCCTTGCATCCAACATGCCGCAAAGGGCCCGTCTGCAGAGGCCCATAGTTTATCCTTATATCTTCTAACACAAGGGAAAGAGAGATACAGCAAAATCAGTTCAGAAGACATAAAACAAGCAGACATGGCACTTATTGGAAACATAGCTATTCTTAGAGCTTGGGAAAGTTCCTTTTTTTGAACTGCAGTTCCCAGTATCTCCAGCCAGCTTGCCAAGTGACCATGCTGGCTGGTTTACTTTTCTAACATCTCAGGTGTTTCACATACCTATGGCTAAGTTATGACAGACAGACTCACCATTTGGTATGCATCTCATTACTGCTTAAAAATAGGCAAGCTGAAGAAATGAAGGGCAAGTTAGGTTTTATATTGGCTTCTCCTTGCTGTTCTTTCCCAGGCCTAGGTTCTCCTCTGGAAGCATAGCTTCCTTGTATGCAGGGGCCAACCACTCCAAATGCCAACAATACAACATTGAAGTTATAATCTATGACTTATATAGCTGACTCTTGCTTGCTGAATAAGCCAAAAGAAGAGTTGCCAGCACTTAAATTTGAACAAATGAACAATTATTGATTATCTCATCTTAGCATAAGAGACGCTGTAATAGTTTGGATGAGCAAAAGAACAAAGAGTGCTATGGCACCTTGAGAGATGTTCAAGTTGGGTTTGTAGCAAAATGAGTAAACTTTTGATTTTTTGTTTTGTTTTTTGTTTTAATCCATGCATCTTTGTGTAGATATGTGTGCAATTGTTTGCTTAGGCTTGAGGCAAAAAAAATCAAAATCAAAATCAAAATCAAAGCTTGGAAAGTTGACTTTGGGACTACATCTCCCATGCTGGCTGGGGGATTCTGGAAGAAGTAGCCCCAAAGCCATGTTTTCCTAACTCTGAGGAAACCATAGGTATTACCCTTGCCACATAGGGGTCCTTATTTGTAAGATCCATGATCCACCATGTAAGGAAGCTTTCATACTATCATTTAGCATGACTGTTCTTAGGAGCATGAAATTACCATTGACATTTCTTTAGATTCTGTGATCTAAGAGAATGAGTACAAATTATACATTAACTGAGCAAGAGTTGACTGGTTCTAGCAACAGGCAAGCTGGAGTGTGTGGGACAGGCTGGATTTCCCCCCCCCCTCCACCCCTGAAAGCTTGTTGAGAAAAACTTGTATCCTGCTATATGATACAGAACAATGGAGCTCCTCACTGGCAGGACATCCTACTTATTTACTGAAATGGGCTGGCATCTCTCCTATGCATAAGTAGATTTGCTTGTAGGTTGGCACCCTAGTGTTACTTTATAGTCCAGTTTATACCACACATAGGTGAGCATGCCAAGTTGCTGCCCTGTGGGGCTGCATGTATGAATAGATAAATGGGTTAATAATTCTACAGCTGCTACAGCCGACATGTCTAGCCAACACCAGCTCTATACACAGGAATGGAGGTTATCCCTTCCAGAGTGCAATGGCTGACTAGGAACAAACCAGATGGAAACCCGGGGTAAGAACATCCTTCATAGAATCATAGAATCATAGAGTTGGAAGAGACCACAAAGGCCATCCAGTCCAACCCCCCTGCCATGCAGGAACTCCCAATCAAAGCATCCCCAACAGATGGCCATCCAGCCTCTGCTTAAAGACCTCCAAGGAAGGAGACTCCACTACTCTCCGAGGGAGTGTGTTCCACTGTCGAACCGCCCTTACTGTCAGGAAGTTCCTCCTAATGTTGAGGTGGAATCTCTTTTCTTGCAGCTTGCATCCATTGTTTCGGGTCCTAGTCTCTGGAGCAGCAGAAAACAAGCTTGTTCCCTCCTCAATATGACATCCCTTCAAATATTTAAACACGGCTATCATATCACCTCTTAACCTTCTCTTCTCCAGGCTAAACATTCCCAGTGTTAGCAGACGTCCTCCATTTTTATCATGTATTTTAGCCATGTGGAGTTCCCTATGACCCCATCCTGACCCTTGGGAGATGGCAGCCATAATCCCCTAGATGTGAGGTCAGGTAAGCAAGCTAAAAATTGCTTAAAACCACTAGAGATTTCCTGGACAGGCAGGTTTTGGGAGTTGCCCTTGGGAATATCCCATTATGTTGGAAAAGATACCTAATGGTGTTTGTTTGTCTTAGTCTCACACTTGATGAGACAGTGATTAGATTTGATGGCACCTCCTTTCTCTAGCTTCCTTTCCTTGATTGCTTTGATACCACATGCATTGTTTAGACTATGCCCAGATTTAAGTAAACAATGAAAAGCCCATCACGCCTTTGTCTAGCTATTGTCCAGCCCATGGGTGGAAGGCAGAAATCGCCCTTAAAAACCCCTGGATTTTAGCAGACATCGTGCTACCTTGGAAGTGCATGCTGAAACTCTGTCGGTCTGTACTCTGAGATAGTTCCCGCGCCTCCCCCCCTCTTGCCAGTCGTGCCCCTTCCACAGAACTCATCTTCATTCGCTGCCAAAGCCCAGAGGAGTTGCTTGGGTGTAAGTATATCCTCTGTCCTGGTCTTTCTCTCTTTGCCTTCCCCACTCTCTCTCTTCCCCGCTTATTCCTCTAGCATGTGTGTGTATGCGCGCTGCATTTGGATGTTTGCTTATTGTTGCCAAATAAACATTATAGACTTTAATTGGAGCTTGGTCCGTTTCAGTGTCTCCCCAGACAGAATTCTTACGTCTCCCGTAGACAATTGGATAAGATCCTAGAAGTGAAGTTGGGCGCTTCCCTCTCTCATTTGATCTAATTATAAATTCCCCAAAATTAGGGTCTTGGCTTCCAAACACCAGCTAGGACTCAGAAACCATTAGAGGTGCTTCCCCACATTTTTTACAGTTTGCCATATGGGTATATTCTAGATCAGTGATTTCCAAACTCTGGTTCTTTAGGTGTTTTGGACTTTAGCTCCCAGAAACTTCAGTACCTTGGCTAATAGTAATAGATTCTAGGAGCTGGAGTCCAAAAACACCTGGAAGACCACTATTCTAGATCATGACTTGTTGCCCAAGGCTCTTTTTTGCCTGAAGGAATCAACAACATGGCAAACTCCAACCCACACAGAATCTATGTGTGCATACATACACATATGCATGCATACCTTATGTAGAGAAATGAATGAAATGGATAGTCAGATTTTCTTTCAACACTGTTGATGTGGTAATCTCTTGCAGGGCACCTAAGGGAGCAGGGCAAGCTGAATGGTACATATCAACCAATCAATCCCTTTATTACAGCCATTCAGCCAGCACAAATGGTACATATCTTTCACCTAGAGAAATGGCAGGGAGGAGCACTGCTGTTCTTCTCCAGCACCTGCCACCTGAGCTAGTTGTCTTATTCTGCCTACTGTAGGATCGGTTCTGCCCTAGATGATATAGATTCTGTCCATGACTTGAGAAAATATTGTGCAGTCTCATCCTAATGTGCACTAGTGTTACAGCTGAACTTCACAGCCATGGAAAGGAGAACAAATAACATGAGAAACATCTTCAAAAGTATTATAAATTATAAAGAATAGAGATTAGAAGGATCTATGATGAGCTTTGATCATCATTTAAAATGGGATGTAAAATGGTGAGGGAGCCTTCTCTAATTTTTTTTTTTAAAGTGAACAACCATCAATTCCTTCCCTGTAGTTGCTCCTTATCCACACATCTTGTACTATTGGACTGACAATCAAGCTGATAATCAAGCAGCCTTCTGCCAGTGCTCCTCAAGGGGCTGGATTTGGCCTTGATGCCTTGAGTCTACTGTATAACAAAGTCCACACTTTGTTTTACAGCTTGGCTCTCTTGGTTGAAAGCCAGGACAGACCTAGCATCCAATAGAAGAAGTGACCTCATTGAAGAAGTATTCACCAATTCAAGAGCACAAGAGATGCAAGAATTAA
Source organism: Phrynosoma blainvillii (assembly GCA_026167975.1). Classification (NCBI taxonomy): domain Eukaryota; kingdom Metazoa; phylum Chordata; class Lepidosauria; order Squamata; family Phrynosomatidae; genus Phrynosoma; species Phrynosoma blainvillii. The sequence goes on along the minus strand of JANUYF010000004.1, from coordinate 23,886,152 downwards.
AGACTTTGGGAGGCAGCAGAGGCAGATTAAACTAAATCCTCTTCTCTTGTACGAAGGACCCTGGGGAAGATGTAACATGATCATGGACATGTAGTCCTCTCAGTAAATTGATTGTTGTATTTGCTGTCATCTTTGGCATTCTTCTAAGCTAAAGGCAACTCAACATTTGTAGAAAAAGAAAATTAATTGGAATACTTTGCCTCATGCCCCCTGCAATAGTTTAAACACTTGCAAGCTTGGCTTAGAGTACCATGTTCAAATTAGCAGGAAGGGATGAATGACTATCCCACTCTATTTGTAGAAAAAGAAAATTAATTGGATACTTTGCCCTGTGTTACATTGCAATAGTATAAATGCTTGCAAACTCAGCTTAGAGTGCCATGCTCAAATTATCAGGAAGGGATGAATGACTATCCCACTCTACTTGATATAAAATGTGTTAAACCTTATCATGCCTATAGTATATGCTAGTTTCCATCTCTCTCTAAGCATTTAGGCATAGCATGTATTAATGACATTTCCTGTTGGGTCTCAGCCACCACCATCCTTCCTGCATCAGTTAGTCTGCAGTGTGAGTTTGTTTGTCCTCTATTTTGTAGTCTACAGGCCTAAGCAGACTGCCAGAAATAGTGCACATTAAATTGAGGCACTGCCCTGGCTCAGTGCTAGGGAATCATGGGAACTGTGTTTTTTTCTGGGACATTGAGCCCTCTCTGTCAGAGAGCTCTGGTGCCACAGTAAATTACAGTTCCCATGATTCCCTAGCACTGAGCCAGGGCAGTGCCTCAATTTAATGTGCACTATTTCTGGCAGTCTGCTTAGGCCCTATATCATTCTCTGAAGAGCACATTATAGAGCATCTCACCATAAGAGGCTGTGAAACCTTCAGTGTTTGTAAGTATACCCACAACAGTAGACTAAGGACAAGTAGAGAAAAGCATAAGAAGACTAGCCTATTTTATTTTGCTACTACTGCTCTGTGGTGGTGGGGTGGTAGTGGGACTGGTTGTTATTCACCTTCTGCTTACAAATACTAATTAGTCTACCTGTGAAACACACTATTATCTTTCACATTCCTGAGCAAAATACCTATAAAGGATTTCTCTTGTGTGTCACTTCTTTCTTTTCAAGTTAAGTCGGTGCATTCTAGTTGAGCCAACAGATCAGTGGTTTTCAGCCAGAGGTAGATGCACTAGAAACGGAAGCAGTCTAGATAGGATATTAGGTTTTCATAACAATTTCTAAGAATGTGCCCTCTCTCAGTCACCATGCCATCATGCAAATGTGACATGGATTTTAAAAATATATTTTCAGAGCTCTATAGCCGATTGTTAGTCATTACTAGAATAGACATATCAAATCACTGGGAAATTGGTAATTCAAACTTTCATAAATTTAATTGATCCATTTAGGCTGCTCTAGTGGAGACTAGGAATTCCATTCAGGCCTTTGTGTTTTACAGTTACCAAAGCAATAAAAATTATACTCACCAGTATTTAAGTATAATGGAATTATGTTTTTGGGATACCTACTCCCAATAATACTATTGCACTGATTAAATCCTTTTAACACTTAGTGCAAATGAAAAATGTAATAATGGCATAATGACAGCATTCTTGTAAACATATAAATGACTTCCTTAGGGAAAGTGGACTTTTTGTTTATCTCTTGGTGGCACACTGATTATTTAATAAACCTTAGCAACGTTTTGGGCATTGGACTAGGACACTGGGAGACCAGAGTTCAAATCCCAGCTCAGCTATGAAAACCCACTGGGTGACCTTAAAGTCTCTCAGCCTTAGAGGATGACATTGGCAAACCTCTTCTGAAGAAACTTGTCCGACTTGGTAAATTCCTTATAGCAAAATACTGCTGATTCAACCACCCCGTTTTAAAAACAACAAGTTGTAGTTGAGTACTTTCACATGTCCAATTTACAGTGACACTAAGGGTGCATGTGCATTCTAGAAATAATGCAGGTTGACACTATTTTAACGGCCGCAGCACCATCCTACAGAATTCTGGGATTTGTAGTTTTGTGAGGTACTAGCACACTTTTGCAGGGAAGGCTAAAGACTTTGTAAAAATACACATCCCAAGATTCCATATGATGGAACTACAGCACTTAAAGTGGTGTCAAACTGCATTATTTCTACAGTGTACCTGCACCCTTAGGTAAATCTATTGCAGGGTTTTCTTGGCAAGATTTATTCAGGGAGAGTTGCCATTTCCTTCCTCTGTGGCTGAAAGAGTGTGACTTGCCTAAGGTCATGCTGGGTTTTCCATGGCCAAGTGGGGATTAAAATCCTGGTCTTTTGGAGTCCTAGTCCAACACACAAACTACTACACTACACTGGCTCTTCTTGTTAGTCACACAAATGTTAGCAACAATACAGCAAACTATGTACTAAACTGAAGGTCCCCAAAGTTCCACATATCTGATGGGGTACCAGAGCAGGACTTGACTGTAGGACTCTTCTACATATGCTGATCAGCAGTATTGGAACCTTGTATGCAATGTTAAAGCCCCAAATAAAAGTTACAAAGTAGATCCAAACATATATCAGAAATTCCACTGAACAGATCTTATTAAGTGTATCTCTAAGCAGTGGACAAAACCATTAATTCACAAGGGTTACACTAGCCCACAGTCAAGACGCAAAAGTGTGCAAAAAAGCCAGCAGCCTTCCTCTTTTATGAGCTGAATCAAGTATTCCATCAAAAGTTGTTTGGTTGGTATAAGCAATCATATAATTGTTTTGATCATGAACTCAAACCCAACCATGTTCCTTGTGTTCAAAATCCTGAACCTTAGCAAGGTTATTTGGGATTCACTTTCTAGCACAGTTTTTTATAACCGTTCTGGGAATGATGCCATTAGGTCTTGTGATGACATTTTCTGGATAAATGTGTGAGCAGAGTTGCCATCTAGGTTTGTGGCAAGGCTTAGTGCCTGTGTCCTCATCTGTATCATGTGTCTTCTTGTAGGTTAGCATCTGTTTGAGGTTTGGAGGTTGTCGGTATGCAAGTAAAGGTCTGCCACCCAGAGCCCTTGAAAAAGTCGTATTATTGTCCAGAATGGGTTGCAACTTATGAGCCTGAGAAGTCTTAATTGGGAACTGTATGTGACTACTAGTGAGGTTCTGTCATTTTCTCTTTCACAAGATCTAATGGCATCACCCACAATATTAGGGGGACCTTCACATGCTCATTTTCCAATGTGATTTATGCCAGTCTATGTCATCAGTGCCCATCAGCACTCTACATCGGGCAAACAGGCCAGTTCCTGTGCCAGAGGATAAATGGACATAAATCAGACATTAGGAATGAGAATACCCTAAAACCAGTAGCAGAACATTCCATTCTCCCTGGGCATTCCATCTCAGATCTCAAAAAAGTAGTCCTTGAACAAAAGAACTACAAAAATAGATTGGAAAGAGAAACATTAGAATTGGAGTTCATCCATAAACTACAGTCCCTGAGCAATGGATTGAACAGAGACAATGGCTTTCTGACCTACACACATTTCAACACTATCGATCCCATCCTCAGGAGGGGTGTCCTACACTCATAAATCCACTACTGATGGGTTCTCCTCGTGCTAATCAAGTCTTTAGGAGCCTGCCCTCCTGTCTGTTCCTGACTTCCACTCTACCACAAGCATCTGAAGAATTTAGACTTGCAGACTGCCAGAAATAGTGCAAATTGAGGCCACTTTAACTGCTCTGACTCAGTGCTAGGGAATCAAATCAAATCAAATCAAATTTTATTGCTTTTGACCAAAGGTTGTTGCACAACACACACAACAATATATGTAACAATGCAGATAAAATATATCTATAATAGAAAATAAACCTTATATCTAATACAGGATTCCTGGATTTAAAATTTAAAATAATAAAATAATTAAAATAAAATAGTTATTATACATTATAAAATAAAATAATAATTATTATACATTATTATATCAAATAAAAGTTTATCAAATATAGCCATCACTTTTGCAGTTTATAGCCATCTCTGTAATATACTTTTTCCTAATTTTTTTAGCTGCTAGAGCAAACAGAGCTACTTTCCAGGTTACGTATTTGTTCAGGTCCAATAGAAGGCAAAAAAACCACGTCGTGTGGGTTCTGACCAGGACTGGTTTCTATTAGAATTGTGATGAACTTTTCTCTTGGTTCTTTATAGAGAGGGCAAAATAACATGTAGTGGACAAGATCTTCTACTTCTTGGCAACCATATATACATGTACGTTCCTTTGTTGGAATACCTCTATGCCTTCCATCTCTGTATGCTGTGTCCATCATATTTAATCTTAGTTCAGTGAAAGCCTTTCATAAGTTTACAAATGTTAGGTTATTAAAATAGTCTGGATAATTACAGAATTTCTTGAGTTCATAGTATAGGGGAGCACATGAGGACAAGAAAACAGTATTAAGATCCTTTTGTATAGATATTTCAGTTATTGTATTCTTAATAGACTTTACCTGTGCTTCCAATTGGAGTTTTTTAATTTTAGCCAGAGAAATTCCATATTTAATAACCAATTGCGCTGCCTGATGTACCCAGTTTTTGTTGGGCATGCTATTATTCAGGTCTAACAAACATTTTTTTGGAAGTCTATTATTGTCCATCCCCTGTACTTTGAACCAATAACATAAGATTCTCTTGTCTATTTGGCTTTCTAAACTAAGCGTGTTGGTTTCCAATCTTAGCATGGGAGTTGGTGTGTCTCTGGGGAGGCCCAACAATGACCACAAGAAATAGTTCTGGGAGGATTCCATACTTGTGATGTTTGATTTACCTGTAGTACCCCAGATCTCAGCCCCATAAAGGGACTGTGCCATTGTTTTGGCTTTATATACTATAATAGCAGGGTTTACTAGATTCCCCCTCTAGTTGAAGCAAACTTTAATGTTGCTTTTGCCAATCTATAAGATTGTACTTTTATATTTAGCGTTTGTTCCTTCCAAGAAGTTGTATCTGAATATATTAGACCTAAATATCTGAACGATTTCACTTGGCTTATGATTTTTCTATCTAAGTGCCAAATATGTTTTTTTGGGCGTTTTCCAAAGACCATAACTTTGGTTTTATTGTAATTGATTGTCAATTTGTTGTTTTTGCAGTATGAAGAAAATTTTGTGAAGAGTCTTCTTAAACCTACCTCCATTCTGGATACTAATACTAAATCATCTGCATACATTAACAAAGAAATTTTGGCATCAAGAATTGTGACAGGGGCATATTGCAATCCCTCCAGTTCTTTTACAATGTCATTAATAAAGAAATTAAACAGAAAAGGTGCTAAAATGCATCCCTGCTTAACTCCTACAGATGTAGCAATCTTTGGAGTGAGATGTCCTACTAGGTCTATTTTAACCTTAATGATGTATCAGTATACAGAGATTTTATTAGAAATAATAAACGGTGGTCGATATTTGTTTTCTCCAGTTTCTGCCACATCAAAGGTCTAGAGATCGAGTCAAACGCAGATTTCAAATCAACAAATGCGACATACAGTTTTTGTTTTAGATTATGAACGTATTTGCACATTAAAAAGTTTAGCACAAAACATAAATCAATTGTTGACTTCCCCTTTTGGAAACCAGCTTGTTCTTCTGCCAATACATTATAGTTATCTACCCAATCTTCTATTTTTTTCCAGAATGTACCTAGCATACAATTTAGAGGCAATATCCAGAAGGCTAATGGGTCTATAATTAGCTGGGTCTTTCTTGTCACCTTTTTTTATATATAGGGGCAATAATACTCAATTTCCAACCCTCTGGAATGCATCCAGAGCGGTTTATATGGGTAAACAATTTTGCAAGTACTGGGGACCAATAATCCAGTTTTGCCTTGTATAGTTCAGTAGGTATCATGTCCTCACCGGGCGCTTTGTTGTTGGATTGTTCATGGGAACTGTAGTTTATTGTGGCACCAGAGGTCTCTGACAGAGAAGGCTCAATGTCTCAGAAAAAAATACAATTCCCATGATTCCCTAGCACTGAGCCAGGACAGTTAAAATGGACTCAATTTGCACTATTTCTGGCAGTCTGCAAAGGCCCTGAAGTCTATGAAAGCTCATGCTGACAACTTATTTTTTTTCAGCTAGTCTTAAAGGTGCTGCAGAATCTATCTACAATTAATATTGATTATACAGACTAACACAGCTATATTGTTGAGTTCTGATTAATCCTATGTTATTCTACTTTTTCAACTACTTTTAAAACATCCTTGTTTTCCTCTTCTTCTTACACTTTCTTTCCTTCATCCTCCATTTACTTCAACTGATGTGAACTGAGTTCAAAATGCAAAAGTAGTTTGCACTCAGTTCAATAATGAGGACAGGAGAAGAGGGGCAGAGTCTTGCCCTTCCCAGTAGGCCCAGGCAAAAACAAACTGCTGTAGCCTTTCCTAGCTTGTGTGTTCTTCCTCATTTATAACATTTGCCATCTTGACCACACTGATGTTGCTTTGCCACACACATGCCCCAGTTTTCATCTGTGAAATTTTGTAGCTTATGTAATAGTAGTGCTTTCTGCCATGAGTCAAGCTGGGTCTAGCTGCCATGCTAATGTCCTTCTGTGTCTAAGAGTGATGCTGCACTCCAACATTGAGGAAATTAAAATGATAACTGTTGGAATATGAATGGGTTATAAAGTCAAAGGAGAAATGTAGAGATGTGTTTGTGGAAAATTCTCATGAGAACAGTGTCTACTGCAAAACAAAGAGAACTCGACAGCAGGTGGCCGAGAAGTCAAAACAAAGTACAGTTTGAGCTGGGAAATAGATAGGCAATACATCAACATATGAGCTCATGGGAAGGTAGTCACATGGGGGATGATGGACAGCTAGAGGCTGGATTAAAACATATCATACATGCAATATCCAATCAGTATAAGGTTAACACCCAGAAGGTGGGGTATGGGAAGGGTCAAGAGATTGTCTTTGTTCTTTGTTAATATATGCGAGCAATGTGATTATGCTTAAGCTGGTAGCTGGGTTTTTTTGCTTATGCTTACACTTGGAACTGCTTTTACAATGAAACTGTAACTCCTGCATCTGGAAACATGGATCTGTAACTTTTCTATTCTACAACAACATCAGCAAGATGTGATCCTTTGGTGGATTGTATGTTTTCTTTTCTTATTTACTTTATGGAACAATAAAGCTCTACTTTAGAACTACAAAATGTGTCTGCATGCTTTTGGCATGGAAAATGCTGATGGAGGAAGCTACTGCTGCTCTGCACTTCATGACCAATTATTCAACAATAGATCCATGTTGTTGTTGCTGCTGCATATAATATAAGACCAGAAATTAAAATTAAAGGGTTGATTGGATGAAATAAGGATGGCATCCGCTGTAGATCCTTCCAGGATGGCAAGGTTCTTGCAGATGCCCAAAGACAGAGACACTGGTTATGGTGATAATAGCCAAAGAGCAAGGACAATCGTACCCCATTTTGGTATCAATAATGTCAATGCATACAAAACAGTCTTGAAAAAAACACACAGAGTTGATGACTTGCTAGGGTATGCATGTTTATTTAATGCTTTTCCAAATGAAGACCAAAAGGCATTAGTGTAAATAAAAGGCTCTTGTAGAAACTTTAATTAATTGGTCCATTAGCCTAATTACATTTGGATCTTAGGATTCAAGTGCATAAAAGGATGGACACACACTTTTAAAAAAGGAAGGGTGGAAAGAAAACTGATCCATTATAATGTCCTCACTGTTTGTTTATGTGACTTGCCAGTCAAGAGATATTTGGAGGTGCTTTACATAATCATGCCATATTTCTCCCAGTTTTTCTTAACAGAGGGTAATGCCTTTTGTTCCATATGCTTGCTTATAAAGCATTTCCTTTCAGAATGTATTCTGCAGGCCAGTGGTATTTTTATATGCCACTTGGAAATATTACAGGGATGAGACATTATTATTTTCCATATTTGTTCCTATCTGGATATATGCTATTAAGTAGGTGGATACACTAAAATGATTTGAAAAAAAATAGAACTATTAGGGTTTTTAATCTTTTTTTTTAATGATAGCATTAAAAATAACCTGGTTTAAAGTGGATGTTTACATTATTTTGCCAAAAAAAGAAAGAGATTCAAAATCCATTATAAAACTGACTTTGGGGATTATCGTATTAGCTTTGCTGCCAGGATAGATCCGGGATGTAGCTTTCTTAAGGCAGTATGCGCTGCAGAGGGGCGGGATAAAAATAGAAATAGATAGAGATAGAATTTATTTATTTATTTATTTATTTATTTATTTATTTATTTATTTATTATTTTATGATGCCCATATGCAATCCAGGCTTCTCTCTCAGCTTTTCAAGACTGGGATTTTCTCATTCTTGAACAGATGCAGGACAAGCCTGGGTGGCAAATGGGCTGCATACTGTCTGGCGATGGGTGAATGTGATAAGATCCACCTTAAGAAAGTTACATCCCAGCAGCAAAGCTAATGCGATAATCTCCTTAGTGTCTTATAACACAAAGATAATTAAATTCCTGTTCCCAATCTTGCAAGAATAAGTTTCAGGGAACTCATAACACCCACCTCAGTTACCAATTCCCCTCCAAATTTCATCCAGTCCACCCAGCCTAGTCTCAAACCCTTTCCTTCCCTCAACAACACCCCCTTCCTTTCAATCCCATGTACCAAGCAAGCAAGATGACTAACAAGCAGTAGGGAGCAGGAAGAGAAGAAGCTCTGTGTCACTTGTTCTTATGAAAACTACAGATCTCCAGAACACATTGTAACCTTCACAATACACAATTTTAGCACCATGATTCCACTTTAAGTGTCATGACTGCATCCCATGGATTTCTGGGGTTTGCAGTTTGGTCAGAAGCCAAAACTCTCTGGTTGAGAATGCTAAATATTCCAGAGGAGAGCAACCAAAAGGGTGAAGGGTCTGGAAACCATGCCTTATGAGGAGAGACTTAGGGAACTGAGTATGTTTAGTCTGGAGAAGAGACAGTTAAGAGGTGATATGATAGCTCTGTTTAAATATTTGAGAGGATGGAGCAAGCTCTGCTGCTCCAGAGAATAGACTTGGAGCAATTGATTCAAACTACAGGAAAAGATACTCCATCTAAACATTAGGAAGAACTTCCTGACAGGAATTGCTGCTTGACAGTGGGATATGCTGCCTCGGAGTGTGGTAGAATCTCCTTCTTTGGAGGTTTTTAAACAGAGGCTGGATGGCCATCTGTTGGGGACCCTTTGATTGTGAGTTCCTGCATGGTAGGGGGTTGGACTAGACTGGATGGGCTTTTGGTCTCTTCCAACTCTACGATTCTATGGTTTTATGAAATACATGCCCCTACACTACAAATCACAGGATTCCATAGGATTTGCCATGGCAATTAAATTGGAATTTGATTAACTATGTGTGAAAGGGATCTAAGAGTCCTAGTAGACCACAAGTTGAACATGGGTCAACAGTGTGATGCTGCAGCTAAAAAGGCCAATGCAATTTTAGGCTGTATTAATAGAGGTATAGTATCTAGATCAAGTGAAGTAATAGTGCCACTGTATTCTGCTTTGGTCAAGCCCCACCTGGAATACTGTCTCCAGTTCTGGGCACCACAATTCAAAAAGGATGTTGAAAAACTGGAGCGTGTTCAGAGGAGGGTGACTAAAATGGTGAAGGGTCTGGAAACCATGCCCTATGAGGAACGACTCAGGGAACTGGGTATGTTTAGCCTGGAGAAGAGACGTTTAAGAGGGGAAATCAGCTCTCCTAAAGTCTAGAATGAGTGTTTGACTATGCCTAGCTTCTCCTTTCCACTGTATAAGAAACTCCAGGAGAATATGATCGCTCCCACATAAGGATCCCACCACTTGCACCCCATTGACCAGGTCATTGACGGTTAAGAGAACCCTCTTTTAATATTTGAAGGGATGTCATATTGAGGAGGGTGCTAGCTTGTTTTCTGCTGCTCCAGAGAATAGGACTCAGAACAATGGATGCAAGCTACAGGAAAAGAGATTCCACCTCAATATTAGGAGACAGTGAGAGCTGTTCAACAGTGGAACTGAAGTGTGGTGGAGTCTCCTTCTTTGGAGGTCTTTAAACAGAGGCCGGATGGCCATCTGTCAGAGATGCTTTGATTTTGAGTCCCTGCATGACTGGATGACCTTTGTGGTCTCTTCCAACTCTATGATTCTATGATTCTATGAATCATGGACTGCATCTGCACTGCAGAAATAATGCAGTTTGACAATGATTTTACTGCCATGGATTAATGCTATGAAATCCTGGCATTTGTAGTTTGGTGGAGCTCCAGGACTCTCTGGTTGAGAAGGCTAAATATCTCACAAAAAATACAGAATTCCATAGTGTCTGTTGTTTGTATGGGCTGCACCAGGTGACACCTGGGGGGGGGGGGGAGATTTCACTGTTCCCCAAACATCTGCCCAAACATGTGCATATGATATTTTAATTTAAATGTATAATTTTATGTTGTTTTATGTCACAATTATTACCATTACATTCAGTGATATATGGGAATTATGAATGATGAGTAATATTAAGTACAAAAAATATTACTAAGGATTCTCTATGGTGTAGTATGGGAGGAGTTCAATGCGGGCAGTGATACCATGAGTTGCTTCACCGGTTGAGGTGAACCCTAGATACACCACTGAGTTAAAGCAGTATCAAACTGCATTATTTCTGCAGTGCAGATGCAGACATAGTGCTATGACTGCATGGTATAAAAGGTTTTACAGAACACCAGGCAGTGCAGAAGGAAGAGAGGGATTTCCCTCTTTTCTTCTTTCCATGATGTGCTACTATTACTCCTACAACACCACATCTGACATCCTAGTATGCAGGACTGAAAGAATGGATGTGGTTTGGAGGAATTAGTGGCTAGATTGTAGAAGGAAACTGTTTGGTGATTGAGGAGGGTCTAGGCTCATGGTAGGTGGAAGGAGGGGTGTACTCACCCCAAGTGAAGTTTGCTGGAGTCTATTGACTTTATAGTATTCTGGCATAGTGAATTATTTGTTCATTGTCCTCTTGACAACAATTCAATCTCCTAATTTTCCCTCCTTTTCTCCCCATGATCTAAGAGAAATCCTGCTGCCGGCCTGCATTAAGAGCCCTTCCAGGGAGATATATTTAATACTGTTTAATAATCTTGTATTTATGTTATCAATACCTGAGGGGAGCTTCAGCCAGTAGCTGAGGTTCAATACAGTTCAATATTTTGGAGTTAGAGAAGAAGCAGGTTAGATGTATAAAAATGCACAAGTAGGAAGAACACACCAAAGACTGGTTGAGACAATGTGGTTAGTATTGCAGTAAATCATAGTAGAAATTTATGCTTACAGATTCATATTACAGTTACAAATTGCAGTTAATAGACTGCAGTTGAGTTACATCAGAAATGGCCTATTTTTTTTTACACAATTATTTCCACAAACCTGTTTTTCTCTTTTTGGATGACACATCAAGGATTTATCAACCTCTGGTGAATCTTTTTGTTTCATTTTTTAAAGCTCAGAGTTGAGACTCCTTGGAATCCTGGATTGAACTTTTTTTAATCATAGAGTACCTTAATTTATATATTGTAAGGAAGAACATCAACAATTTAAGATATGTAGATTACTTGCAGAAACTGGAAATGATTTGAAATGACTGCTCAGGAAAGTCAAGGATGAAAGTGCAAAGCCAGGAATATAGATGAACATTAAGAAAACAAAAATAATGACCACAGATGATTTGCATGACTTTAAAGTGGATGCTGAAGGCATCAAAATAGTGAAATACTTTCTATGCCTTGGCTCAGTCATAAATCAAAATGGAGATTCATCAAGAAATTAGAAGGAGGCTTAAGAGTTGGAAAGGTAGCCATGGGGGAACTAGATATGATCCTTAAGTGCAAAGATATATCACTGAATACCCAAGTAGGATCATCCATGCTATCGTATTTTCAGTTTCTATGAAAGGTTGTGAAAGGTGGACAGTGAAGAAGCTGACATGGAAATGTGGTATTGGAGGAGGAGGAGAGTTCTATGCTGATCATGGACTGTTAAAAAAGGCAAACAAATGGGTCCTAGAGCAAAAAAATACCAGATACCAGATCTTCCACCAGAAGCCAGGATGGCTAAATTGAAGCTATCATAATTTAGACATATTGTGAGATAATATGACTCATGAGAAAAAATGATAATGTTCAATAAAATTCAAGGCAGAAGGAAAAGAGGAAGGTGTCATTACAGGTGGACTGATTCCATCAAGAATGTCATTTCTCTGAGTTTGCAAGATCTAACCAGGACTATTGATAACCAGGACTTTTGGAGGGATTTCATTCATTGAATCACCATAAGCTGAACTTAACAGCAAACAACTATACTAAATCTATCTATCTATCTGGTGAGATACACACACGCACACACATGCACGCACGCACACACACGCATGCACACACATCTTACAAGAAAATATGACATTGCTAACAAAGAAAATTACAGCATGGAGCTATGTTCTATTAGGAAACAGGAAACAACAGAAGAGGTGAAAAACAGATATTCTGCTGATTGTCATTTTATATCTCCTCCTCTCTAATAATCACACACACAAACACATACATTTTTCTCTTCAGTAAGCCCTATCCTTGGTTTTTCCATGGATGTAGTCTAAGGGAATATGTAAAGAATAACCATGACCAATTTTTAACAACAGAGCATCCAACTAAACTATTCTTCAGTAGGAAAGCAGTTGCCACAGAGAGGCAGGTACTGAGAGTGGCCAAAACAGTCAGAGTAAGTTGGTCAGTTCATCAAAAATATCTTGTCAGGTAATCCATGCTAATGTCTGAAACATAGTAAATTCCAGAATATTGTGAGCTTCATTAATCTCCTGCCAGTTTTTGTCAAGTTCCTTCCTAACCTGCCTGGATTAGCTGTCATTGTGCCACAACGCACCCACCCCCGACATCTATCTTGCTCCAGACTGCCATTTATTTAGTTATTATTTTAAAAGTATGGATTAATTGCTTTTCTTCCTACTAAGCCCCCCCCCCCCCCGCCCATGATGAAAAGCCATAGCGATGGAGGTCTGGTCCAGCAAGCAGATGTTTTTTGAAAATCAAAAGATAGCCACCCAATTCACTCCACTTAGATAAGTATCTATTTTCATGTATGATTCATGTTCCATTAGCTGATCTGATGACTCAAGACATTAAAAGTTATACTCCTTTTTACTTCTTTTTCATCTTCATTTCATTTTGTAGCATTTTGAAGTTGGGGGTTGTGATAGTGACCTATTGTACCATTTTAGAGCATATAGTTGGGTGTAGTCCCATGTCTTTCCCTACACTGAAAACTTCAGAGGGTGTAAGCAATTGGATATTAAGCTTGGCTCTGCAAAATGGTTGGAAGAACCCCAAGAGTGGCTGAAAGGCTAGCTCATGGGGAAGATCTCCTTCCATGCACATGTTGTAAGAAATAATGCTTACTACAACTCCTCCTCCTCTTCCCACCTCTTTTAAAGATCCAAGATATTTCCACACATTATGTTAAAGTAGGAGATTTACCCAGCATTCCCTGAGTTGGTGTTGATGAATTTGATTATGATGTAAATGAAACAACCCTTGCAAATTGATTGTCACAAAATTCCAGTATTTTTGATAACGTCAGATTAAAACTCAATGGATTCACAACTCTTCTGATAGAGAAACCACCAGCTACCACTGGCTGAGACAAAAACCAGTCAGAGGTTGTAACCATAGTATAGATGAGGGTTGGTAAAATTGGCCATCCAAATGTTGTTGGACTGGCATCAATCCCATTTTATTTCCTGGTCATATATTATATGCAGCAGCAACCACATGGATCTAGTTACTATTTCCTGAATGTTGCAGTGTAGGACATTCTAGGACACAAAGGGACATTATAGTGACAGCTAGATCCAGCTGACACATGATAGGGATCACTGTCATTACCTACCCTCCAACGTTTCACAGATGAAAATTAAGACACGTGTGGCCAGGCAACATCAGAGTATGGGCAAGATGGCAAAAGTTATTAATGAAGAAACATGAGCTAGGGAGGATGTAGCAGTTGGCTTTTGCCTGAATCTATGGGGAAAGCCAAGATTCTTTCCTCTGCTCTCCTATCCCTACTGATAAGTTAACTGAGTGCAAACTATTTTGGTGCTTTGAAATCACTTTGCAGCAATTGATGTTAGTTGAGAACAAAGTAGGAAAGTGGGAAGAGGAGATAGAAACTGGGATATTTTTAAAGCAACTTAAAGAGAGGGCCAAAAGAGGATTAACCAGAACTATCTCTGCAAAATTGGGGCAGTTGGTGTGTATGCAGTCCTGATCATTCAACATGCTAAAAGAGGTGGATCTCCACCCTTATAGTAGATCCAATGGTGATGCATGCAGCCCATGGCTCAGGCTTTGGCCACCCCTACCATAAAGGAACCTGAGCCCACTTCTACACAATCTGTCACAATGAATAGTCTCTAGGGATCTACCATGCCTCCAAATTTCATGTACTTAGGCAAACAACAAGAAACTTATGAACATTTTTGTTTCCTAAATGCAGCACAAAAGGTCTGCATTACTACATTTCAGGTTGGATCAGATCAGGTCCAAATAGGTCCAAACTGAATCACTGCCAAATTCAAAGTGCTGACTCATTTCTCAGACCAAATCAGGTCCAAAGAGTCCTACTAGAAATGAAACAATAACTACAACAGTGTATATACTTTAAAAGACCAAGGTATGGATGATGTCTAAAAGAATTCTCATATCAAACACAGGAGGTTATTGCACCGCTAATAAAACTGGCTTACCTGAGCCGGTTTAAAATTTAAAATGATTGGCATCCTGATGTTATCAGAAGGATTTAGCTGCCGAAAGCACTGCCTGGGTCCGTCCTGGGTCCATCCCCTTTTTGAAGCCAGGAGTTTTCCAGCTTAAGGAAATGGTCACCGGAGCAGCCCTGGAAGCAGGGATGGACCCAGGCTGGACTCAAGAGGCGATTTTGGTGGCTAAATCCTTCTGATGACATCAGGATGTCACCCATTTTAAATTTTAAGCCAGCTCAGGTAAACTGGTTTTATTAGTGATGTGATAATCTCCACAGTGAACACCTGTGACAAAGAACAATGTAGGAAAATTTCCTAGAGTGGTACCAGTTGATTAAATAATCCAGTCTTTCTCCAAACCAACAAAGGTCCTCCTCACTAGACAAGACTCCTCACTAGACATGACAGAACTAAATTCCAAAAGAGAGTTGACCTGTAGAGAACAGACTCCTGCAATAACATCCTCATCCTATTACAGTAGGCCCTTGGATTCTGCTGGGGTTTGGTTCCAGGAACCCATGTGGATACCAAAATCCAAGGATCTTCGAGTCCCTTTGTATATAATGGCACAGTAAAATAGTGTCTCTTATATGAAATGATGAAATCAAGATTTGCTTTTTGGAATTAAAAACAGAAACAAAAGATTTTCTAACCCTGAATGGTTGAATTCAAGGATGCAGAATCCATGGATATGGAGGGCCAACTGTATTTACCCATTAGAGTTGTCAAGGACAGGTAGAATAGGACCTCGTTAGAAGATCTTATTCAGGAGTAGGAAATTCATGGCTCTTCAGATAATGTTGGATTTCAGTTCCTATCAGTTTTACACAGCATACCTAGTAGTGAAGAATGATGGGAACTGCAGTCTGAAAACACCTGAAAGTCCAGACGTCATCCATCAGTGAGCTTAATATTTTTGTTTGATCTGGTTATACCTTGAGTCTAAACTATGTGAAAGGCTGTATCTCCCAATATGAGGCTGCCTGAATTTTAATATACTGTGGAGAGGGCTTTTTCTCACTCCCACCACAATCAGAGGCACATTTGGTGAGGATACAGGAAAGAGCCTTCTCAGTGACTGCTCCCAGGCTGTACAATTCCTTCCCACAAGAAGCTAGCTCCCTTTCTGCTCTCTTTCCTCTGGCAGGTGAAGACTTTTTTGTTTACTCAGGCCTTTTGAATGTTAACTGTATGATTCAGAAGATATTTCCATTAGAGTGTGTTGATTATGTATTTGTAACATTATTATATTTTAATGGCACAATGTTGTCTTTAAAAAACTATTTTAATGTTTTTAATGTGAATATTTGTTTCTTTTACATCTTAGTACTGTCCTTTCTTTAACTAGATTTTTATTCCAGTTGTGAGCCTCCTTGGATCCCATATTGGGAGAAAGGTGGGGTATAAATTAAATTAATAAATATATGGAAATTGATGTTACAAATGTACATCTTAGCACTACAGTGTTTTCTTTCCCAGCTCTCCTGGAACTTCAGCACATTTTCTCTCACCTTCAGTGCTAGAAACTCTGTGGATGTTGTGAAAGATTGGGAAATGGAAGATTGAGTTGGATTAGGGTGATTCTAAAACTGGCTTGCTCCATTAAGAAAGAAGCAGTTTCAAATGCATCATAGGGTACTCCACGTTGAACTGTACTTTGCACAAAGTAATTTGCACAGAGAAGCACTGGGTTGGAGCCAGATAGTCCATTTGTGAATGCCTCCAGAGATACGTTCATCATGAAAATAAACCACAACTTTACACATGGCCACGAACATAAATAATGTCATTTGAATATTAACAAGCACAGTTGTGCTTCATGCTTCTATTTAATCATCCTTCTGGCCAATTCAAGGGAAGTGTTCTGCAACAATACTGCAAGGATAGGAAGTCTGTGTGGGGCACAGAGAAATCTCAGAACTGTTTATATAAATTTAATGTAAGCTAACTTTGAATGTGTTATTGTACTAAAGCAGGAAAGTACTAAATCAGGAAAGATTGCTGTTGTCTTAGTTGTCAAGCATTATGTATGTACAAAAAGATGGAGATACAACAGCATTTGGCTGAGGGAGAGAATGTAGATGATTCTAGGCTGCATCAATAGGAGTATAGAGTCTAGATCGAGGGAAATAATACTGTCACTCTGCTCTGCTTTGGTCAAACCTCATCTGGAATATTGTGTCTAGTTCTGAACACCACAATTCAAGAGGGATATTGACAAGTTTAGAATGACTCAGAGGAAGGTAACCAAAATGGTTAAAGGTCTGGAAACCATGCCCTATGAGGGCAGCTTGGGTAGCTGGGTGTGTTTAGCCTGGAGAAGAGAAGATTAAGAGGTTTCATGATAACCACATGTAAATATTTGAAGTGATGTCATATTGAGACTGGAGCAAGCTTGTTTTCTGCTGCTCCAGAGACAAGGACATGGAGCAGTGAATTCAAACTCCAGGAAAAGAGATTGGAAATATCCTCCCAATAGTAGGAGCTGTTCAACAGTGGAACATGCTGCCTTGGAGTGTGGGGGAGGCTGGATAGCTACCTGTTGGGAGTGCTTTGCTTGTGTATTCCTGCATGTCAGGGGGGTTGGACTGGATGCCCTTGTGGTCTCTTCCAGTTCTATGATTCTATGATTTTAATATCTGGTAATCAGCAGAGACAGTGAGATATGTGAGAAGGTGGCTGGAAGAAATGTAAGGATCAGTAGATGTGAAGTGGCTTTGTGGGACCTAGGAGTTGAGGATACAAGCCGACCCTACACCAAACAATATGTAGCATGTGGTGATGATATTTTAGTGGGGCTGATGTGATATGCAAGGATATGTGCCTCTGCATATCTGAAGGACACAAAATTGAGAAAGACTAGTGTAAACAAGTGTTCCTCTTTTTTTAAAAAAAAATCCTTCAAAAAAGAAAAAGCTATCACCAGACTTCCCAATTTTCTATATATGTGTTGTTGTTGTTGTTGTTGTGTGCATTCAAGTTGTTTCTGACTTATGGCAATCCTAAAATGAACCTATCATGGGGTTTTCTTAGCATATTTCTTCAGAGGGGGGTTGCCATTGCCTTCCTCTGGGGCTGAGAGAGTGTGACTTGCCCAAGGTCACCCAGGGTGACTGTTGATTAGCTCTTAGCTCAAACCACTACACCACTGGCTCTCTTTATATAGCAAGGTGTTTTTTTTTAAAATAAAAATATCTGCTATATTTGTATTCTGTTTTTACAAATTCAAAAAAATACAAACTATGCAAGTATGATCAATTATAGTATAATATCATACAATGCTAAATGGGGTAAAATAAAGAACAAATAAAAGCAATAGTCCAACAGTAAACAATGCCTTCTATATCTAAATCTTTTTACAAGCATGGAAGATGGAGAAGGAACAGGGTCAGCCCTACCAATAGGCAGAGTGAGGCAACCACCTCAGGTGACAAGTGCTGATGGCTTGTTTATACTGTTTCATCATTAAAATGGGCGTAAGAGGTGGGGAAAGTGGGAACAAAATAATTTAGCAGCACCTTTTAAGCTAACTGATTTCTTTTAGCATGAACTTTCATGAATATCAGTGCATGAAAGTTCATGCTAAAAGAAATCAGGCTCCAGTGTGCTGTTAGACTCTTCTCCCACCCTCATTTCTCCTTTTGTCCCCTTTTTTTATTCTTCTACAGTTACCATTGTATAGTAGATTGAGCAGACACACAGCTCAACTGGTCATATTCTTCCCTGTCTACCATATTTCTGATGGAATGTAGTCTATTTCTATTTAAATCATAGTAATTAATGCATAATTTGCATCTTAACTTCTTCGCTATATGTTAAGATAAACTGGTTAGACAGCTAACCTGCTGCAGTTTGAAAGAGGTTGATTAGACCGATTTAGCATCTTAAATATATACAATCCATAGCAGGAAACCCAAGCTTGCCTGTTCTGAAAGATGGCAGGTTTGGCCCATCTGTTGAATACATTGGGGTCATGTCTAAAATGACAAGAGTGAACAAAATATTTCTTTGCGGCCAAAGGTTAAAGACACTGATTTTTCTGGTGAGAAAAGCTTTTCAATGTGAAGTCGTAGGCTTTCTTCAGAGGGGGGTTTCTTCAGAGGGGGGCTTTCTTCAGAGGGGGGGAGAATGCCAACTGAAAAAGCTTTTCAGTTGGCATTCTCCATAATAAAGTAATGGAACTTTATTATAATTAAGGGTGAGGTGCCAAAGTATGATCTGATTTAAGACAGATTTAAGACA
This sequence comes from Phrynosoma blainvillii, assembly GCA_026167975.1. NCBI lineage: Eukaryota > Metazoa > Chordata > Lepidosauria > Squamata > Phrynosomatidae > Phrynosoma > Phrynosoma blainvillii. The sequence continues at coordinate 23,867,053 of JANUYF010000004.1, read as the reverse complement.
GAAAGCCAAAGAAACCATCATGAACTGCAGCCTAAAAATGCCAGGAGAAGAACTGATATATATATATGAGAGAGAGAGAGAGAGAGAGAAACTCCATGCCCTGGACTGTCATTTTCAAACTGGGCACGTCCTTCACTTTCAAAGACACAGCTTTGCCCCAAAATGGGTTCTTCAAACAGGGAAGGGCTGATGAGGGAGTTTTTAGGCAAAAAAGGGAAACCCAAAGGCTGAGAACAGATATGGCAGAGATATATAAAATATGTTGTTGAGGAAATTGAGATAGAAGGAGTGGGTGATGAAGACAGAAATACATGTCTTCTTTTCTCATAGCACCAGAACTTGGGATCATAAAATGAAACCAGTTGGCAGTCGGCACAATGTTGCAGTAGATAGAATATCTCTTCTGCAGTATGGTGAAAACTAACAGATTGCCAGCCAATGTGTAATTGAACTGAATGCATTTACTGCAATAAAATGTGGTGATACCCACTGAGTTTTGTTATGAGATTGCAAAAATGCACAGAGAAGAACAGGAAAAGTTGGGCCCTTCAGATTCTTGTGAAATGCTTGGAAAAGTAGTTTGAAAAATAATAATCAGAAAACTATAATTTCTATACTCCTCCAGCCAGCACAGTACTGGGTGGGAGTTTCTGGAAGCTATTGTCCAAAGAATAAAAGTTTCCAAGATATGATTCTAATGTTTTTAAATTTAGAAATATTTTAAACTTTATACTTTTAATGCTTTTGTATTGTTCTTAATTTGTATTGTTTTTAAATTTGTTGTTAGCTGCCTTGAGTCCCTATATTGGGTGAAAAGCAGGATATAAATAGATATTATTATTATTATTATTATTATTTAATTTCTTGTCTTCCTCCCAAGTTGGGCTACTGTATTGTTGGCCTTGCTGGCTAGGGCTGGAACAAAAAAGTTTAACAAAATTTGGATGGTCACAGGCTTCCCAATCCTGAAATGTTCTTTTAGTCTTAATAGATAGGTACGTATGGCAACATTTAGTCTCTAGTCCTACAGTGTGCACACACCTGGATGTATGTCCCATTGGGCACTGCTGGATTTACTTTCAAATAAACAGCAAGCATGATGTAGTGGTTTGAGCATTGGACTGCAACTTGTGAAATGAGAGTTTGATTCCCCATTTGGCTATGAAACCCATTGGGTAATCTTGGACAAGTCACATGCTCTCAGACTCAGAGGAAGGCAATGGCAAACCTTTGAATAAATCTTGCCAAGTAAACTCCATAAGTCAGCAACAACTGGAATTGCACAGTAAATGGAACTGCTAGGTTCCTATGAACATCAATTGCTGACTATATAAAGATGAGAAAAGTTATTCATATCCTGTTTGTGGGCTTTCCAGAAGGACATGGGTAGCCATTGCTGGGAGGGAAGGAGGGAGGAGATGTCAAACTGAGCATTATGATACAATTCCACAAATTACTTTCAAAGCTTTGGCTTTGGCTGTAAGGCAACTTATAATTAAATAAGTCAAAATGAAAATTTGAAATAGATGAACTCTTGGTCTGATCCAGCTGAGTTCCACTTATGTTCATTTGTACTTTAATGTAAGTTAAAAAAAAAAAGCTGAAGGTATTGGAAACAGCCAAACACACAAGATGTCCAGGATCAAGCAATCCTTAAAAAAATTAGTAAAACCCAGCAGCTATTTTATACATTTAAGTCCTGTCTAAACATTAGACTTCAGGAGCCGCAAGAAAAATTGCATATCAAATTGTCATTGAGGAAAACATCTTTATATTTTATACCCAAGTACTGAGTCTCACACGTGAAGTCAGATGGCTTCAGAGGAAGTGGTGAGAGCACAAGATAAAGGAAGAATTCCTTTCTATTTGAACAACTTGATAATCTAAGTGCAGAATTACTTTAGGATAATAACCTGCTTCTCTAAATATCAAAGAATTTCTTTTTGCATGTTGCACCTTCAGGATGTGAAGGTTTTGTGAAAACATGCCCTTAAATAATATCACTTGGCAATGTATCCAAGCACAAGTGGAAGGGGCAGAGGATCATGCCATCTAGACAAAGTGGAGATGATGCATATGCTTCTTGGGAGCTGCATGTTCTGTATTTTTGTAAAGAGTCCTTTTTTTTATGCATATACGAGGACTTTGATAGTATAATCCTGGGGTAAATTTGGACTGCCCACAATGTTGGAGGAGCCTACGTCAGTACACACTTTGAGTTCTTTCAAGTGCAGGGTAGGCCAGTATGCATGGTCATAGTAGGGCTGGAGCTAAGTTACAGCACCAGCCTGACATCCTGCTGGTGGGCCTCAAAAGTAGACCCAATTAATCAATTGTTGAACTGTGATTATGCACAAAGGTAGAACAAGTGGGTCTACCCTAGTCAGGACTAACTATGGTCCCTGAGTATTTTCCACATGAGAGACACCTTAACCCACCACTGTGAGACCCAGTGTACACAACATGGACTACCAGTAATGTATGACCTTTCTGTGTAAAGCATCCAATATATACTGTACCAATTCCAGACCAAAGAGATGTTTGTGCTGAGAGCCAGAGAAAGTGTCTTTTTATATTACAGCTCATAGAATCCCATTATTGGCTAGGTGTTTCTGAGTTAATGTCTCAATGGGTGCCTTTTTCAATCTGTGCTGTGTTGAACAGTTTAGAGTTATAGATGAAATAGGAAAGCAAGAAACTTAATAACTGATTTCAATAGATTTCTTCAAAACTATAAACAAGAGGAAAAAGATCCTATATGGAATCAACAGATGTGTGCAAGGGTTGATAAGGTATCTTGGTAACCAATACTTGTTAAGAGGTCTTAGCTTGCTGGTAGAGCCCATGAAAGCATACAGTGCAAGGTTCAACCACATAAATCTCAGATAACAACATGGTGGCAGGGAGGACTTTTCTTGAACCTTGGGGAAAATGCAGCGAATCATGGCATTTCCCACTGTGGTAGGTGAACCAATGGTTTTGTATTTCCTAAAACATATTGGCTTGGATGCAGATTTAGGGGGGTTGCAGACTGCCAGAAATAGTGCAAATTGAGTCCACTTTTAGGGTTAGGGTTAGGGCTAGGGAATCATGGGAACTGTATTTTATTGTGACACCAGAGCTCTCTGACAGAGAAGGCTCAATGTCACAGGAAAAAAAACAATTCCCATGACTCCCTAGCACTAACCCTAACCCTAAAAGTGGACTCAATTTGCACTATTTCTGGCAGTCTGCAACCCCCCTTAGTCATACTGGCAAAAAAAAGACCCCTTGAAATCAACAGGACTTGTGAATATGGCTAAATCTGGTTCCATCTCTTTACACTGTTTACAAATGTCAGCCATTTTCCTAGGTAATTACCTGTGAAGCAAACATTTCTCACTTATTACTGGTACTTTTGCTAAGAACAAAATGGCTTCTTCCCAGCAGGAGAAGAAAACGGGGACATAAAAAGCACAGCTGGCTGCCAAGTTTATCAAAGTACAACAGCAGAACATGCTTTTCTCAGTGTGCTTTAGCTTTTACTAGTCTTGGGAAAGATGAATCCTACTTTGTTGCTGTGCTTGTTGTTCCACTCCATTGCAGCACTAACAAATCAACATGGCAAGAATTTGAAGAGATATGTTCTCTCAGAATTAGCACCTACAGGTATTGCAATGTTCCAGGAGGAATTATTTTCAACTGAAGTCAACATTCTTGTGGTTTTTGCTTTTAACTGCTAGAAAAGGATTGAATATACTACTCCTATGATTCCTTGTTCTAAAGAGAGAGAGAGAGAGAGAGAGAGAGAGAGAGAGAGATGCATATGTCTCTTTGTTCCAATTATATTCATAGGCTTCCTTCCTAAACATAGACAAATAATTGAAAGACTAAAATCAGAATTATCTTTGAGCCTTTATTCATGAATAAGAGTGTTTGGAAAGCAAAGCCCTCTCTACCTAAATATAGCCAGTAGACTGGGTGCATAGTTGTACTTCAATCTTACCTGCCCATGTTGGTCAATTGCCAACTGAGTTGATACTATGTAAGGAGAAACCATACTGAATACAATCTCCTCCCAGGCTAGGGATCATAGAAATTACTTACCCACCTTGAATCTCATTATTGAGAGAAAGGTGGGATATAAATAAATAAATAAAACAACCTAGTAATAATATAATATAATATAATATAATATAATATAATATAATATAATGTTGCTGTTGTGTGCCTTCAAGTGGTTTCTTGAAACTTTAATAAAACAGACATTCACACATAGCTAAAGCAGGAAGATTTGCAGACTAATGCACAATAGAAGTTGGATCTTTATCTTTCCATCCTTGGAACTTTGGCTTTTAGCAACATCCAAGATCCAACTGCACTGACCATCAGTTAAATTCTCTGCCACAAGGATATAACTTTCATGAACATTTGTTGCTGTTATTTATTGTCAAGTCAACTACTTTTATGGTGACTCAATGAATGAAAGACCTCCAAGACTTCCAGTCATCAACTGGCCTTCTCAGGTCACCCAAAGCCAGGGCTGTGGCTTCCTAGATTGAATCAATGCACCTGTAGTGTAGTCTTCCTTTTTTCTTACTGTCTTCCACTTACTACTGCATCTTTTCTGATGCATTATATCATCTTGTGTCCAAAGTATGACAGCCTCAGTTTACTTTTAGTGAAAGTTCATGGGTTAATTTATTTTCTGAACATGTGTTGTGTATGTGCCTTCAAGTTGCCTGTTGACCTATGGCAAGCCCATGAATTTCATGGAGTTCCCTTAGGCAAAGAATATACTGAGGTGGTTTTGCCAGTTCCTTCCTCTGAAATATAGCATATAGCACCTGATAGTCTCCCAGTCATGTAGGAACCAGGGCTGACCTTGCTTAGCCTCCAAGATTTAATTGAACTTTTGCCTAAGTCTAACCTGCTACAGCCAATGCATCTTTGAATAAGGCTTGCAAGGTCAGTCATACATTGAGCAGACCATTCATATTAGCCAGTCTTATATTATTTAAATGGGCATGTGTTGAGAAAATATTGTTTAAATATCTATTTAAATGAACAGATTAAATAGGATGGTCTTATGTTGCAATGCATAAGAAAGAGACATGGACCAGAAGAAAAAAAACCTGATTTCACCTCTCCTTAAGTCTAGAATATTAAATATCCCAGAAAAATCTATCTGCTTACATAGATGGGCTCTTATAACCCAAGTTAAATGTTTTTGCCAAATAACTGTAGAATGCTTCCCTGTTGCACTAATGACAGAGTAGCTGGCTATTGTGAGTAAAATAAACACCATGTTTCCTTTTATTTATTTATTTTTGAAACCTTTTTAAAATCAATGCCTTGTTCAGGACTCCTGGTGCTTTGAACTCGGTTTTCTTTTCTTTCTATTTCTGTATAATTCCGTTATGTGTGATCTTTGTGCTTCTTCCTATGTAATTTTCATTTGCCTATTGAGCTTTTTTCCCCAATATAATGGGCCTGATTCATCAGCTGTGCAAAGGGTGGCGTGGATGCAAGGATTTGGAGGTAGGCAAAAACCCAATATGAAACAAAAATAGTCCTTGCCTGGCTGAGATGTTTTAAACCCTGGGAAATGCAATTAGAGCTGTATTGACAAATGGATATTTTCTGGACTGAAAACCAGAAGTGGGGCATGCAGGGAAAATTCTGTTTGGAAGGCAGTGTGTATGTTTGTGTGTGTGTGTGATTGAGGCATATTTAAAAGTCAGACTGTACTGGCACACACACATACTTTCCTATCAACACTGTATGAAGTGGGAAAGTTACGAGGTATAAGAATTACAGCAAGCCCCCTCTATATACTGTCTAAAAATCCAGATTATTTTTAAATTGTGAATTTTAACTGTGGATTGTTTTAAAATGTGTACATCTTATTTGTCCTTTTAAACTGATATGTGTTTTAACTGATGCTTTTTTAAATTGATGGTGTTCCTCTGTTAATTGTTGTTGGTCCTTGCCTCAATCCATGGGGAGAGGTGGGTAAGAAATAATAACAATTATTATTATTATTAGAATACATTTGAAAGAAAGCAGATTAGAAACTGTAGGGTTGGAGTGTTAATTTGGGAGTGGAGAGACCCAGGTTCAAATCCCCACTCAGACATGAAACTCAGCATGTGATTTTGGCTTGCAATTTATCTCTAAGCCTAGTCAACAGATATTATCACACCAGGCTTTTAAACCACAATAAGTACTTATTTGGAAATACTTATTGCATGATGCCATCTCTGTCTTATCACCTCTGTCCCTCTGAAACATTTTTAGAGTGTTCATTTTCAGTGATGGGGAAAACCATGCTCCCAATCATGCTGTTTTTCCATTACTCCACTGGTACTATATACCCCTTCTGTGGCAATTCCAATATTGATAGTCATGTTGTGTCAGTGTCTCTTGCTTTCTTTCTGTCCTCTCATCCCATCGCTATTCTCAAGCAGGCTGTTTTCCTCCCCCCCCCCATCTTTTTTCTTTTTCTTTATTAAATCACCTTAGCAAAACTCCAGAATTGCATTAAAAATACAAATTTAAAAAACCCTGCAAGACATGCTGGGAAGAGCATCCAGGCATGGGGTTAAAGAGGAGTGAGGAAAAGAGTGTGAAGGACTGTCAACGATAAAAAACATCCCAGTTGTACTATTTCAGAGAAGATTGATAATGAATGTTTCCAACTTGGTACATTTCTGTTTTCTTTTACTGATGTGATTGTGGTGAGAATGAGGCACAAGTAGTAATCTCCTTAGAAACTGGAGGATAAGAATAAGAAGGAGAGGGCCAGTGAACCATTTGGGCCACCTTTGGCTGATTGGAGGAATGTTTGGATATGGAATGAACAGAGAAAGTGATAAACTTAGCAACTTCGGTTTCAATGGGTTTCTCTGTTGGTGTGTGGATGATGAGTGTTGTAGTATGCCCTTTGGCACCCAGCAGAGTCTGCAGGACAAGCTGGCTGCTGTGATCCACAGCCACTGTGTAGATTTGCCATCAACTGGCTCAGCTTCTCTTCTTCAGCATCCTGTCTTCCTCAGTCAAGAAGACACATTGTAAAGTCCAAAAGCATAGCTTTATTAATGCATATAAAAAAGTAAAAATAAGATAACTAAGTAAAATCCAAGTTAATGAACTTGTCCAGTTCAGCCATATAAGATTACATCTTTAACAATCCCAAAAGCATTAGGATCCAACTTGTTGCAGTTAAAACCACTGCATCCAACCACACACACTCACATCTTGAACAATAAAACAATTCTTAGACAAAGGATTTTCTAAGCCCATCCCATATTCCACCTTCTAGGTGTTAACCTTATGTTAATTGGATAAAGACAGTATGATGTATGTTAACCCAGCCTCTTGTTTGTCCATCATCCACCACGTGAGTAACTTTCCCAAGCTAACGATGTTTACATATTTGATATCTCTTTGTTATCCATAACAAAGTCTGGTTCCATTAGTTCTATCACTGGGAAAGTACATTGTTGATGTCTCTGTTATCACCTGGCATTGATTCACCCTGTTTCTCTAAATATTGTTTGTGCCTTGTCTAGAAACTGTTCTCAAGTGGAAAATTACACACACACACACATCTTTACATTTCACCTTTGACTATATATCCCATTCATATCCTAACATTCTCATCAGCAATTGGAAAAGTTACTTTTTGGGTTATAATCCTAAAATGTCAGTGCTGATCCTGGCAGGCAGATTCTGGGAGCTGTTGTGCCCAAATAGTATGATTTTCATAGTTTTTTGTGGGTTTTTCGGGCTGTGTGGCCATGTTGCAGGAGAGTTTCTTTCTGACGTTTCGCCAGCATCTGTGGCTGGCATCAGAAGATGCCAGCCACAGATGCTGGCGAAAAGTCAGAAAGAAACTCTTCTACAACATGGCCACACAGCCCGAAAAACCCACAAAAAACTATGGATGCCGGCCATGAAAGCCTACGACTTCACAGTACGATTTTCATTCATTATCTCAGTTATTCGTACCTTAACCATGCATTGTAGGTCAATGATATTGTCCCTACACAGTCATCCCTCCTAGTTCCTATTCTTGAATTTCCACAGATGGGAAGCCAGGAGGGACAAAATGGCATGTGTGCCAGAGCGTGTGGTCATTATATCCAATGAGGCTTGGATATTTGTGGTTTTTCTGATTCGCACCGGGGGGGGGGGGGGGAAATCAGGAGGGATGACTGTACTGCAGTGCTATTATCCCAATACTGCAGCTGGGGAGAGGCTGACTTCTGAGTGACTTGACAAACTCTGTAAATCAAGTATGGGGCCGGGGTAAATCAAGAATGTTCTAATTCAAGACTCATAGGGCCTAAGCAGACTGCCAGAAATAGTGCACATTAAATTGAGGCACTGCCCTGGCTCAGTGCTAGGGAATCATGGGAACTGTAATTTATTGTGGCACCAGAGCTCTCTGACAGAGAAGGCTCAATGTCCCAGAAAAAAATATAGTTCCCATGATTCCCTAGCACTGAGCCAGGGCAGTGCCTCAATTTAATGTGCACTATTTCTGGCAGTCTGCTTAGGCCTATACTCTCACGGTTACCAGTTTTCAACAGCTTCTAGTTTATTCACCCATGTAGCATTATTTGATGCCAAAAATATATGATCCTGCATAGCATTTGCTGGTTTTCTCTTATTTCCTGTTTTGTTTTTGTTTTTTGTTCCTTTAAGGCTGCATCTACACTCCAGAATTAATGCAGTTTGACACTGCTTTAATTGTCATGGTTCAGTGCTATGGAATTCTGGGAACTGTAGTTTTGTGACATATTTAGCCTTATCTCTCAGAGATCTCTGGTGTCACAACAAACTACAAATCTCAGGAGTCCATAGAATGGAGCCATGACAGTTAAAGTGGCCTCACACTGCATTAATTCAGCAGTGTGGTGGCAGCCTAAATCCAACATGCAGCATGTTTATATCCTAGTTAATTCTGAGATGTGGATATCTTTCTTCTCTTTGAAAAGTCAAACATAACTAGTCCTTCCATCAAGCAAGAACAAAGTATCTGCAGGAGAGTGCTCTACTTTTAATACAACTCAATTGTTTGAAGTCTACAGTTTTATCAATGAATGATACTCTTAACTGGTATCTTGTAGTATTCAAACTGGTATTACTAGGCAGAAAGGGCTAATTTATTCTTTGACTTGGTCGTTTGCCAAATGCTTGAGCTATAGTAGCTAATAGGACACAGCAGTCTTTGATGTTCTTTGGTTACCAGTTTGTTATTAATTACAAGTTGTCTTACCATTTGACACATAATTTCCTTATATTAAATGTAAAAATATGCTTGACATTATGATTATCTCAGAGACAGACTGCTTTACGACTGTGTTTCCAAGCTTAAAGGTATTAAGTATACCTGTGGAAGGTCTGGAAATAGAATAAATGAAAGGAAGTACTCACTCTTAGTAGGACTTCAGGTAGCAAAAGGGGAGAGAGATGAACAAATATTCACATACAAACAAAACCCTCTTTCAGCTTTCCTGAATATGGCAGCAACTGTACCACTACAATCTTGGAGCTAAATCCAACTTTTATCACTTTCCCTCCTCTCTCCATTTTGTTGTCGTTGTGTGCCTTTAAATTATGTCCAACTTATGGCAACCCTATCATGAGGTTTTCCTGTCAAGATTTGTTCAAAGAGGGTTTGCAATTGCCATCCTCTGCGGCTAAGTGCATATGACTGGCCCAATGTTATCCACAGGGTTTCATGGCCCAGCTTGGAACTGAACCCTGGCCTCCAGAGTTGTAGTCCAGCACTCAGACCACTATGCCATGCTGGCTGTCTCCAGTACCTTCCCCTAAATACCTGAAAACTGGCTCTATGATCCAGTTTTGGGGGTTCGTGGGGACCTCAAGTGGGAAGGACAAATAAACCTCTCCTAGTTCTTCTGAATTCCACCATTCCATCAAAAGAAGTTCACCATTAGATGGCAGCCCCTTATAATAGATCCAACAAGTCAAAGATTTACAGTGAGGGATTTATTATGAGGGCAAAAAAAGAAAAAAAATAATGGCAGAGAAACAAAATCTGACGTTAAGTGACCTACTCATGTAAATTACTGAAATCTGGCTTGCTGAAGAGGAAAAAGAGAAGTATGATTGATCCAGATAAACAGTTTTCAAACAGAATAGGGAAATTGGTAAGGAAACACAACCTCCAAATGATCTACAAACCAGCCAAGAAAATCCAGAAAATGCTGCACTCAGCGAAGAACAGGAGAGATCCGCTCACGGATGTAGGAGTTTACCTCATACCATGCAAATGCAGACAAGTCTACATAGGGACCACCAAACACAGTATTCAAACATGAATCTAGGAACAGAAAAGACACTGCAGACTGGGTTAGCCAGAAAAATCAACAGTAGCAGAACACATTATAAACCTTCCTGGGCATAAAATGCTATTTGAAAACACTGAAATTCTGAATCATGTCAACAACTATTGGGTAAGAATGCACAGGGAAGCCATTGAAATCCACAAGCACTCAGACAACTTCAACAGGAAAGAAGAAATGCTTAAAGTAAACAGACCTGAAAAACACCAAAATCAAGACCCAGCATGTGCAAATGAAAACCACCCAGTGTCAGGGGATTTCTGACCAGACAATGGATCACTAATCAAATAGACACCTGAGGTCTTGCCATTTGACCACAGGCCAATACAGATTAACATGTAAATCACTTTGATGCTATGCAGACGGGTGGCTCTAGGCCACCCCTGCTAGTGGCGGATTGGGGCCGTGGCTACCCCACGCCTTGGCCCCTGTCCTTCCATTTGCCACCCCTAAAAGAGTGGCAAAATGCTGCTCCTTTTAAGGGCGGAAAAAGGCCATCTTAAGAGCCAGTGCTGCAGCTCTTCTGCACCCTTTCGGCGCTGCGTGTCTACACGCTGCGCTGGAGGGCATCCTGATGTCGTGCACCATGCAAATGAGCGTGTGGCATCAGGATGGCGTCGGGGTAGTGTTGGGGTGGCTGGCATGTGGCTGTCCCATCCCAACTCCACTCCCAGGCCAGCCCTTTAGGCTGGTCTGCAATGCCCTTTCCTCTCAACCAAAAGTCACAAAGGGCCTCTGCAGATGGGCCCTTTGCGGCATGTTGGAGGCAGGGAAGGGAAGGGGCAGCCACACACTGGCCGCCCCAACTGCTCCCCGAAGATGTCCTGATGCCACATGCCCTTACGCACAGCGTGTGGCGTCAGGACGTCCTCCTGGCGTAGCGTCCTCACGCGCCAAGCTGGAAGAGGCACAGAAGAGCTGTATGGCAGCTCTTGGGGTGGCCTTTTGCCACCTCTAATAGGAGTGGCATTTTGCCGCTCTTTTAGGAGGTGGCAAACGGAAGAATTGGGGCCGCTGTGCATGCTACCAATGGCCCCGATCCTCTGCTTCTGGGGGAGGCCCAGGGCCGCATGTCTGCATCCCCCTAAAGTATACATATACCATACTCACTTCCATGCCACCATTCTTTGAAGATGCCAGCCACAGATGCTGGCAAAATGTCAGGAATAAACTAGAACATGGCCATATAAACCTGAAAAACCCACAAAACCCACAGTTTTCAAACAGTCTTCCATTTTGTGATGTGGGAATCCAAACATATTCTATGTTTAAAACTATGTATTTGCAAAGCAATTGTAAAAGGCTTTTAGTTTTGTCTTCATTGGGAAGAGAGCAAAGACTGTTTCAGAGCCAAAGAGATAGGAAAATGAATGCTTGTTGATGTCAATTAGTAAAATTGATGGTTTGGACTGGAAGTAAACTAAGGAAACTAAGGGGGGAAGCAGACGGCGCAAAGCGCCGTCTTCAGGGCAAGGAAGGGGAGGGGCAGCCACACGCTGGGCACCCCAACCCCACCCCGAAGACATTGTCGGAGCGCTGGACCCTCCGCACGGGCGGGGCTCCAAGGATGCCTTTCCGCTGCAACATCCGCACACGCTGCAGCGGAAGAGGTGCCGAAGGTGCGCCGGTAGCCTTTTCCAGCACACCTTCGGCGATTTGTGGAAGGAGCGCTATTTTAGCACTCCTTCCTGGAGCGGCGAAGCTGAGACGCGGGGCCGAGGTGTGAGGATACCTCAGCCCCGATCCGCAGCTTCCCGAGGCGGCCCCATGCTGACCGTCTCCTTAGCTCCTAAGGACCAATGCAGATGGCCCTAAGGGGCGGCTCTGTGCCGCCCCTGGGAGCACCAGATCGGGGCTGCAGCAACCATACGCTGCAGCCCCGATCTGCCTTTTTGTCGCTCCAAAAAGAGCTGGCAAATGCCACTCCTTTTTGGGGTGGCAAAAAGCCACCCTTAGTGCTGCCAAAGGGGCTCTTTCATGCCCCTTTGGCATAGCATATCTGCACGCTGTGCCAATGGGGCATCCTGACGCTGCATGCTGTGCGGTCAGGTGTGCGGCATGATGGTGGCATTGGGGTCGCCAGCGTACAGTATTTAAACAATTCCACCCTCAGGCCTGCCCTTTTGATTGGTCTGCATCAGCTCTAAGAAGATAGGACCCAATTAGTTAGCCCAGATGTGGATGAGTAATGGCAGAATAGTTCGTGCATAGTTCACAAGTAGAAGCTTAATATGTAATCAACGGAGGTGGAGACTGAAACTATGGGCCTTTGCAGACTGCCAGAAATAGTGCAAATTGAGGCCACTTTAACTGCCCTGACTCAGGGCCTTTGCAGACTGTCAGAAATAGTGCACATTAAATTGAGGCACTGCCCTGGCTCAGTGCTAGGGAGTCATAGGAATTGTATTTTTTTCTAGGACATTGAGCCTTCTCTGTCAGAGAGCTCTGGTGCCACAATAAATTACAGTTCCCATGATTCCCTAGCACTGAGCCAGGGCAGTGCCTCAATTTAATATGCACTATTTCTGGCAGTCTGCAAAGGCATTCAGTGCTAGGGAATCATGGGAACTGTGCTTTATTGTGGCACCAGAGCTCTCTGACAGAGAAGTCTCAATGTCTCAGAAAAAATAGAATTCCCATGATTCCCTAACACTGAGCCAGGACAGTTAAAGTTTACTCGATTTGCACTATTTCTGGCAGTCTGCAAAGGCCCTATGGGCCTCGGCAGACGGCTAATAGAGCCGTCTCCGAGGCCAGGAAGAGGAGGGGCAGCCGCACGAGTGGCGCCCCTTCCTCTTCCTGAGGTCGCCCCTGGAAGCGCCGGCCATCCGGACGGACGGCGCTTCCGGGTTGACCTCACGCCGCGGCGACCGCACTCGCCGCGGCGTTTGAGTCAGAGAAAGTGCGCCCGCCGCTTTTGGGCGTCTTGGACGCCCTCGTCTGCATCCCCCCTATATCTTGTAGCAAATGAAAATTTTGAATTATGCATATGTGAATGTAATTATAAACCAGCTGTGTAAGATGGTATATAAGGATGTTGATTAGCTGAGGGAGGCGTTTTGAAGACATGGGGCTAACCTGTCTGAGAGACCATTGATGTAAAACCAAACTCTACTTTCTTGAATATTCCAAGGGTCTCTGTTCCTGTTTTGCCCACTATAAGGTCAGTGTAATTTTTGGTCTTCACAAATGATGAAGAAATTGTTGAAGAATCACATCACTAGTACAATTCAAGCCACTGTTTCCATTTTTTAAACAATACATCTGTAAAGCAGGATATAGGAGGATTTCCCCTCAGTTGATAGATCCAAATTCTCTTAGTAAACAGAAATTACAGACAGCCTGCTTAACTAATCTGTAATTTTTAAAAAGTGGGACCCTTTACTATGCAGGATTAGACAGATCATTTGGACTAAAATAATAATAATAATAATAATTTTGTTTTTTGTTTTGTTTTTTTGAAAATTCAGCACATCTTTTGATTTAGGCCTCTGGCATCTATTGCAGCAGGTCTAATTGAGGTGGAGCGCAAGTGCTCTCTTTCTAGTATGAGCAATGTAAACATAAATAATCTTGTGACTACATGAAGAATATTGTATAGAGACAGGGTGTCTGATTCTTACTGGGCATGTGATTTTGTGTAATCTGATGCACTACAGGCTATAGGAGTGATGAAATGGCAGCATAACAAGCTTGTTTCTGGCATCAGAGCAGAATTACTACAAGGGCCAGTCTCACATGACCCTTGGCAAGTCCATGACATTTTTGAGCTCGTAGACCGAAGAAGTATTCTACTTAGTTTTCTGTCACTGCAAAATACAGTGTCCACTCTGTTGTCTGGGTGTGCTTTGAACTTCTCTGGTCACTGCATGGGCTCTGGTCCCTGCATGGGCTTCAAATTTGCCTTATAGATGGATGGATAGATAGATAGATAGATAGATAGATAGATAGATAATTTTTATTCAGTATTAAAATATAACATATACACACAAATGCACAAACATAAACACACACCAACACAAATTCCTCCCCTATTCCCTTCCTGCTTAAAAAAAGATTTCCCATTTGTCTCCAATTGTGATCTAGGTATTTTTCTAAGCTTCTCCAATTCCTTTTTGAGCTCGGTTAAGTGCTAGTTTGGTTTACAATACAAAACGGCTTGGAGCTAGGAAATCTGAAAGATTTCGTCCTCCTATATGAGTCTTCTCAGAATGTAGATTCTCTATTCAGGCATGTCCCAGCATCCTGAGGCACTAGGTATGTACAAGAGACCAAAGCCTCTCTGGCTGCATCCACATTGCAGAAATAATCCAATTTGACACCGCTTTAACTGGCATGGCTCAATGCTATGGAATTCTGGGAACTGTAGTTTGTTGTGGCACCAATGGTCTGTGACAGAGAAGGCTAAATATCTCACAAAACTGCAGATCCCAGAATACCATTGCATTAAGTCATGGCAGTTAAAGAGGTGTCAAACTGGATCATTTCTGCAGTTCAGATGCAGCTTTTGTAACAACTACATGATTATGGAACTCCTTTCCACATGATGGTAAGTTGAGTTTGTCTCTACTGAGCTTCTCAATCAAGACTATATATTGCTCTGTGAGGCCTTAATCTGTTCTCAAAAGAATGTTGGCTTTTTCATTTATTTTTAAAAAAAATATTTTTAGGGAACTTTTTTTTGGGGGGGGGGATCCCTGGTGATTGTACTTTCCAAGAACAAAACAGTGGTTGTGAATCGGTATTCATAGACTCTCTCTCTCTCTCTCTCTCTCTCAATCTCTCTCTCTCACACACACACTGTTTCCATCCCTTTAAAAGGAAATCTGCAAGTTTTGATAATTTCTTTTTTTCCTTTCCAAAAAAATAGAAACAAAACAGAAACACCTTCATTTGCACCATAGAAATTCAAGCCAGGACTGTGATGAACCTGCCAGACATGAAACTTGTCAAATATCAGGAGTCTGTTAGAAAAAAAACAACACAGGTGGAAATCCCAATTTAGTCCTCCTAAAAAGAGGTTGAATACACAGGGATTGACAGACAGGGGTTGTTTTTTTATGGTTTAAAACACTCAAAGCCCTAGGTGTAAATGGAGGAAATCTGTCAGTTTTGCTCACTCACACATTCAAATGTTGAAAATCTCAAATTCTTTCCAGATTGTTTACTGAGAAAATTGCAAATTTCAGCAAGTTCTTAGTAAACAAAGACCTGATAAAACTTCTTGCCCTTACCTAACACACACACACATTGGTGTGGGTCTAACCAAGAATGTATCTAGTCCAAGTTTTATTTCAATTCTCTAATCTTTGGTTCAAGACTTGGTCTTTAGTTTAAATCCTAAACCTGTTGCTTATAAATCTGAATGTTTTATGGCTAATGGCTGTTAGCATGCTTCTTGTTTTTTTTTTTTTTGTTTTTTTTTTGTGCCTCCAAGTTATTTTGAACCTAAAACAAACCTATCATCGGGCTTTCTTGGCAACTTTTTTCAGAGCAGTTTTCCCAGTGCCTTCCTCTGAAAGTGAGAGATCGTGACTTGCCCACGGTTACCCAGTATGTTTTTATGTTCAAGCATGGAATCAAAACTCTGATCTCCTAATCATATATGCATCTAAGGAGGTAGACTGTATAGTCCAGGGGTAGGCAACCTTTCCCCTTTAAGGGCCAAGGGACTTCAGCTCCCAGAAGCCTCAGCCATGTTGGCCAATAGTCCCATGTTGGCCAATAGCTCCTGGGATTCTGGGAGCTGAAGTCCCTTGGCCCTTAAAGGGGAAAGGTTGCCTACCCCTGGTATAGTCTATGAAAGTTCATGCTGCCAACTTCTTTATTTCAAGTAGTCTCAAATGTACTACAATTTCTCTCTACATACTGATTCTACAGACTAACACGGCTATATCTTTGAATCCTGATCTCAAGTCATAGTCAAATGCTACATCCTGCTGGCTCTATTGGTATGCTTATCCTCTATGAATAGATCTATTTTTTGTGAATGCCATCTGTGGTAGGACTATTCCCACAGGCTGCGACAGTGAATTTGCTAAATTTATTAATGGCACATTCTGTGAAGAAGTACTTCTGCTGGTTTTGAAGATTCCTTCAAATCAATTTTGTATGGATTCCCTGGGTGTTATGATAGATGATGAGCATAATAATCTTTGTGAATAAGAGTGTAGAAAAAAAAGTGTGTGAGTATACACATGTGTTTTCTTCTCCAACTTTCATCTGGAATGCATGTATCTGAAACACATAGTCTGTGTGTCTCTGTGTGTGAGAGAGCGAGAGAGAGAGAGAGAGAGAGAGAGAGAGCAAGAGAGAGTGGGAACTACCTGTATGTAGCCATTATAGTATTGTATGTAATTGATAGCATGAAGTTAAATACTAAAGATCTGGTTACTAATGCTTTGCCAAGCTTTACAGCAGCAGACTATGGTAATGCTTTTTAGGTGTGGGCCCTACAGACTAATGGAATACACCAGGTTTAAGTTTCATAATACTTTTTAATAAGGATATGCTGTTGCTGTTTTTAAAACTTTATAGATGCCACAACTTTGCTGTTCATCATAGTATCACTTAATTGCAGGTCAGTCCAATACAAACCTAAAGGTTCTCTACACAGGTGAGAAATATTCATACTCATTTCTTTTCCATCTCTGTAGTGAAAATGCTTCTTTGTGGCATTGATACAGATTTTTGAAACTCACTTTTTACTGTTTTAGGAAAGACAGGATTTTTACCCATGTGTGTCAGGATCAGGGTGGAATTGGGATGGGTGGGCTAACTGGAAGGTGGGACTAGTCTGTGGTTTGGGATGTGTGTCACTATTTTTAAAAATTTTCAGAGCATAGTAAGAAAAAGCTAGCAAGGCTTCTGATACATGCAGTCATCCCTCCATAGTTGCAGGGGTTGGGGTGTCCAGTTGCATGACTTCACTCATTCACTTATTCACTCATTTGCTCACTGTGGTACAGCAGGGGGAAGAGGGAGTGAGTAATCTGGTCTATAGCAGCCTTGTTCCCACTATGATTTAACTCGAATTGCTGATCAGTTTATATGTGCCTCATCCCCACTTGAAACCGATTTTGATCCTATTGAGCTCGGTTTCAGTCATGATGAAGTGAGGCAAATGCAAATGCAAAAAACAAAACATCAAAACAAAACAAAACACACCACTCTTTTCTGACAGTAGTTTTGTGGATGTTCTTTTGAAAAGAACTGATCCAGAAGCGTGTTCAACAAGTGGGAACTACAGATATGAATTGCATCATTCTGGAGAGGAGGGACTAATGGCACAGGGGGTAGGCAGAGAGATGTTTACAATACTGCCTCAATTTTTGGGAAATCAGCCATTCCCCCCTCCAGTTCTGCCTTTTCTTTGCAGTGTGACCTATGGGTGATTTTCCTCCCTTCCCCACAACTTTCTCCAAGGCTGATGATGGCTTGCAAAAAAGAGGAATAGCCCTGTCCTAACTGTGTTGCTGCTTGCATCACCGATGATGTGCAGATGATTGACTTGCATTTTGAAGCGGCACAAACTAGTGGGAACAACAATCGTGCCAAAAAAGAAGTAATTACAAGGGAATAATGAAAAGATCCACTTTCATAGTAGGAATGACAGACGTTTTGAAACTGATTCACTGACATGGAGCAAAGGTGAATTGCAAACCAGTTTAAATTAGAATGAGGCCAGCATTAGTTCCATTAGCTCTGATACACCAATGGTGTCCCCGCATCTGTTGTCACCTGGTGGGGGGGCCTCTGGGAAGTGGACCTTCTGGGACAGTGCGTGCTCCCTCCCCTCATGCTGACCCATTCTTCTCCTCATGAGTAGAAGGACTGGACAATGGGGGGGAGGAGAGGAGCAAGCATACAGATGGTGGGGGGGAAGGATACATGCAGAGATGGTGCAAGGGAGATGAACATGCACAGGGATGGCACTGAGGGAGGCGCACACATGGGGATGGTATGGTGGGGAGGAGTGTACGAGGGGACACTGCAGGAGGAGGAGCATGCATGGGGACAGTGTGTGGGGGAGAAGCATATGGGGGGGATGGCACCAGGGGAGGAGTGTGTGTGGGGATGCTACGGGAGGGAGGAGTGCACATGGAGATGGTGTGGATGGGAGCCTCAACTGGGTGTCATGCATCTTCTGGGGTGTCATATGGTGTGGGGTACACCACCACACTCTCCTAGTGATGCTACTGCAATACATTGTGAGGAATAAAGCTGTCCATCTTCTTTGTTGCAATTGCTAGCAATGGGGCACTTTATCTTGGTTGCTGCTGCTCCTTCCCAGCCAAGCCCAGCCATGAAATCCACACTGAAGGGGCAAATTGGGTTACCTCTTCACTGTTTTATGTGGGTTTTTCGGGCTGTGTGGCCATGTTCTAGAAGAGTTTCTTTCTGACATTTCGCCAGCATCTGTGGCTGGCATCTTCAGAGAAAACTGGAATGGAAGAGAATGAGTCTATATATACTGGGAGACCCTGGGTAGGGAGGAGTGGTTCCCAGGTGAACTGTGTGTTGTTCTATGTTGAATAGGTATTGTTCTGTTGTTAATGGCATGGCTCCAGGGTGGGAGGAAATGCACTCAAGGTTATTGTCTGCTAATCCCATGTAAACTGTGTATTGTTCTGTGTTGAATAGGTATTTTTCTGTTGTTAATGGCATGGCTTCCAGGTGAGGATATGCAATCAAGGAGATTGTCTGCTATTGTCTGCTGGGAAAGCCCCTGACCCTGGTTGGTTTCCCATTTGCATTTGCTGAGTGCTGATTTGAAAACACTGAAATTCTGGACCATGCCAACAACTATCAGGTCAGAATGCACAGGGAAGCCATCGAAATCCACAAACCTGGGACCACTCCTCCCTACCCAGGGTCTCACAGTATATATAGACCCATGCTCTTTCATTCCAGTTTTCTCTGAAGATGCCAGCCACAAATGCTGGCAAAAAGTCAGAAAGAAACTCTTCTAGAACATGGCCACACAGCTCGAAAAACCCACAAAAAATATGGATGCCAGCCATGAAAGCCTATGACTTTACCTCTTCACTGTTACTTGACTTCACCAGCTGGGCTCTGCTGGGGAGTGGGCAGCAGCAACCCAACCCCCACAAATACAGAGGGACAGATGCATGTAGAAAAAGTTTATAAAATGCTAAATACACCTTCATTTCACAAGCCTTGCTAGCTTTTGGTTACTATGTTCTGAGTGTTTAAAAAAAAATGGTGACACACACCAGGCTTCGCTCGATTGCCAGCAATTGCAGTGACAAAGGGCAGCTTTCATTCTGTGTTTGTGTGCATCAAGAGACATTGAAAAACTCAATTAAAAAAATCAACAGATAATCAGAGCTGGGGAAGGAGACATTTAGACTTCCCACCCTTACTCATTATCACTCAGTAGGATGCAAAGTGGGGGAAAGGATTGGATGAGTGCAAGCTGCCAAGATTGACAGGTAAACAATAAAGCTATTGGTTGACAGGTTTTGGCATGCTGGGAAGAAAGAAAAGTGCATCCCTTTTGTACTGATTTGAATTTGGGCATGGGAAATGTCTGGCAGTCAGTACATCTTAAGTCCGATTTATTTTATAATAATAATAATAATAATAAAATTTATTTATACCCCACCCAGTGGTAGTCCAATCAGGGTGGCTTACAAGTTTAAAAGCATAATCCAGATAAAACATATGATACAAGATACCCACCCCCGCTTAAAACAGTATTAAATCAAACAAGTTAAAAGATGAATATGATTAATTTTAAAAACCAACACAGAAACAACTAAAAATCCTGACTAGATTTTGAGTAGATGTGGTACTAATGGGATCACTGTGGGATCACTGCAGACCAGGAAAATTTGAGGTGACACTGAATTTTTGTTTTGGTCAGTTGTCAGGAGGCAACATATATCTCAGACATGAACCTCACCAAGTTCAGTGGGACTTCCTTCCAGAGAAGTATTACAAACGCCATAGCCATCCAGCTGGGGAAGGTTGCTCTACCATATTGAGAAGTACTATCATCAGTTTTGCCATGAAAACATTTAGGTGTGATGGATTCAAAAACTGGAAATCTGGCTTGGCTTTCTTATTATTGTGTATGGAAATACACATGGTAATACCATACTCTCATCATCCCCAAGTCAAGAAACATATCAGGTGGGAAGGATGGGGAATGTTGTGCCAGATTGGGGAAGGGGATATTGGCATCTTTACTTCTCTTTTCCTCTTGCTGATTACTGCTTGTTCTAAACATGTGGACATGCACCAGTAAGGAGTGGGCAGTGGCAGTGGCTTCTATATTACAGATGTGCTGAATCTCTTCTTAGTTTTATTCCAGTCATTAAAGGTATTTTCTATGCTATCTTAGGTGCTAAACTTTATCTCTGCAAATAGTTTCAGCTCCTCTGAATTAAACAAAATTCATCAAACTCCTCATGTAGAAGTTGCTGGCTGTTTAAATCCTGTTGATGTCTTTAAGTATGCATAATTTCCCCTATGGATGTAGTTGAACATTTATGTCTGATGCCCAATGTTCTATTCAGTTCAAGGTTGCAGAGATGAAATTGTACACTGGCCTATGCTATTGCCAGCCTACTGAAACTGACAGTAGTACTTTTGGTTGTGCACTCAGTATGGCAATCACTTGTGCATTTCATTGTCCATTCAGTTGTAAAATGTTGGAACATAACACATTGTGCTATGTGCAGTGTGGGAAGAAGCATCAGTGGGCCTAAATGGATGAGCCAGAGCAATGTATCAAGATTTTAAAAGGCTTCCTCATGTATTCCTAGGTGTAGTTTGGTATTTGCCATATTAATAAAAATGGAAGTTCATATTGCATGGATTACAACCTTACAACTTACAACCATTTCAAGTAGAGTCCCAGTATTGAGGAGCAATTCCATTTACTTTTCATACTCTCCATACTCTCTGTCTCATTGTCTCACTGTTGATTCTACATAGAGTAGGTAACTATGGTCTGTTATGTCAATATAGTTTCCAGATTTGTCAAGAGTCCATTTTTTGTTTTTCTTTTATTCCCCTTTGTATCATAATCACAACAACAGGACCAGTGTGCTGCTTTTTTCTGAAGTGATCCAATTCTCCTGATAGAATAAACTCCTTGGCTTCTGACCCCAAGGTTTATCCACTCAGGAAGCCAGTTTACTTCCGTACAAAACAGAACACCCCTCCGATTAGCACTTAATTACCCTGAAGCCAGTAGCAACTCTGCTCAAGTTGAGTTGTTTGGAGTGGCTTCTTGCAAACTGCATGTAGTAAGGTTTCCATTCCTAGAGGTCAAAGCCCCATCCTCCTGCAAGTGAATTATTCAACAATAATGTTCTGCATGAGGTAAAGTCTTGAGATCAGCCCCCGAGAGCTTCAGTTATATGTTAGCTGTTAAATGAATCTCCAGTTGGTATTAGAAGACTGGAATGTCTTAGGAAATGTTCAATGTAGTCTTGAGAAATGTTCAATGTCTCCTGACAAAAGGCAGCCTCATGTGTAACAGCTGGCAACCTTTGCATCTCTATACTCACTAGTTTATGGTTTATGTTGTGGTGACTTCCTGTTGGCTTGTTCTGCTATGCCCATTCTTTCCATCATATAACCTGCAATCGTTTTTTTCATAGAATCATAGAATCATAGAATCATAGAGTTGGAAGAGACCACAAGGGCCATCCAGTCCAACCCCCTGCCATGCAGGAACTCCCAATCAAAGCATCCCCGACAGATGGCCATCCAGCCTCTGCTTAAAGACCTCCAAGGAAGGAGACTCCACTACTCTCCAAGGTAGTGTGTTCCACTGTCGAACTGCCCTTACTGTCAGGAAGTTCCTCCTAATGTTGAGGTGGAATCTCTTTTCTTGCAGCTTGCATCCATTGTTTCGGGTCCTAGTCTCTGGAGCAGCAGAAAACAAGCTTGTTCCCTCCTCGATATGACATCCCTTCAAATATTTAAACACGGCTATCATATCACCTCTCAGCCTTCTCTTCTCCAGGCTAAACATCCCCAGCTCCCTAAGTCGTTCCTCATAGGGCTTGGTTTCCAGACCCTTCACCATTTTAGTTGCCCTCCTTTGGACACGCTCCAATTTCTCCACATCCTTTTTGAATTGTGGTGCCCAGAACTGGACACAGTATTCCAGGTGAGGCCGGACCAAAGCAGAATATAGTGGCACTATTACTTCTCTTGATCTAGACACTATACTTCTACTGATGCAGCCTAAAATTGCATTGGCCTTTTTAGCTGCTGCATCGCACTGTTGACTCATGTTCAACTTGTGGTCCACCTGGATTCCTAGATCCCTTTCACACGTAGTCTCATTCAGCCAAGTGTCCCCCATCGTATATCTGTACTTTTCGTTTTTCCGCCCTAAGTGCAGTACCTTACATTTCTCTGTGTTGAATTTCATTTTGTTAGCTTTGGCCCAACTTTCTAGTCTGCTCAAGTCATTTTGAATTTTGATCCTGTCCTCTGGGGTATTAGCTACTCCTCCTAATTTGGTGTCATCTGCAAATTTGATAACTATGCCCCCAATACCGTCATCCAAGTCATTAATAAAGATATTGAATAGCATCATATAACCTCTCTTCTTTCTTCCATCTCTCTTTCATCCATTATACCATGCATTTGATTTCATCCATTATACCAACTAATGTGTAAAACAGTGCCACTACAGTGATGTAATGGTTTGAATCTTGGATTATGACTCTGGAAAATCCTGGCTCGGCCATGGAAATCCACTGGGTGACCTTGGGCAAGTTACACTCCCTCAGCCACAGAGGATGGCATGAGCAACCTCCCTCTGAACAAATCTTGCCTAGACAACCCCATGGCAGAGTCACCTTATGGTCACCATGAGTTGGAAACAACTTGAAGGTACCCAACAACAACAACAATCTGTTATATGTTTTACAAAAAATATTAGATTTCTTTCTTTTCTCTGCTATACCCTGTAGGCGTGGAACTGGCCGTGCTTCTGCTTGTGACCTGCCAAACTGTTATTCTGCTTAAGAGATTTAGTACTATCTCTCAAGTTCCCTATGTGATGTTCGCTCACATTTGCCACATTTTGGATCTCCTGGTAACATTGTGCAGTAGTAGCACAATGATCTTCAGCAGGCAGTTTACAAAAGTGTTTGCCATTTTAGTTTTCCACAATGTCTGGAGGTAGTATTGGGAACTATGGGAGATTTTGTAGCTCCCTCCAACCAGGTTAAAAATGGTTTTGAGAGGCACGGATCAGCAAGTAAGCCTAAACCTGAGCATATATTTTAAAACTAGCTTTAAAGGAGTTTTTAGTCTATTTATAAAAGTTTTTCTCCATTTATTTCATATTTCATATTTCATATTTTTGTATCCATAGTACATCATTTTGGGAGCCCTGGTGGGTTGAGGGGAGGGGTTAGGAAAATGCCATAAACAAACAAACAAACAAACCACTGTAACTCAACTGACCTGGAGTAGGATTCATGTGTCTTATCAGATGTTGCTGGACTGTAACTCCCAGACGCTCTAGCCTGCATAGCCAATGGTCAGGAATGCTGGAAGTCGTAGTCCAACAACTTATGGAGGGCTCATGTTTCCCTCCCCTACAATATAATAATAATAATAATAATAATTATTATTATTATTATTTATACCCGCCCCTCTGTTAGAACAATCGGGGTGGCTTACAGCAATTAAAAATACATCAATACAATCTAAAACCCCCAAACCCCCACCCTCCCCCATAAAAACATATTAAACTAACGTCCATTCAAACCAGTTAAATCATAAATAACATAAAATAACAATAAAAAGAATCAGCGGAAGGCATCAGAGACACAAAAGGGCACTATAGGGTTAACTTGGTAGAAAGGAGCTACATACCTGTATACTGAAATGTCTCTCATAGGAATTTATGTGATAAGACAGTGCCACCCACAAACCACAGGGCATCCAACCTCATTTATGCTCCTCAACCATCAGCAGGCCTAGACTCCCTATTTCATTTCCCTCCAGCCTTTATTGAGCCACCAAATGCCTGTGAATCATCCCCAAATCATGACAGTTTGCCTTTTTCTCTCCCAAATTGGCCAAGAAATGGGTGAAAATGAAATCAAAAGTTACATGATATCTTTTCTAGATACAAGTTGGGCAGGGGCGCAAGGGTGAAAATTGCTACCACCAACTCCATCCCTGACATAAGCCTTCTTCCTTTAGGATCAAATCAGTCATATTGTGGGTACTAAGCATTCCACTTGTACAAAAGGCCTAGGTGTGGTCATCAGATACAGTGTTGATTAATATGGTATAAAAACTAGGCTCAGATGGCTTGAGGCTGGAGTTGTAAGAGTTCTGAGTACTTGCTTGGTCATTGCTTTGTTTTCTATACTGACACTCGTAAATATTTTATTGAAATGGAACTAGAGTGAGTGTGCTTTCTTTGGGTACATTTGCACCCTCCCAAGTAGCTGTAGTTCAGCAGCAGTTGATACCTGGGTGGGAAATACAGTTTCCTTTGATATATCTATATCTACCGAGATTAATTAATTTATAGTGGAAATTAGTGCTGCAATATATTCTGTTCCCACCACCCCAAAGGATCAGTATGTTCTAAGTGTAGGGTTGTACTCTTCAATTTTTGTTTTTAAAATTTCTTGAAGAAACTCACCAATTTTACATTGCTGGATTATGGAATGGTTCAATTGCTCCTTATGGTAGATTCCATGTACTTCTATGCTGATTCAACAGCTTATGGGATATGATCCAAAAGTAGCTGTTATTATTTTATTATTGTCTTCCTGCCAATGCACTCAGAGTGAAACTTAAGTATGTTTTTGCATGACATTACTTACTTGTTGACTTTTACATCTTAGATGTGTATGTATGCATACATTTTAAGAAGGCCTTCTTAATGAAAATCAACATTCTTTAGCATGGAAATAGCTACTATTATGTATATAGTGCTAGTCCTATACATGAGGCTTTACAAAACAGCATACCTTCAACTGTCCCAATTTATCAGGGACAGTCTCAATTAATCCTCTGGTACCCCATTTTTTCAGCTACTTTTAAAATGTCCTAGTTTCTCTAGTCCTCCTCCTTTGCCCTCAGCTTATTTCAATGTCTACAAACTGAGTTCAAAGTGCAAGAGTAGAATCATAGAATCATAGAGTTGGAAGAGACCACAAGGGCCATCCAGTCCAACCCCCTGCCATGCAGGAACTCCCAATCAAAGGACGTTTTCACACGGGGCTTTAAACGGAGGCAAACCTACCTCCGTCCGGCCCCACTCCGGCTCCAGAACCTAAAAGTTCAGACGACGTCGCAGCAAGCCCCTCCTCATCCTGCGCCATCCCTGTGCCATCCCTGCCTCACTCCGGGGTCTTGCTTGTCGTGTTTACACGACTTCGCAGCAAGCCCCGCCCCATCTTGCACAATCCCTGCGCCATCCCTGCACCCTCCCGGCTTTAGCCCCATATTTCTAATTCCTTTTCTAAAAAGGAATTAGAGGGGCTACTGCCGGAGGCAATCAGGAGCCCTTCCAGCGGCTGCTGTTTTCGCCGCCGGAACGGCTCTTGATTGCTTCCAGGGGGCTTCCAGGCGGCTTTAGAGCCGCCTGTGTGAAAACGCCCAAAGCATCCCCAACAGATGGCCATTCAGCCTCTGCTTAAAGATCTCCAAGGAAGGAGACTCCACTACTCTCCGAGGGAGTGTGTTCCACTGTTGAACCACCTTACTGTCAGGAAGTTCCTCCTAAAGTAGAGGTGGAATCTCTTTTCCTGCAGCTTGCATCCATTGTTTCGGGTCCTAGTCTCTGGAGCAGCAGAAAACAAGCTTGTTCCCTCCTCGATATGACATCCCTTCAAATATTTAAACACGGCTATCATATCACCTCTCAGCCTTCTCTTCTCCAGGCTAAACATCCCCAGCTCCCTAAGTCGTTCCTCATAGGGCTTGGTTTCCAGAACCTTCACCATTTTAGTTGCCCTCCTTTGGACACGCTCCAGTTTCTCCACATCCTTTTTGAATTGTGGTGCCCAGAACTGGACACAGTATTCCAGGTGAGGCCTGACCAAAGCAGAATAGAGTGGCACTATTACTTCTCTTGATCTTTGGATGTAGTTTGCATTTAACTCAGCATCGGGGAAAGGAGAGGAATGGCCAGAATCTTGCCCTTTGCAGTAGGCTCAAGCAAAGGCAAAATGCTGCAGATTCACCTGTTTTGACTCAGTAATAACTTTTGCTATCTTGACACACTCTGATTTCACTTGGCCATATGTCTCATTTTTCATCTGTGAAATGTGGAATGCTAGTATATAGTAATGTAAGGATGGGGTCCCAAACCTGATAAAAGTACATTCTAAAAGAGGAGATACAATGAGAGGGGAGAATAAGGAGGAAGGAGCAAGAAATACCCAAACACACACACACATATATACACAGAAGAGTTGAATGTGATGAATTGGTCTTAGCGCATGGTCCAAATGCACCTAGCATAGCAGCTAGTTTGAAGCGAAAAAAGTTTTGTCTACCTAGTACTTGGGCGGATGGCCATTTGGAAATCTAGCCCTTAATTTCAAAATGGAAGAAAAAAGGGGTATCCATGTACTACAAAGATAACCACAGTTTTAGTGTGTAGGTTTCATTTTTGTTTGGGGATAAAGGTAATTAAGGGAGTAAACCAGATGTTTCCTGGAAATGGTGAGCCTGGAAACTTTTCAATACAATGACTTGAATCTCAGTTTAGCCATACTTAATGTAGATCCACTGAAATCAACAGAAATTAACAATGACCCTATTGACTGAGTCTATCCAATGTATGTAGTTATTGAAAAATTCTAAATAAAGGTTACGCTTCTACATAAATGACTTAGTAACTTCCTTAATTGCATAGTTAAGTAGTGTGTCTGAGTCCAAGCCTCCCAAATCTATTTTACTGGGCAAAGGAGGCTCATTTTGCTGGCAATTGCAGCATGGGTGGATGATGTTTCCACCTGTTCCTGCTAGTCTCTATGGTTGGGAGGAGAGGGTGGAAACACAAAACGCTCATATCCCTATCCCCAGTAGAATGGACTCTGATAAAGTATGGGGAGGGGGGAGATACAATTGTGGCAATACTGCTAAGATCACGACTATGTAGGGCCCATCAATATGGATCTGCTGCAGAGGTGTAACCATTTTTAAAGCACTTTTTCCCTCAAATTTACATATGCACTGATATTCTACATTAGCTACAAAGGTCTCAAACATACTGCAGAAATAATCCAGCTTGAGACTGCTTTAACTGCCCTGTCTCAGTACTAGGGAGTCCTGGGAATTGTAGTTTGTTGGAGCACGAAAGCTCTCTGACAGAGAAGGCTAAATGTCTCACAAAACTACAGTTCCCAGGATTCCCTAGCCTCACAGACATTCTCAGGATTCACAGACATTTAGAAATTGTTAGAATTGAAAAGCTTCTTGGTAATGTCCCACTTTGGGAGAAAGGCGGCATATAACAGCTGCATTGGGTGAAGAAAGCCTGTGTAGCTGCCAAACAGGGTGCAAAGAGGATCACATTTCCAACCAGAAAGGGGGGCTAAGACAAGGAATTGCAAGAGGAGTCCTACTTTTATAGTTGCAGCCTTGCTTACTGGTGAGAAATATTATTCTCCATAACAGGTCCATAATTCTAGGTCACAATTATGCGACTGCAAAATTGAATGCCGGTCATGGTTTTGTTAAACGTTGTTTTCTTCACTGAAACAAATTGCCATTTGTGAAATGTATAGATCTCAGAGGCATAATGTGCTCTCTGGGGGTGCTAAACAGGTATTTTCAGAAGGAAATTCCGACTCCTCAAATTTCTTTTCCACCTTTAGCTAGAAGATAACAACATGTTCAAGGACACCTGATCAGTCTATGCCCATTGTTCCCAAAGACGTACGCCATGTCTATGTCCTGGATCACCACAAGTGTCTGATTCATGTAGTCTTCCCTTTAATCACAGTCTACTCTACCTATGTTTAATAGGTATTTATATATTTAAAGCATGGGGGAGGGAAGAGTTTAGTCAGCACGTTCAAGGCCCTGCAAACACAACAAGTTATCTAACGTACCCATTGTTTTTTGGTGTGCTGTCTATATTTTAGGCGGTTACGATGTTTCATTATCAAGTCATCTCTTGGCTATGGCACCCCTTTGAAACTTTGACCACTTATTGTAATTTTAAAAATAGCCACAAGCCTTTCACAAAGCATGGGAGGTTATCACAAAGCACTGACAAATATTCAGTTGGCATAATTACATTCTACCGCCACATAATTGTGTATAATAATTATATCCCTGTCTTCATCCCCTGTGGCAGTTTAGGATGAATGCATGACTCTTTGCTTCCTGTCTTGTCTGTTCTTTGGTGTGATTTGTTTAGATTATGGTCAACTTGAGTCCGCCCTGAGAAGCTTTAAGCAAAGATAGATGAAACATCCTAAGAAAAATCCCTGCAGTTTCCTCACCATTATGGTTACCTAGTTTCAATTCCACCACCCCCTCTACACACACCTATTTGTCATACTGTGATAGTGTGTCACCTTCAGGATGTTCACCTTGGTCATTCTTAGTTTTTAGAAGAGGTACAAATAGGCCTATACATATTTATGCTTAACTTATTGAGGCAAAAGTTCACAAACATTTAGAAATAGTTGGAATTAAAAAGCTTCTTGGCAATGTCCCACTTGGGGAGAAAGGTGGCATATAAATGAAGTTAAATAAATACATAAATAATGTGTGTTAATCACCACTTACCCACAATTAGAAATGGTGGCAATTATTCTGTATCAGCTACTTTATTTTTGTTTTGTGCCTTCCAGTTGTTTCCAACCTATGGTGACCCTAAGGTATCATGGGATTTCATGACAAGATTTGTTCAGAGGGAATTTGTCTTTGCCTTCCTCTGAGGCTGTCCAATGTTACCCAGGGAATTTCCATGGCTGAACAGAAATTTGAAACAAGGGCCTTTGCAGACTGCCAGAAATAGTGCACATTAAATTGAGGCACTGCCCTGGCTCAGTGCTAAGGAATCATGGGAACTGTAGTTTATTGTGGCACCAGAGCTCTCTGACAGAGAAGGCTCAATGTCCCAGAAAAAAATACAATTCCCATGACTCCCTAGCACTGAGCCAGGGCAGTGCCTCAATTTAATGTGCACTATTTCTGGCAGTCTGCAAAGGCCCCAGAGTCCTAGTCCAACACTCAGACCAATATACCACATTAAGAATAATTAACTATAGCAGAAATGTCATTCACCTATGCTCCACTCTCCAGCAGAATTGATCTCTTTGTCCCCATGCAGCTGATGACCAGTGAAGAAGTTATGATCATGGCAATAATGTCACAATTGATTAAATACAGTGGGATCTTTGTATCTGCTGTAGTTTGTTTCCAGGATCCCCCGTGACTACCAAAATCCATGTATCCTTATGTACCATTAAATACAATGGCATAGTAAAATAGTGTCCCTTATATGAAGTGGGAAAATCAAGGTTTGCTTTTCGTAATTATTATTATTTGAATATGTTCAAGCCATGAATAATTCATGAATAAAGAATCCATGGATATAGGGACCAACAGTAGTGGTCATGAATACAGAACAGTTAAGGGTGTGTAAATCTAAGTAACTAAATAATTGTGTATTAAGCACACTTAAGAAAGTAGCTGACACAGCTGTTTATCTTTGTTTATTTCATTTTCACATGCAAGAATAAAACATTTCAAATGTTGAAAAAAAGTTGTACAAAAATTGTATACAAATTATTTTTACATTAAAAATATTGTATCTTGTGCAACTACCTTTTTTGTATATAGCACAGAATGTTTTGTACAAATAAAAGTTTGCAGAAAAGTCTAGAAATGCGAAAATCCATAAAAAATATAGCCCCCAAACCCCTTAATATATTTCAGAACATATTTAGACATATTGAATATTCTTTCTTAGTGAGAAGACAACAGTGGGCCCTTCCAATTCATGGGGGTTCAGTTCTGTTGCCCCACATGGATGGGGGGAAATGCAGGCACTCAAGCCCATTTTAGTCAATGGACAGTGACATTGACACACACCGTAATTGGGGAAAATGGGGTGTAATTGGGGAAAATGGGGCGGGAGGCACAGTCCATGGATGGCTAACCCACCAATATGATGGGCCCACTGTATTTGCAAATATTTTTACACCCCTACTCAGAGTGGTTTCCTCCCAACTCAAACTAAACTGTGCTAAACCCATGCTCTACTGATGTTTAAGTTCACAGCATCACTGTCTAGTTTCATTATTGCACAAATCTCTGCCTGTCTACTCAGGTAAATCCCACTGGTTTCTTCTTCTCAAGAAAATTTCAGTTTTAAAATGTTAACTTGGTCTTTACCTTGATTGAAAATTACTAGTGAGCAGGGTGAATGGGCACTGAAAAGAAAGTATTAGTTGGGGGCTATTACACTGGTACTGTAAAATTGGCCATAGGTTTCCTATAGCCTTCAATGTATAATTCAAAATGTTAAGTGTTGTTGCTGTTGTTTCCTGCCCTGTTATCATTGTATTTCAGGACAGCATACTAGTAAAATCAATGTAACAGTTTAAAAATAATAAATAAATAAATAAATAAATAAATAAATAAAATTCAAACAGACTGAAAGCATATCTAACAACTTATCACGTTAAAACAGGTTTAAACTATTAAAGGAGTTTAAACCGATGTATATGTACTTTTTTGAAGAGATCAGTTAGGCCCCAAATAAAATAAAAATCCATCTTTTAACATGGTGCTACATTGACTCCAGAGCCAATACCAGTGGGAGGGCATTGCCAGTGGTGCCACTGTAGAGAAGGCTCCCTCCCCATTTCCTCACATAAGGTATTACTCCTATTGGTGGGACACAAAGAAGACTTCACTAGATTTTATTTCCTGAGCAAGTGTTTTGTATATAAGTACAGGCACTCCCTTCAGTATCAGGGTCCCAAGCTGTTTATGGCTTTGCATGTTATCACAAGCATCATAAGTGTACCCCATGTCCCTGAGACTTCACAAAGACAATCTAACATCTCCCACCATCCAGAAGATGAAGACTCAGTGGAAAGCATTTTAATTGGTTTTGACCTGTTGTAAACTATATTGCAGCTGTATGCCTTCAAGTTACTTCTGACTTGGAACAACTCTAAGACAAATAGCAGTCTGCAAAGGCCATGTCAAGAGTGGTGCTACATGTGTTCGACAATGATATCCTGAGACAGCCATGTAGATGTCATGGTAGCCATGAAGTAGCCTCTCAGGAACGCTTTACTTTTGTATTCCTGCATGCCAGGGGGTTGGAATAGGCAGCCCTTGCAGTCCCTTCCACCTCTATGATGCTATCACTCTATGTCTTAAGCTGACCCTGTCAGAATATTCTGTGTACATGCTGAAACACACACACACACAAACCACCATCCTGGAGTTATCAAGCAACATGTCTCAGATCACCTCAGCCAGTTTAGAGAGGTTCCTGTGCAGTGGAGTGGGAAGAACACCAGTAGCATCCCTGTTCTGTCTCTTTGATCTAACACAGAAGATACAAACCCTCAAAGTTGACGCAATGGTGGAAGTGTTTCCTTATGAGGGAGATGAAACCCTTATGGATAGCTACTACTTAATCCTTCAATGTGGGTTGATGCTGCACTGAAGCCCCAGGTAGATAAAGGTAGAGAAAGCTGGGGCAGCTCCACTCCACTCACCTCATCCAGTCAGGTCTCTGCAATGCAAACCAGGTTGGTCCTTCATCCACATTTAGGTTATGGATGGTCATAAGTTTACTATGGATACAATGAATGATGTATCTGTATTTACTTTAAAGGCTTGTTTGTTTTTATTGACTATCAGCTCCCTTCTTAAAGAGTCTAATGCCAAAATGCTAGACATAGAAACAACTTACAATTAAAACACTTCACTGATTACCAGAGAGGCAGAAGCATGGTGGAAGAGTTGCTAGAACATGTAGGTTATAGGTCTGATTCTTACTCATGGACAAGAATCCTGTGATTAAAGGAAAACTGTCACCAGGAGATTTTCCTACCTGAAGTGGAGCAGCAAAGATGTCTCTTCTTCCCCAAATCATGGTTCATGGGAAGCATGGCCAAAGAAGTTATTTCTGGCTTCTGTGGTAAGCAAAACAAAACCTCCAAGCATTTCTCCTCATTACCTTGGTAATACGACTAAACAATACTGTGTAAGCCTTCTTGGTAAGAACCAGTGTGATGCAGTGGTTTGAGTAGTGGGTTAGGAGGCCAGGATGCCAGGGTTCAAACCCCTGCTTGGCCATGGGGAGAAAAAACCACTGGTGATGGACAAATCACTCGTTTTCAAACTTAGAGGAAGGCAATGGTAAGCCCTTTCTGATCAAATCATGCCAAGAAAGCCCTGTCATAGGGTTGTCTTACGGTCTCCATAAGTCAGAAATAACTTGAAGTCTTCTTGAGTTCCATGTCAGGATAATGACTAGGTATAAATTTATTAAATATTGACTCCTTTTTCATGTTACTGCCTATGGGAGCTACTTCACTCTTCCTAATGGAAGGGCAGCCTAGAACAGATATGCAATCAAGAAATAAGATGATTAGGAATGAGAAGAGCAGTGATGAAAGAACTAGACAAAATCCCAAAGAATAAAGACATAAAACTGAATACTAATGTTAAAATTGTCCAAACCATTGTAATCCTCATCATCATGTATAGATATGAGCCTGGACAGTGAAGAAAGCAGATAAGGAGAAAATCAGCTATTTGAGATGTGGTGATGGAGCAGAGTGCTGAAAATACTGTGGGCAGCCAAAAAGACAAACAAATGGTTCCTTGAACAGATCAAGCCTGAACACTCCCTGGAAACCAAGATGAGGCTGTTATACTTTGGACAAATCATGAGAGGACATGACATGAAAAAACAATAATGCTAGGAAAGGGTGAAGGCAGTAGAAGGCCACACACCAGATGGATACTGATAGAGGTCATGGTATGAAGCTACAGGACCTAAGCAGCACAGTGGAGGACAGGGGTTCTTGGAAATGTCTCATCCACTGTGTGACCATGAGCCAGGGTCATCTTGAGGGAAGCTGACAACAATAAACAAATGTATGGGATCTTGTGCCTGCATTGTACTATTACTTCTAGTCAAAGCCTGAGCCAGCTGAGTCTTTGCCAATGGACAGGTATACTATCCAGGTGATGTAGCAAGAATATAATTATGCTGTCAATCTTTTCTTTTTGTATTCCTGATGGCATCAACAATGGTTGTTTCTTGTCCTGCACAGAGACTGATGCCCATTCGTAATACTGAAATAGCATAACTGGGGACAAAATATTTATCCATGTTACTCACCATCATGCATACTTCCCCTTGAAAATGGTTGTTTTCCTTCAGCTGCATTTCAAGGATGAATAAAACATCTGAGGGGAAGGGTGAAGAAGCAAAGTGGCTTTCATTTTGTTTTTGTTTTCTTCTCCCAAAGACCTATTTTAATACACTTTTAGAGAATTTCAAAGTGCCTGATTTGATTTTTTTTTTAAAATGACTACTTTCTTACATGAGAACCACCTAACAAGCAGTAGTTGGTTGTCATATTTTGGCCATATCATGAGAAGAAAAGACCCCTCAGAAATGACTATAATCCTTGGTAATGTTGAGGGCAATAGAAAAAGAGAACGACTGCATTCCAGATGGATAGATTCAATCAGAGAAGCCTTGGCCATGAGTCTGCAAGAGCTGAGCAGGGCAGTTGAAGGTAGGGTGACTTGGAAATCTGTCATTCATAGTGCCACCACACGTCAAAATCAATTTGAAGGCGGTTAACAACAAAAATGGCTATTCATTAAAATGTATGCTTTTATGAAATGGCTAGATTGTTCCTTCAGCATCTCCTTTTATGCAGTGCCAAATGCTTTTATGCTGAAATTGACAACTTTGGCACTTCTAATTTTGCAACTCCCATGATCTTTCACAATGGTCTATACTGGTTAAGGCTCTGGGAATTTCAGTCCAACTGCAAGTGCACTTAGGGGGGTTGCAGACTGCCAGAAATAGTGTGAATTCAGTCCACTTTTAGGGTTAGGGTTAGAGTTAGGGAACCATGGGAACTGTATTTTATTGTGGCATCAGAGTTGTCTGACAGAGAAGG
The DNA here is from genome assembly GCA_026167975.1 of Phrynosoma blainvillii. NCBI lineage: Eukaryota > Metazoa > Chordata > Lepidosauria > Squamata > Phrynosomatidae > Phrynosoma > Phrynosoma blainvillii. The sequence continues at coordinate 23,832,531 of JANUYF010000004.1, read as the reverse complement.
CTCAATGTCTCAGAAAAATAACAGTTCCCATGATTCCCTAGCACTAACCCTAACCCTTAAAGTGGACTCAATTCACACTATTTCTGGCAGTCTGCAACCCCCCGTACTCATGCTTGCTTTAAAAGCTGATTTCTCTGTTGCTTAACTGTCCACCCACTGTAACTTCAGTAGGACTTACTCCCTTGTCCATGCATAAGACTGAAGCATGAAAGTCTATGTATGCTTAAAAACTGTGTACAATGAAAAGTCTAATAGTACAGTCCTATTCAGTTTCCTCCTAGTTTTATTAGACTTTTCAGATGCAAAGAAGAGAGTGTTCCTGTAGAATTTTTATTATTTTTCTCTCACCAGTATATTTGCTAGACTGTTTTGAAGCACAAAGCTATTCTTAAGCAAAGTGTAAATGGAAAGTGCTTAGTCTTACCGAATGAATAGTCTTGACCACAAATAATGTCTCCATCCCTCCCTCCTCCTCAATCTTTCTTTGTCCCTCTGACATCAAACAGCAATGTAGACTTCTGGAGTTTTTAAGAAGCCAGTAAAACAACATAAATTGCTGAATGACTAAATTATTTGTTTATATTACACAGCTGATGAAGTTAATTTTTGTTTTATTTTAGTTAGTAATGGAGTCTTTCTGTCTAATTACTGTAATTAGCTGAATTAATAAATCTTTGAGACATTCAGCACAGAAAAAACAAATGCAGATGGCACAGTTGTTGCAGGCAGTTTTAAGAGTGTTCTCAGCAGAGTAAATATAAATTTAGCATATGTGCATGAAAAATGAAAAAATAATGTAATATGGTTTAGCAGCCCACTTTACACACATGTACACATTAAATATGCATGTTTATATATATCTGAAGATCCTTAAGTCTCATGGGTCTCATGAGCAACAATTTGGTGAACAGCCAATGTTAATAATGTAATTTTCACTGTCAGTGCTTTCTACATTTAATTTCCTTCTAACCTCTCTGCCTACGCTTCCACTTCCAACCACAAGAACTGTATAGCAGTGGTTGCTGATGGTTTCCATGTCAGTGGACTGGTGAATCTACTTTGTGTTTTATTATATACTTTATCCAGGATTTCAACCTTATGTGCCCCCCCCTATGTTTAGCACATTGGCTAGCTCATTTCCAGTTTAGATTAAAGCTCAGTTTGCTGCTGCATACATTTCTGAACCTCTGGATACAAGTGGCTAAGTGGAGGCTGGGGGACAACTTCTGGCTCTGCAGCCAGTAACAAAAGTATAATTGCCATGGATCTCCAGTTTCAGGTTGTAGACCCAGGGGGATGAAGATGTCCCTCTGCTCCCTGGTTCAGATACACCGTGAGATACTGCCAGGTCCCCCTCTCTCCTGGCCACTTGATTATAGAGATGTGTTGCAGTATCAAACAAGTTAGTTACATGCATGTGGAGGAAGTGGATGGAGATATACCTGATGGAACATTATGCTTCACCAAGTCAATGTAAGACTGTGGCCATTAACTCTGTTAAGCTATCAAACTGAAAAGTCAGTAACATTAATGGACTTTGCAGACTGCCAGAAATAGTGCAAATTGAGTCCACTTTAAGTGTTAGGGTTAGTGCTAGGGAGTCATGGGAATTGTGTGTTTTTTCTGAGACATTGAGCCTTCTCTGTCAGAGAGCTCTGGTGCCACAATAAAATACAGTTCCCATGATTCCCGAACCCTAACCCTTAAAGTGGACTCGATTTGCACTATTTCTGGCAGTCTGCAAAGTCCCTAAGTTAATGTAAAGTTCATTTCTCCATATATATACTCTTTATAAACATGGAACTCCTTAAGGCTGGAGGGGCATGTGTGTGACATGCATTAGAATTCCTGAGCCTGCAAAACTTTATGCAGTAGGGGAAGGGTGACTTTGCTGTTTAATGTTAGCCATATCCAGAACAAATAGGGATCACAAACAGGCCAACATAGTAACATATATAAGGTTAGTAACGTATATAAGGTTGTCCAATGTAACTCTGCACATGTCTGTGTTGATCATAGGAGTGATTGGTATTCTCTTCCACCCTCCATAATGACCAAAGCTTCTCCCAGGATTCACCATTTAGCACAGTGATGGTGAACCTTTTAGAGACTGAGTGCCCAAATTCAGTGGTGTTCCCACATTGGGTGTCACCAGTGGGGCGAGACTTCTGGGGGGGGGGGGCAGAACACACAATCCCAGCTGGGTCATGAAACCCACTGGGTGGCCTTGGACAAGTCACACTCTCTCAACCTTAGGGGAAGGCAATGGCAAAAATTCCTTCTGAACAAATCTTTCTAAGAAATCCCCAGGATAGGTTTGCCTTAAGGTCGCCATAAGTTGGAAAGGATTTGGAGGCACACAACAACAGCAAATGTGTTTTAATTGTAAGTTGTTTCTATGTCTAGCATTTTGGCATTAGACTCTTTAAGAAGGGAGCTGATAGTCAATAAAAACAAACAAGCCTTTAAAGTAAATACAGATACATCATTCATTGTATCCATAGTAAACTTATGACCATCCATAACCTAAATGTGGATGAAGGACCAACCTGGTTTGCATTGCAGAGACCTGACTGGATGAGGTGAGTGGAGTGGAGCTGCCCCAGCTTTCTCTACCTTTATCTACCTGGGGCTTCAGTGCAGCATCAACCCACATTGAAGGATTAAGTAGTAGCTATCCATAAGGGTTTCATCTCCCTCATAAGGAAACACTTCCACCATTGCGTCAACTTTGAGGGTTTGTATCTTCTGTGTTAGATCAAAGAGACAGAACAGGGATGCTACTGGTGTTCTTCCCACTCCACTGCACAGGAACCTCTCTAAACTGGCTGAGGTGATCTGAGACATGTTGCTTGATAATTCCAGGATGGTGGTTTGTGTGTGTGTGTGTTTCAGCATGTACACAGAATATTCTGACAGGGTCAGCTTAAGACATAGAGTGATAGCATCATAGAGGTGGAAGGGACTGCAAGGGCTGCCTATTCCAACCCCCTGGCATGCAGGAATACAAAAGTAAAGCGTTCTTGAGAGGCTACTTCATGGCTACCATGACATCTACATGGCTGTCTCAGGATATCATTGTCCAACACATGTAGCACAACTCTTGACATGGCCTTTTCAGACTGCTAGAAATAGTGCAAATTGAGTCCACTTTAAGGGTTAGGGTTAGGGTTAGGGAATCATGGGAAGTGTATTTTATTGTGGCACCAGAGCTCTCTGACAGAGAAGGCTCAATGTCTCAGAAAAAAATAATTCCCATGATTCCCTAGCACTAACCCTAACCCTTAAAGTGGACTCAATTTGCACTATTTCTGGCAGTCTGCAAAGGCCCTTAGTCTTTGCTGTTTGGTGGATGGGGAATTATTTGGTTTTGGGGTGGAGGGTTCAACAACCCTGTGGTCAGACCACTTCCTTGTGAAATTTGATTTGACAGTGGCAGACACTCCCTGTGTAGCTGGAGGACCAATTAAGATGTTTTGGCCCCAGAAACTGATGGAATCTGAAAGATTTCTGAATGCTTTCAGAAGAGATTTGACAGCTGAACACACTGTCAAAATTTAAAACATTAAATTAAAAACCAGTCTCTTCTGGCAGGTCTATCCAGATGATTTTTAAACTGTGAATTTTAAATGAGTTTTTAAATGTGGATTGTTTTAATATATCTGTGTCTTATTTGTTCTTTTGAATTGATCTGTGTTTTTAACTGATGTTAAGTATTGTTGGAGATTTTGTCAAGCCCTTGGTGAAATTATGGAACACTAAGATGGAAAGGGACATTGATACATTCATTCCAAAGCAACAAATCCAATGCTATGGAGTTCACAATCACTTCTGTATCCAGAAGATTTATGGGAAATGGAGAAGGCTGGATGATGGCTAGAGTTCAGGTGGTGCAGGTCAATGAGCATGTATGACTGAAGATCAGTAAAAACTCTTTGTTGTATTTCTTATGCAGCAGTGGTGATTGTAATAAATGTCATACAATACCTCCATGGTTTTTTGTGGGTTTTTTGGGCTGTGTGGCCATGTTTTAGAAGAGTTTCTTTCTGATGTTTCACCAGCATCTGTGGCTGGCATCTTCAGAGAAAGAGGCTGGCATCTTTCTCTGAAGATGCCAGCCACAGATGCTGGTGAAAAGTCAGAAAGAAACTCTTCTAGAACATGGCCACACAGCCTGAAAAACCCACAAAAAACTATGGATGCCAGCCATGAAAGCATACAACTTCACAATATCTCCATGATTTGCATCCTTGACATGATGCCCAGCAGTTATTGCAAGTGGTGAGGAGCCTTAGAGACTAACAGTTCAGCCCTCAATCACTTGCTGTGACACATTTGTCAGGCACTTCAAAGAGAAAGTAGATCGTATTCAGTCAGAATTTGATGCCATGGTTATTGCAGAGTATGGGGAAGTGTCCAGTCCTCCATCTGGTCAGGTTTTCCGGAGGAAATTTCATTTGTGGACTGATGATGTGGACAAGATGTTTGAATTAGTCTGCTAGATGTAAACCTGTTGATTTGTGTGATGTAAATGTAACAGAGATCAGAAGACTGCTTCCTTTCACCAGCCATCCTGGAAATGCTGTTTCCATGAAGACACAATTGGAAATCCAAAGTAAAGCTTTATTGTTGCATAGTAGAAACAGAAAAGAACTATATACAATCCATCTTGTGGATGATAGAAACCATAGGATCACAACTTGTTGTTGCTAAGTTGAAAGCAAGGCAAGTTCTTAACAAAGAGAACAAAGGAACCCTTGGCCCAACCTAGAACTCCACCTCCTGGGTGGCAACCTACATAATGATAGGATGATCAGCTTTATTCCAGCCTCTAGACCAGCCCCTTGCTGTGTGTCACTCCCCATGTGACAGGATTCTCATGCAAACCAGATGAGCTCATATGTTTACCTTCCAGAATCTTGTTTTCCCAGGCTTAACGTCCTTGCTTTGTTGTTCAGTGTGAGATTGTTTTGGTTTCACATCACCTGCATGCTGAGTCCTCTTTGTTTGCTTAGACACTTTTCTCAGAAGAGAATTTATTCACACATCTCTACATTTCCACTTTGACTGCATATCTCATCCATATTCCAACAAAACCTGGCCCTTCTCTATCTTGGTTGATAGCAGACGTAGATAGATTGGGTGGATTCAGGGGCTGGTAAATGCCTCACTGTGTCAGGGGAAGGTGCCTGCTGCCTTGAAAGAGGCTGTGGTTTTCTTCTCCTGAAAAGGGCATCTCTGGACCCAGAAGTATATGAGAACTATTTCCTTTTCACAGAAATCCCCTTCTGGGGCAAAGTGTGTGAGCATGTGGTGGCTAGGCAACTTCAGATGTTCTTGGAGGAAATGGATTATCTGGATTCAATTCAGCCAGTTTCAAGGTGTGACTGATGACCTATTCTGGGTGTGGAGCAGTGTAAGCACCACCCTGAAGATTTTCCTGATGTCTCAGTGGCTTTGGATGCCATTGATCATAGCATCTTAATGGACCAACTGTGTCAGATGGGAATGGGAGGCTTATGGCAGTTTAGTTTCTATCTGCTGGGTCAATCTCAGAGAGTAGTGCCAGAGATTTCCTTTTCAGCCCCATTGCTGCTAGGCTGTGGGATCCTGCAAGGTTTCACTCTATCCCATTTACTCATCAGTATCCATATGAATCACTGGGAGAGATCATAAAGAATTTTGGAATGGGATGCCATCAGTATGCTGATGACACTCAGCTCTGTTTCTCCTTGACTTCAGAGTTGATTGGAGCTGTGAAGATGCAGGATCAGTGGGTGGATACTATAATGGGCTGACTGAAGACCAATAAACCTAATCCTGAAAAGACAGTGACTCTGTGATCATTCTCGGAACTACAAATTGGGTAAACATATTGTCCCGGATGGGGTTACACTCCACCTGCAGTTACAGAGCTTGGGAGTACTCTTGGGCCTAATTTGCTTTGAAGCATATACATGGGTCTTTAAAAATAGTAAATCTGTTTTAGCCTTTTAAAGCTGTTTTAATCTCAACTTAGTGAGTTGTTTAATATGTTTTTATCTTCTTAAATTATCCATAGATTTTAATCTGGAATTATTTATGCTGTGTTATCTATTTGCTGTCCTGAGATACCATTGGAAAAGGATGGGATTAAAAAATAATTTAATGAATAAATAAAAATAAATAATAAACAATTTTGCACAACAAAACAAGAAGCAAGTGACTGTAGTGAATGCCTGATGCTGAGGTTTACGTGTGTAAAAACAAAGTCATGCATTTGATATATGAGGATAGCAGCTCGTATTTCTCAAAACTTTCAGCAAAACAGTTTTACAGACCATGCATTATTCATAGATATTCTTCATTCAGTGATACGGAAGGAAAGCATAAGTTGTTTGTGATTCCAATTAATAAGCAGGTGGGAAATGGCTAAATTTA